>JABTXL010008037.1:180330-276034 GCA_025134845.1 Neodon shergylaensis | reverse complement strand
GGGAAGGGAAGGGAAGGGAAGGGAAGGGAAGGGAAGGGAAGGGAAGGAAAGATGGGAAAGAATTCAGAGACCTTCTCGATAATTCTATCACTTCTGCTTAGAGCCTACACTTTGGAGAGAGCCTGATCCACCACTATCATCTAGAACACGAAGGTGGTAATCAATTGCCTTTAATATTGGACACAGGAAATTTGAGCCTAAGAATCATACAAACGAGTCCAGCGCCTGAGTAGCTTTTTTGTCTGTCATCACAAGCTCTGAAAGGGTAAGAGCTCAGGGCACAGGAGGCCTCACACCTTACAGAGCAGTTCGGGCAGCTGACGCTTCAAGCAGGCTCTCACTGCTGTAGACAAGACAGCAAACACATCCTTTACCCACTCCAGGTAGACTCCCAGCCTGGGAACTGTCCAACAGTACGGTTCTTCTCTCCTCATCTCAGACCTATGTCAGACTCTGTAATTAGGTCAATCTAATGGCAAGTAGATAGAGAAAGCTCCATCTTGGGGAGAGAAAGAAGGGCTAAGACCAGAGCTTAGTCTTCAGGCAGCAGCTCTGGCCTTTCTAGGACGGATAGTTAGTTCTATGGGTCTTCTGCCTCCCAGTTCCTGCACAGGAGCCAGTCAAAAGAAAGCTCTCAGTACTTTCTTCCTCATGAGAAGAACCACCCCTCACCCCCAAGACAGATAATTGTCCTTTACCCTAAAATGCTGCAGACTGAGCTCACAACATGCTCAGAGGGTTTGGGACAGGGTGGATTGTGTATTTGTTTTGTCTTTTTTGTGTTGCTGAGGTTCTGTTTTGAGTCTTATTATGTAGCCCTGGCTGACCTTGAACTCTTGGCCTCCCTGCCTTATTCTCCCTTGTGTTGAGGTCCCAGGCATAGGCCACCTACTGGGCTACGTTCATATCTTGAGGATGCCCGTTTGTGAGGGACAACTGTGAGATGTCCCTGTGGGGTCTTTGATTTCCTCCTTGCTCTAAATGAGGCAGGCATGCAACCTCAGGCTTTAACAGACACTTAAAAACTGCTTTCTCTGAAAAACACTGACTCTGCTCTTGAGGCCATGGGGCAATTAATGGCACAATGCAAGCCTGATGTCTCCGCCTTCATTTTGTATTTCTTCTCCTTGACTCTGAGTCAGATTCCAGAGTGTCCCTGCACACGGACATGGTAATCCTGCCAGGACTTGTGTGTCTGGAAATGGTGATGCTGAGTTTATCACATTCTCCCTCAAGATTGGAGGCAAAAATATACCAACTTGTCCTAGACCTGAAATCACCTTGAATTCTAGAAACTTCAGCAAAGCAGGACAGAGCATTGAAGGCAATTATCTGTCCTGGAGTGGCTGTCTTGGCAAGCAGAGGGACTTCAGCAAACTACATTAGAGAAGCAGGTAATGACCTGGTTCTGCGATAATGACCAAGCAGGTCATTTTGTCTGGGGCTGCGTGCCTCCTGCCCCTGGCCCCAATTCTTCCTCTGTTTAAACCCAGAAGATTGACCTGGGCTCTTATTCCACTCTTCATAAACCATACTGATTAAACCTCCTTTCTCTGCTTCTCACCTTTACTCCCTTAATGGGATGTGGGGCTGGGTGGTTGTCCAGCAGCTTGGACCTCCCGAAGGGAGAATGTGTACACTGAAACTCTGTTTAACAGCCAGAGAGTCACTCTTTGAGGAGCCCTTGAGGCCTCCCCTCTCTTGAAGGATCTGAGTATTTTATGAGGAAAAGCCACGTCAGTGATGAGTACACAATTTCCCTCCTGTTTAAAATGCTTAACGCCACAGTTCTGAGAAGCTGTCCCCGAAACTTGTCACTGCTCCGCATGTGCCTTAAATTTCCGCTGTCTCCTTTTATCCTCATAGTCGTAAAATAAATAAATAAATAAATAAATAAATAAATAAATGAAAATTAAAAAAAAACCCTTCCTTTGAGGCCTCTCTTGCTGAAGCAAATAAGAGTTATTGCCGGTCCTTCTCCCCAAGGCTGTTTTGTTCAGGTTTGCCTGTCTAAGGCATCCAATAAGAGGAAATTTGGGGGACAGAGCCACTTTGCTTACTGCGGGTCACTCTTAATAGCCTGAGAAGGTCTAGAACTTTCTCATTTAGCAGGGTTTGCAGGAGATTCCGCTCAGTGACAGGTAGAGGTAAGATTTCAGTTAAAAGCCCAGCTTCCTTTTGCCTTTGTTCATATGCAAAGTGTGCTGTTAAAGTGAGGGCGTCTGCCCCTCAGATCCTCACTCTTCACAGGGAACCAGGCTTCACTGCTGTCTAGTCTGCTACTGAAGTCGAAGCCGGAGCTGTTCTCCTGGCTGCTGTCTGGACTGCTATCCACGGGAAGTAAGGCCACTTGCTGGTCCAAGTGATGATCAGCGAGAGAAGATGGCAATACCAGAAACTTTAAGCGTTGATGCTAGAGAAACCAGGGGTCCCATTTTTGTCTTCTTCATCTCATCATAAAGAATTTAAGAAAGAACCAAGGACAGGAAAGAACTAAGGAAGGACAAGCTTAGTAAAGTTTGAAAGCGAGAAAACAGCAGGCAAGCTGGACCTCTGGGCAGTTCTCGGGGTGTGGGAGATGGAAAAGGGGAGGAGAGAATGCCATGCTTTTCATGTTCGGTATGTGGGTCAGCTAAGAGCCGCATCGCCGAAGAGCAATCGCTTGGCAAGATGTCGGGTTCAGGTAGGGTAGAGGAAAAAGTGCGGAAGTGGCCAGGAGAGCATGTTCAGGCTCTGGTCAATACGACAATACGAGAGAGAGAGAGAGAGAGAGAGAGAGAGAGAGAGAGAGAGAGAGAGAGAGAGAGAGAGAAGGAAACAGAACAGTTACTTTTTTACGAGTTATCTAGAAAGGCAAAGCAGGCTTACCTAAGCCACAAGGTGCTGGCTTTGGAAGTGTCCAGGCAAGAAGGTAGATGGCATAGTTGGTTTAATAAAGTATTTTATTATTTATTATGTGTCATCACACAAGGTTCCTAATTACCGCCCTAAGCCTAGCTCACCAAAGTTGCCCACCTGTGTGTCGTATCTTAGCTGAAGGTCAGGTCTAGTCTCTAACAGAAGTCTCTGAGTCTCCAAAGGATCCTGGGGGATTCTCTCCCACCACAGGGCTCATCAAGGAGGCATCTCTTCAGATGTGCAGAGCATTGCTCTCGGTCTCTACTTATATACTGTCCAGTGGGTGACATGGGGTCCTAGGACTGTGTCTGCTTGTCTTGAGTGAGTGGTGTCATTGAATTCTGGTTATCAGTTGCGGCCTTGGGTGTAGTGGGAATCCAAACTAAGCTATTTTTACATGTCTAAAAGGCATATTTGTACTTTACTTATGACAAAGTGACTACACTGTTGGGCCCTGGGGGGGGGTCACGCAAGGATGGGGACAGACCACCAAAAGTCTAATAAACCAGAAGCAAACTTTATTCCAGAAACCAGAATCCAAGAAAAAAATAAAAAATAAAATAAACAATCTCCATGGGGCACAGAAAGCTTATCAGCTAGCTGAGACCACAGCCAGAGATGGATTTTGCAAGGGCATGGCAAAGACCGGTTTCTGAACCTTGGTGGGGCACCAAGCATTAGGTCTGAACAAAGGAATTTTTACAATCTCGAGGGGAAACTCAGATACAGATTGCCTTGCTTTTCAATCTCCATTAACAGAGTTTTTCAGTGTTTGTACTTAATCTATTGTGTTCCTTGGTACTTCCAGGTAGTGTTTACTCAAGCCCTGTGCTGTCCCCTTTGATGCTGCCAGTTTCACATGGCAGGGAAAATGCATAACCCAGAGGACGTAGATCTGTCTCCTGAAAGTTAACTCAGCTCATATCTGTCATTAATCAAGGCTGGCCGGGGATGTTAGGCTCCCAGTTTGCAGAGAGATGCTTTGGCCTTGTAAATGGAACTATGGCTGTAAAGCAAAGTAACCCACTGTTAACAGTTAATCCTTAAGCTGCTGAGAAAGCTACTGACAGTCTCTTCTCATTCTCCTAGGCTTACAAATTTGTATTTATTTATTTATACTTTCTTATTTCTTGGATCTACATTTTTATATTCTTTTTTTCTGGTGTTTTGAGACAGGGTTTCTTTGTGTAACAGCCCTAGCTGTTCTGGAACTAGCTCTTGTAGACCAGGCTGGCCTTGAACTCACAGAGGTCTGCCTGCCTCTGCCTCCTGAGTGCTGGGATTAAAGGTGTGTGCCACCACCACCCAGCAACATTTTTCTATTCTTATTCTTGGACCCTTCAAGAGTAGGTTTTCCGGGAAGCATGAGTATATCATTTAAAAGATAATTATTCTTGCAATCACTTTAGATGGCTTTTGGTGATCAGTCTTCCTAATGGATGTTTTCTTGGTAAGGTGATTTAGAAGTCCAGTTAAATTTATTGTTGTTACTTTAAATTTTGTTTTGGATTTATCCTATTATGTCTATGAATCTTTTGCATTCATGTATGTATGTATGCCATGTGCATACATAATGCCCATGAATGTCAGAAAAGGGCTTTGGATTCCCTGGGACTGGAGTTACATATAATTGAAAGTCATATGTGGATTCTGGGAATCAAACCTGGGTCCTCCATAAGAACACTGAGTGCTCTAAACTGCTAAGTCAACTCACCAACCCAAACCCAAAATTAACTTTTTTTTTTTTTGGCTTTTCAAGACAGGGTTTCTCTGTAGCTTTGGTGCCTGTCCTAGAACTAGCTCTTGTAGACCAGACTGGCCTCGAACTCACAGAGATCCACCTGCCTCTGCCTCCCGAGTGCTGGGAAGGCGCCACCATTGTGAGGCTAAAATGAACTCTTTAATGAGGAAACACCAGTAGTCATATCTAAATCCATGGCCAGAGGTCAAAAGAGCCTATTCTTTAGACCAGAAGCGAAACCACAGCAGAACCTTCCAAGACCACTTAAAGTCTGGAAAGGGAATCCTAAAATCTAGAGCAGAAATCCCCAAATCATTCAGCTGAATCTGGAATAAATATTTATTTGGGAATAGATACAGTTTCATTTCTACCATGAAACTCCAGAGATCCGATTCCAAAACCGTTAAGACAGAAAAGATGAGTAGGTCTGGATAGAGGTGGTATGGATGGGGCCGGGGAAGGGTCGACCTTAGGTCTTTAGGTCAGGGTGCTCATTTATGAGGTAAGGAAACAGAGCTCCATTATAGTATTCTAGAGAGAACCTAGGACATTTTTTGCTTCTAGCTGTGGGAAGAATTGGAACTACTCACGTCTTGAGTCACTGCCCTTCCATTGCCTAGCCAGTTTCTGTCTCTTCCTTTCATCATTGACATTAAAACAATAACCTTACTGGGCCAGAGCTTCCCTGCAAGTTCCTCATTCCTGAGCCTACTTTCTGTCTCAGTGACTTGAAACAAACATACCCTGTCCTTGTCTGTAAAAAAAGGGGGATATCTTAGAGTCTTAACTCTGAGAGATCTAACATATTGAGTTTTCCATTTAGAGAGTGGGAGGGAAGGACATATTATTGTCCACTTCTAAATGTAGTAGTAACATTTGTGAGTTTCAGGATTGAAGCTGATGATTGCTGGACTGATATCCGTCCTGTGTTTAATATGTGTATGTCTTTCTGCTAATCAGACCAAGGATATTTTAGGGTAGGCGGGACACAGACACATACCTCAGGAAGGTGTGGACAAGTAGAATAGGTAAGGTACAAGCCTGTACTATTAACAGTTCGAGGTAGAAAGTGCAATTTAAAGAAGAGAGTCTCAGCCAGGTGGTGGTGTCACCCGCCTTTAATCCCAGCACTCAGGAGCCAGAGGCAGGTGGATCTCTATGAGTTCGTGCTCAACCCAGTCTACAAGAGCTAGTTCCAGGACAGGCTCCAAAGCTACAGAGAATCCCTGGCTCAAAAAACAAGAGAGAGAGAGACAGAGACAGACAGAGAGAGGGACACACAGAGAGAGACGCAGAGAGACAGAGAGATTCTCTCATGTGTGTGTGTGTTATACATATGTATATGTGTTTATGAGTCCATGCATATGGAATTCATGTGTATATGTGTGCCCATGGAAACTAGGGGTTGATCTGAGTGTCTTTCTTGTCTACATGTGTATGTATGGGGGAGGGGAATCTGTGAGTAACGTATGTGCATGTGGAGGACAGATATCCAACCCATATTAATCTTCACCTAATTTATGAGATGGGCCCACCCATTCAGATAGACTGGCTAGACAGCCAGCTCCAGGGACCTACCTGCCTCTGCTTTCTAGCCCTGTGGCACAGACATGCACTGCTGTACCTGGCTGTATATGGGTGCTGGGGATCCTAACTCATGTCCTCTGCTTACAGCACCTCCTTAATAGAGGCAATAGATTGTTTTAATCCATATTTTTATTCTTTTCTTATAATGTACAATTCAGACCCCCACTGTGTCCACTTGAGATGAGAGCAATGGTCACTTGACTTTTTTCTGACACTGAGCAGGAACCAACCCTGCATCATCAGTGGGGTGACAAAAATACCAAGCATATAGAAAGGATTATATCTGCATAGAAAGACAGAAATAAAATTGCCTTAAAAGAAAATCAAAGGCAAACTGTGGTAAAGGGGTTCCTGGATACAAGGGTCAGGCAACAGTCCTGGGTCAAAAATAAGAAACAAAGTTGCAAGGTTTTTGAGACCTGAGTATAGGCTTCCTACCTAAGGGCACAGCTACTTAGCTACAGTTCATTATTGCCAAGCAGGGCTGGGTGTTTAGGTAACTAAAAAATATCCAAATTATCGGGGTAAGATCTAAGTCTTTTAATTTGTGTGTATTGAAAACTATTTCTTTTTGTACAGACTTGATACATTATCAGCTTTTGGATACTGTGTCTAGATAACAAGAGCATCAACATACTAGAAGGAAAGTTTGTGCCTGCAGTTTTGGGGATTTTAGTCTGGGATCAATTGACCTGTTTGCTTTGGTAGTGGGCTGGGACCCAAACATCATGGCAGAAGAGAATGCTCCTTCATAGAGACAAACAGGAAAGAGAGACTATGGTCACAATATCTTTTCAAAAGGCTTTCTACCGATGACTTAAATTCCACCAAAGCCTGTTTAAAGGTCCATTCTTTTCCAGTAGTGCCACAGGTTGATAACCAAGCTCTTGAAAGCCTCAGTTTAGGGATGTCCAGGAAAGACACTGCAAACATTGACTGGGCCTGAGCTGGCCGGAGATCCAGAGATTTATTACCTGGCATCTTCTGACCTCTGCTAAGGCAACAGGAACTTAGAATCAGAAACCTCAGTGAAGATTTTGCAAAATGCAGAACATCCGACAGATTTTGTAGACTTTCCATGGCAAAAGGGCTTTCCAAGTAAGGGGCGGGGGGGAATGTGATGTAGTTATGGACGTGAGATCCTTGGGGCTATGAAAAGGACTCTGGGGACAGAAGAGAGGACACGAGTAAGGGTCATGAGCATGCCATACACAACAGCTCAGAGCCATTAAAGCTGCATGTTTCCCAGTGAGAACGGTAGCATCTGCCTCCGTGCATGGCTAGGATCCAGAGTCGACATGGCTCAGTGTTGTTCCTGGCTCCCAGACAGACCCTTTGAGGAGTGTGGGGTCTCTCTGTTCTTTAATATGAAGTGTGGGCTTTGTTCTCTCATGCTGTGATGCTCGCAAGGGCTGCCTCTTCCCATGTTTAAATACTACATCTTCGTTTATTTATTTATGGAAGCTAAACGTTTGGAAGCATACAAAGAAGAAAATAACAATCTGTGTTCTCACCACCCAGAATTAATTATGGCAGCTTGGCGTTTGCACTCACTGTTCCTGCCTCCTCCTACTTTCTAAAAAAGAAAAAAGAAAAAGAAAAAAACATCCTTCTTGGTTTTGTAAATGTGATAGCATGTACATTATAAAACTTTTACAAAGGGGAAACCCCTTAGAGCAGTGAATCAGGGAAATGGAGGAGAAACACGTATGACCTACTGTTATCAGATTAGTTACTGACGGGCTGGTGGGACAGCTCAGTGTGGTAAGGTGTGTCCTCAGCCTCCAAAAAGCTGCAAGACCCATCCCTAGCGCTGTATAACCTGGGTTCCACAGCACAGGCCTGTTATTCCAGCCATGGAGGCAGGAGTCAGAGGTTCAAAGTCATCGTCACCGGCACAGCAAGTTCAAGGCTAGCTCAGGAATACACGAGATTCTGTCTCACAAATAATAAGTAAATAAAGTACAGGTCACTTCAGGGAGCTTCGTGTCTTTTACAAAGAATGGAGGCTCACTGTGGGGTTACTATAGGGCTAAGTAAAGTAACACATAGAAGGCAGATGTACAGGCAGGGCGCTGGCACACGGTGTTTAGTGAGGTTGGGCTATAGTTGTCAGAAGTGGGCTCCACATGAGCAGGTGAAATTCTGGTTAATTCTGGAGCACTGTAGAGGAATTTCTGGGTTGCAATTATTTGAAGGTCTTATTCAGTTTGGGCCCAGGATTTAACGTCTGCTTTCTAACCCTTGTGCTATACTAGGAAATGGGGAGATGACCTTGACCCTTGGGATTTTGAGGTCCTGGTACAGGAGGAACTACTCCAGGGACCAAGAAAGCCACCAAATGTTAGTCTGTGTCCTGCCCACTCCTCTCTGCCACTTCCTTGTCTGCCTTTCTGAGCTCCTTTTCTCCCTGGTTTGAGCTTCAGCAATTGGCAGACCCAGAAAGTACTGTCTTCCTAGCTACACTATAAATAACCTTTTCTCTCTCCCTGAGGTGGGCACAACCTGATCTCAGAGTTGACATCTGCCTTCACTGGTGACTTGAGAAAGAGGTACCCATGTTCCTGGCCGACATGTCCGCTGGCCACTGGATGCAAATTGACTGTTAGATAATGGCCTCTATACCTGGAACGCATTATAGTTTTAAATCCATTTTGCAAAACCCATTGTTTAGCTCTCTGAACCAGAAGCAAAAGCTTTGGCTGCTTGGTGAGAAACCCTTTTGCCCAGAGATTGAAAAATCTGGCACTGCCAAGTTCCTTGAGCTTTGTGAAAATTCGCTACAGCGTCGCTTTGCCATAAAACAGGTGTCAAGCAGGGACTTCCTGTGTGTATTTGCGATCATTATGTTGTATTAAGCAGTCACGTTGCATTCCGGAACAAGAATAAAAGCGCTACCTGGCCCTCTACCTGCAAGGCAATTAAATTATTGTCTGGCATGTTTATAGCCCTAGGACCAGTAACCAGCTTTTAGCTTGAATAGCAGACGTGGTGTTACAATGCAGTGCTTTTCTGAGAGATTCGTACTTAGCATTTGCATTGGATAATTTAACTTAAATAATACCCAGGGAGCACAGTTACACTCCCTGGCAAGTGTCAGACTGAAAGGACCAAATGCGGTGTACAGCCCGTTTTGTTTGTTTGTTTGTAAACAATTCCCTATTCCTGAGTGATTTCCACTTCCTAGTTGTTAACCTCTGTTACTCGTGTTGAATAAACTAGAAAATGGTGGTAGCCTCCAAAGCCACAGTGCCATGTTTCCATTTGCCTTTCCTTCCTCCCAGGGAAACAGTATCGGAGCAATCTTTAAATTTTTATGGTGTTGTGAAAGTTCCTCGCTGAACCATTAAAAACATGTCCCCAAAGAGAGCTTTGTGTTTGTGTGTGCATGCAAGATACCATTATATATTAAAGATCCATTTTCTGATAACAGTCTCTGTTCTGGAGAAGACTGGATAATTTTAGTAAAAATATTTGCAGCTGGAACAGTGGATCCCCAGGTTAAAGTCCAATAATTTTACAAACCAAAGTGAATACATTGTAGCAAAAGGCACTTCTTGCCATTTGCCTTCCAAAATATAGTTTGTTGGGTCTCCTCAAGATTTTCCTTTATAGAAATCTCTGCCTACCAGACCAGTTTGTGGACTCCTAGCTAAAGTATTCCAGCGAGAATACTTAACCCCCTTTTCCCCTCCTCCTCACTATCCATGGAGAGAAAATGTTCCCCCACATGATCCTGTATGTGAGATCCCAGGAGAGCCTAAAGCTTAAAAAGAAAGTAAATGTGTTCTTTATTTGATTGTTTTTCTTGTTGTTCTCTGTTTTACACAACATTTTAAACTTACCCAGTTTGACCTACCTGTGCTTTCTCTGGATTAGAAGCAATTACAGTCCGGTGAGATTCTCCATCCTTGGGTGTCTCCTTGTTCTCAGGGCCTGCCTTGGCTTCCCAACATGGTGGCTGGATGCACATTAGTCTATGGGTGGCTTCAAAGGAAGTCACTGTGCTGGAGAAGGACATCTGACAAGTCCCCTTGTAAAAATACTTAAGTAAAGGATATCTTAGGATACTGCTTAGGATACTAGAAACACCCTGGGGTGAGATGAACTCACAGGCAGAGATCTGTATCTCTAGTTTCTTTGGTGGCAGAATAATGGCTGTGAACAAACTGCCTTCCTTTTCCAGCCCCATCTTTACCTTGTCTTCTTCCCTCTTTCCTTCCTTTTGTACACTTGTCTCTAATTGGTAAGCAATTGACCATTTCCTTCATGTGGATAATGTACAGTAGGATCATTGCTTTAAATATAGGGTTTGTTATAGATATTTAATATTTCTCTTCTGCTATCTGAGTTGTAATGTAATGTTTGGCTATGTGTGTTGATTGTGGAATGATGAAGTCAACTCAATTATCCTACTTATCTCACATCATTTTATGGTCAGAACATATAAAATCTACTCAACAATATCTGAATATGTAGTGTGTTACATGTTATTGGTGCCAACAGGGCCCGTATCTCACAGTAGATCTCTGAAAATACTCCATCTACCAGGCTTTGTCTCCCTTGCATCCATTGCCACGTGCCTCGGGCCCAGTGTTCTGCTCACAAGAGCTTCTGAGAGCAGACAGGGTAGGGACAAGATCATACTGGCCTATTCTGTTCCTGTGTTCAGTGTGTCCTGGGAAATAAGACCTGAGACTACCCTGATGCCCACCGAGAGAAGACATCCTCATACTCTATGCCAGTTACACTGCTGGAGACAATTTTCTCCAGAATCTCTTTTCTCCAAGTAAGCACAGACTTGTGTTTTCTTGATGCTAAAACCTTGGAGCAGAGAACTAAGCAGCCAGTGGCCATCCTGTTGACATCAGAATCACTGCTCAAATGCGACCTTGTCAACTCAGAAGTGTGTGTTCTCTGCACCTCCCCATGTCAGCTACAGCGTGTTAATGTATGTAACCAAATGTCCTGTCAGCAGAGCAGGTGTCATTTGTACCCATGACTTTGGCCTTTAGTTACCTGTGGTCCCCTACCTTGATCCCTATGAATTCTGATTGTGATAGCTCTGCACTTAGTGGCTTGTGTTTTTGCATAACTCACATAATCGAGGGATTTGCATTTGCATAGTCTCCAAATGGGACTCTTAAGTAAGGTACCTTCCCTGCTGCTGTCCGACCCTTCTGAATGGAACAGATGGAAATCACAGTGAGCTGCTATCCTACATCCACTCTAGTCTCTGCCTTGAATGATGACGCTAAAGAAGAGCAGTGATGAACTTTCCTAGGAGTGCAGATACAGCACATCCCATGTTGTCTGGCTTCCCAAGCTCCATCAGGTAAAGGTTACTTAAGAGGGTTTTAATGGCTCTTTGTAGGAAGACAAGGGAGTGTCTCAGAAAAATAGAGTCATACTGTTCAAAGAGAAATCACGAACACAGAAGTTGTCAGCTCTGAGGGGACCCTGAGCAGTAAGATTAATATACTGTTCTTAGAATAATATATATTCAGAATCTTCACAGGAACAAGACTGATAAAAAACCCAGTGAACATGGATGGATACTTCATCAGAGCAAATGTAATGATTTTCATTTGTTATAATTCTATGATTAGTTCTGTTAATGAAAATGTCTATTTAAACTATTTAAGACACCCACTAAAGGTCTATAATATTAATTTCATGGAAAAATTCCAACAGAACTATATTAGTATTTCCCCATTAAGGTAACATTATGGACTTTTAATGGTACTCTCAGCTATAATGGTTTTTATTGACCTAATTATTAAATGAATTAAAATCTGTCTCAGTGCCTTGAAAATTATGTAATAACAGCATCAATTCAAAAGCCAAGGCTAGTTACAATGGGATAAAAAAGGAGAGAGTCCCCAAACTATATGCCCCTAACACACATTGCTTTATACAAAAACAAATTGAATTTTAATATCACTTTAGGCATTTGCCTATGAAAATTTCTGAAATTCTGATAGCCAAATAATGTTTCATGGTGAGCTATATTGCATGGGGAAGATTTGTTCTCTTCTGAGTTTCTAAACTTTTGATGATTTACAAAAGCAATACTAGAGTCATTAGTGGTAATATTAGATGTACGATTTAATGTATATAGATTTTATAGTTTGAGGTATAAAAGCATGATGGCCAGGGAAAACAAGTTTGAAGTACAGAGGAAGAAGAAAAAAAGTATTAAATCCCACAACATCCCACTTGCCTAAAGTACCATAATCTGAAGCAATGGTTCTCAACCATCCTAACGCTAAGACCCTTTAAGACAGGTCCTCGTGTTGTGGTGACCACCAACCATAAAATTATTTTCATAGCCACTTTATGACTTTATATAGTGATTTTGCTACTGTTATGGGTCATCAAGATTTTTAGAGACAGAGGTTTGCCGGGGGGGTTGCCTGCCACAGTTTGAGAACCAGTGATCTAAAAGTAAAGGAAGGAAGTTGGGACACACTGATTTTGCCTCCTGGTCATAGTGGACATTTCTTTGGCACAGACATTAAGTATAGGATACCAGTGCCTCTGAGCTCTAACTATTCCTGAGTCAGACATTGCTAAAAGATTGTTTCGGCCTTCTTCAGTGGAACAGTACAGTTTTCAACTGATCTCAGGACCCTGCTTCAGACATGCTCATATAGTTGACAGGTACTGAAACCCATTTTGCGTTTGTGATCCACAATTATGAGTTGTCTTTTATACATATATAAATCTCATTTTTTTCAGCAAAGAAGTTGTGACACAAAAGCCCAGGTTAAATCAACTGATGTAGAATAGAAGTTCACTCTGTGAGGAAGCAGCACGTAGAACAAAATTACTTGAAAGAAATCAGAAGTTTGGAGAGGAAAGGAGTCTGAAGGAGCTGAAGGTGCTCACAGTGGGGCAGAGAAAGCAGCTGTGATTGCTCTGAGTTTAGCAATTAGGAAGGAACCTCACACTTTATAGTAGGAAAAAGGACATGTGCCTTGAGAGCAAGACCCCACCCACTGAAGGTAAACTCAAACGCAAATTTATTGCAAAGGACAGAACTTGCACAGAGAAGGGATTTCCCTAGTGGAGAATGACCACCTAGGGAAGTATTTTCAAAGGTGCCCACGTTGCACAGAAGGCCTAAGGCTGTGGGGAATGGGAGTCGACTCCATCCTGAGCTGGAAGAAGCCTCTGCAACATTGTCCACATAGTGCTAGTTTCATAGACATGAAAAAGGCAAGAGTTATAGGATCATGGAAGCCAGCACCAAGGTGCCAGAAATCTGCTGAGGAAGGAAACCTGAAGAAACCATTGCAAGGGGCCTAAGTGGCAAGGGAGATCCTGCGACAGCTGCTGAGGAAAGCTGAAAGGTGTGAACTGAAGGGGTTTTGAAAGAGGTGGTGTGTGCTGTGGACAACTCAAGGAATATGGCTACCCAAGGCTGCTTGTCTCCAGATAATTCTATCATAAGACCCAAATGCCAGGCATGGAACTGCCAAATACGCTGCTTTCTGTGCGGTGCTGAGTTTTGATTGTTCGGGCTGTTGTTGTCTTGCTGTGCCTCTCTTCCCTACCCTTGTGATGAGAATGCTTCCTCTATCTCTTTTGTAGTGAAAGTATGGATCGTCTAAATTATAGGAACTGATAGTCCATTGAGTCTCAGAAGTCTAGATTTTTTTGGGTATTCGTCTCCCACCTGAGACCTTGTTTGTTACTGGAGAAATTGCCCTTTCTTTGGAGGTTATTAGTATTGTCGATCAAGGAATTTATGAATTGACTCAAAAGAAGGCTTTTTAGAATTTAAAAGACAGTGTTCAAGACAAGCAAACTGTCTCCTCAGCTTCCTGAGGAGGAGGATGAGGAAGGCAGAGAAAACCATGTTGTTTATGTTTATGTGGCACGTGGCAGAAGGGAGCTGATAACCTCAGACAAAAAGAGTAAAATAGTGCAGAGTGTGTGGATAGCATGATCCTTTAGTAGTGTCCTCAAAAAAAGAGATGGAATGAAGAAAAGTGAAAACTTATATTTTTCTGAGGGTGGATTACTAAGAAGGAAGAATTTATTATCTCATTAAAGGGGTGATTATTCCTCCCATCTCATTAGCATGACATAAAGTGGAAACCTTTTCTGGTGGTGGTGTCTACCAGTTGATTGACAGGCCCAGATGTATGAACACTTACATTTTGATTATCTGGGAATGTTAGGTTAAAGGCCAGAGGTCAATGCCATTCTTTTGACTTAGGGAAAATAGCTTTTCCTTAAGGGGACCTCAACAAAGCCCCTATCAAGGCTACTGTAACAATCTCCCCTTTGACAATGTAACCCTGATATCACTTAGGAGATGAGCTGAAATTGGAGAGAGATATAATCCATTCCTACCATGGGATCCCAAAGACCTAGTTTCAAAGCTTATTTACCAAAGTGAAGTTAGTACCTGGTGTTCTTGGCTGGAGAATCACAGACATTCCTATAACACCTACCCCCTGACACTGACACTGTTATCTTCACGTTTTATAATGAGGAAGCCGAGCCATGGAGCCAAGATCATATAGCCAGCAAAGGTAAGGTTGGGGAGGTTTAACTTCAGAGCCTATATCTTGTATTTAAAAGGTTCCTCCTACATGCCAGTAAGTGGAACAAGACTGAACAAGCTTTGTAGCAAACCACACCTGGCTTGGAGACCTCTGTACTATATTCAGCTGTTAGTTTAGGGTTTGGGTGGCATGACCTTGAAGGATTTTGTTGGATTCAGTGAATATTGTAAATAGATTGTGTCAAGAGAGTGCCCATCCCATAGATCCCTACAAACCATGGCACGTAGGTCCTATGCTGCAATACTCTCATGGGGACATAGACGCCAACCATAGCTATCTTCGAGGGCTGTAGCGGGAATGGTAGGAGGGCATTTTTAGAGGACCCACATAAGGCCCTCCTAAGGTCCTTCTACATAGTGGCTATTCTGGTTGATATAAGAATAGTGCCATCTTGAGTTTGTGGCATCTGTAGCAAATCAGAGCAACAATGAGGAAAACCGAATCGTATCTCCTCTCTGATCGTCACCTCTGCAACAGGAGTGAACAGCAGCGTTGGTGGCCTGGGCGGCTCTGAAAGGCAGTCTTGCTAATATTCGCAAAGCTGACACATTTTTTAATCCAGTTTCGGAAGGAGCAATTTGTACTATTAGGGGAAGATTCCACACAAAACATTTGGTGGGAAGTCTGATGCCTATTATTTAGTTCCTGTCAAATTTTGACAACAATATGTTCCAGAGAATTGCAGATGTTCTCCAATCGCATCCTATTTCTGTAAAATCCATGTGTGATGTTTATTGAACAGAGCATCTGCCATGGTGGCAGAGGCACGGTTCCTTTTTGATGGTTAAAAAACCTCAATCTCTAGTCACAGAGACATACTGCCTGTGCGCCAGGGAAGCTAATCATGTGTCAAACTGTGCTAGTGGGACAGGCTCCCACAGCATTCGACTCATACAGCCTATGCCACTTTGGAGGACAGGGCTGTTGTTGCTGGGGCCCTGTCTTGGAAAATGCAGGCTGGACTTGAGGGAAGAGAAAATGACAGTCCTTTCCTGACCAGGATCTCAGGCATCAAACTCTTCTCCCTCCCTGGTAAACCTTTGTTTGTTATTGAGCAAAGAAGGTAGGGAATGATTTCATCTCCTACTCAAGGCCATAAAATGAGTCCTTTCCTCTGCAGATTCAACAGATTTAAATATAGTCTCTCATATATGGTCCTGTCTCCTAATTGAACCACGGTTAAGTAAAATCCTTATTCCTTTTTCTCTGGTGTTAGGAGCATTGTGTTTCCTTTTGATTTTGTGGTATTTGGGGAGGAACCAAGAACCTGAGTGTGCCAAGAGTTTCTGTACTACTGAGATGCACCCTTAGGTCCTAAATTGTCATCAAATTTTTGTATGCTACTAAGAAAAGGAGAATGGGGATGGGAAACAAGACAGTGGGGTTTGAAGGGTACTGGCCTGTCATCCAGAAGGTGGCAGTTCTAAGACAGCCATGTGTCTTCATACAAGGCTTGTCATTTTAGGCAAAAAGATGCCCTCCAGCACTTAGTCCAGCTTCTCATGGGCTCTGTCCCTCTTCTCTTGAAACTGCTTCTTACTCTGCACTATCTTTCTTGCCTTGCTCTGTTCATTCTACTTAAAAGTCTCCCCAATTGCCTCTTTAGTGACTACCTTGGATAGGGCTTCTTACTCGAGTCCCCAAGCAGACCTGAAATTGGACATAAAAGCTTGATTGCAGATGATTTTTAAGGGGTCAGAGGAGATATTCATGGACTTTGGTTTGTCTGTTGAATGGATACTATTTAATTCTTTTCTGCCAGACCCTGAGCTCAGCAAGGGATGAAATAGTGATCTCTGCAGGCAGAGCCTCTCTCGCAGGGGAAGAGGTGAGGACTGAGCACACGTGTGCCCCCCAGTACAGGCCATGCGCAAGGTGCTTTAGAGCTTGAGACCGTCCCCATCTGGATGCCTGATTTCCTTAGTTCATATTTAAGCAAAGGGTAAGAGCCTCAACCAAAGGGAAGAGAATGTGGCATAACAAGAGGTAAACATGGAGAACCAGTGGCCAGACATTTGAGACTTAATTCATACCAGGTGAAACATTTAACGATGCAAACCGTGGAAGCAATTAGGTTTGCTGTCACTATCACAAAAGCTAAAGTTTACTGAGTTCCTAATAGTTCCCCCATTTTCATAAGAATTGGAGACCAATAGTTTTCTTTCTTTTTTCTCCAAATCACATCGATGAATTGTCATGGTCATACTTTATACACGGGAACAGTGCAGCTCATAGACATGACTGCTTAGGAATTTTTTGATTTACCCCTTCTACCAAAAAACCAAATAGCAGGTGTGGGATTTATACTCAATCCTGGGCTATTCTGCAGCTGAGCACAAAGGCATATCTTCAGGGTGCTTGCATTGCGACTGGACTATACTCAGTATCCCCACGTACCAAATATCTTGGAAAGTCATATTTTCTTGAACTGGCAAACTTCAGAGTAAAACCCCAGAGTTGGCTCCATCTTGTCCTTTCCATGCTGGAGAACATTCTCTTCTAGGCAGGCTGTGGGAGCCCCTCAATTACCAATTCATGCTGGTTTATTGTACCTGTTCTGTGGCCAAAAACCATTCATTGAGTTCAAAGGAGAAGAAAAGCTCTAAGAAGCTTATTAACAATTTAACATTTCCAGAGCATGTGGGATGGTTAATTCCATTTGCCACCGAAATCCTGTCATGATGATTAAGACTTAGTCACTACAGGAACGCCGGAAAGTGAAATCCGTTTTGTGGCTGCACAGCTCTCACTGTTGCTAAGCTGCTGTAAGAGCCTCTTCAGGGGGCTGGATGCTGTTGTTTCTCTTCCAGCAAGCCTTGAAAGGCAGCTTCTGGGTGCATGACTTTTTCCTTCCATGAGTAGTTGATACAAAATAGGCTTAGTCTCCTAAATGCCCCCTGCTGGTAGTGTGGCAAACCCCACTCTCCATACACACACACACACACACACACACACACACACACACCTGGCCTCATGAATGCCCTTGCTTTGAAAGTGTTCTGGTTTTCAGTCAACTAGCTTTTACTAAAGTCAAGGCCCAAATTGTCAAGGAACCCGTTTTCAGTAGACTGTGACACAGAGAACTCAAATGCTCTTTTCCAAGTGACAGAAACCCAACTCACACTGTCCTAGCAAAGAGATCTGACTTGATTTTTATTAGCCTGTATAATCTAAAGCTTCTGGAGCTGATTCGGGCTTGCCTGAATCTATGGACACAGGCCTTGCCATGGGGCCTTCTGTCTTTCTTTCAAGTAGTCTCCCTTCGAGGAAGAGTGAGTGGCTCGAAGTTTGCAGCCTATAACTTACAGTGAGAACAGATTCTTCAGTGGTACTTAACTGATGACTGTTAAATACTTGTTGAAATTCCTCTGGTACAATGTGAGTTCTATACCCGCTGTTACACTAATAACATGGCCAAGAAACAGATAGATAGTCCATGAGACCAGATCTGAAGTCTTGAGTTCTGCTAAAGCCAGATAGAAATAAAACCAGCCACATTCAAAGCCAGAGGAGCAGGTAACTCCCCACATGAAAGAAATGTTCAAGAAGGCAAAGAAGCCAAGGCTGCAGAGCACAAAGGTTCTTATGGGACCTCATAGAACTGAAGATCTTCTGTAAGACAAAGTCCCCATCAATCAGACCAAAAGGCAGCCTATGGAATAGGAAAAGCTTTTTACCAACTCCACATGCCATAGAGGTCTAATATCCAAGATATATAAAGAACTCAAGAAACAAGATATTAAAAAAAGAAAGAGTCCAATTAAGAACAGGGTACAGATCTAAGCAGAGAATTCTCGGCAGAAGAATCTCAAACGGCCGAGAAACACTTAAAGAAATCATCAATATCCTTGGCCATCAGGGAAATCAAAATCAAAATAACTTTGAGATTTTTATCTTACACCTGTCAGAAAGGCTAAGATCAATAAAACAAGTGGCAACTCATACTGGCAAGGATATGGAGCAAGAGGAACATTCCTCCATTGCTTGTGGGAGTACACATTTATACAGTCAGTATGCGTATCAAGCAGTTCCTCAGAAAATTGTGAATTGATCTTTCTCAAGATCCAGCTATTCCACTCTTGGGCATATACCCAAAGGATGCTCAATCATACCACAAGGACACTTGCTTAACCATGCTCATTCTGGCTATTCACGATAGCCAGAACCTAGACACAACCTCAGTGTCCCTCAGCTGAAGAATTAATAAAGAAAATATGGTACATTTACACAGTGGAATAAATAGACATCATGAATACAACTGGAAAAAATCATCCTGAGTGAGGTAACCCAGACACAGAAAGACAAACATGGTATGCACTCACTCATAAGTGAGCATTAGCTGTTAAATAAATGATAACGAAGCTACAATGCACAGATTCAGAAAAGATGGGTAGGGAGCGAGGTTCTAGGGGGGATGCATGGATCTCTCTGGAAAAGGGAAATAAAATAGATTCTGTGGGTGGATTGGGGGTAGGCAGGAAGGATAGGTGGGGGAAATGGAAGGGAGAGACAGTTGGAATTGGGGGGCATTTGGAGTGTAGTGTGGAAACCTAGTGCAGTAGAAACTTTCTGGAATTGATGAAGGTGACCTTAGTGGGAACTCCTAATAATGGGGGGAAATCTGGAGTGTGAACTAGCCATCTTTATAGCCAAGCAAGGCTTTCCAGTGGTAGGTCTGAGTTGTATTCCGTTGCGTTATTGACTGAGGAGGTCCAGTAGAGATCCCCAAATAACCCGGGCTAATGCTAGGACAGTGGGTTGCTCTCTGAAAACTGGCAGCAGGTACCATTGTTGAGAACATCATCAACACAACTCATTGAATGTAGAGAGATAGAGTCGGTGAAGGCTTGGAGTCTTTAGCACAATGTTCTAGTCTCTTTTGTGTGAGAAATCCTCCACCTACCATCTCTCCTACCTGGAAGATGGGCTGGGACAATGGAAATGCAGAACTTGTGGTAGTGGCCAGCCAACATTTGGTTTAACTTGAGGCCCATGCCAGGAGAGGGATCTCATGCCTGACACTGCCTGGACAGCCAGGAACTGGAGGGTGGATAGCCTAGAGACTTGGTAGGATAAAACCAGACACAACTGGCAAAAAAAAAATAATAATCATTGAAATGATTCCTAATGATAGGTGCCTTATCTGGTAGTCATCCAAGAGGCTTGCTCTGGCAGCAGATGGGAGTGGGTACAGAGACACGTAGCTGAACATTATGTGGAGAGTCTAAGGTGGTCTCCATCAGTTCTCTACCCTAAGAGACAGGGGAAGCCCGTGGAAGACGGAGAAGAAAGACTGTAGGACCCAGAGAGGATGGAGAACAGGAAAACACGGCCCACCAAATCAATAAGTTAAAAAAATGAAATTAAATATAATTTTACTTCTATTGAAGGAAATTGTGAATATTAAAAATAATTTATAAAACAGTTCATATTTGTTTTTCTCATTTGCATCTATGTGTTTATTAGTTCATAATTATTTTTATAAGATATTATGCTTATAATTTGGAATATTAGCCTCAGAGGGGACACCTTTTATATGAGGGAGTAAGAAAAGTTTGCTTCATATTAAAATAACTGTCTTTGTAGGGGGGAGACCAAAAACAACAACAACACAAAGCCAAACAAAGCACCAAACAAACAGACAAAAACCTAAAACATCAGTGGAGCCAGGAAATGAAGGCAAGAACTCAGAAATCTACCAAAGGACTTTGCACTTAGTCATGGAAAATAGCAGAAGCTCATCGGTTGTGCAAGGAGGTCACCTGTCATCTAGTCCTTCTCTGCCAATGCCTCAATAGCAATGGCCCTGGAAAATGGTTATTTATTTAAAAAAAAAAAACTTCCTTAGTTCCCAACCATGTAGCAGTGCTGGGTAGGAATGCTGCATATGGTGGGTACTGGGTTGCTTTGCGTTGATCTTAAAAAGAAGAAAAGAGACAAATGTTAAACAAATAAGGCTAGCAAGATGGCTGAGTAGATAAAGGTACTTGCCACTCAAGCATGATATGCTCCCAAGCCATAGAAGAAGGGGTGAATTAACTCCTGAAAGTCGTCCACTGGCCTCCACATATATGCAATGACATATATATGCTCCCAGAATAATAAATAAAATTGAATTAAAAATTAAATTGTTGTCCAAATAATAAAGTTATCATTTTAATGAGTGCTTAAGGGAACATGTTTATTTTGCTCAAGTTCTAGCTCATTAATGCCTTGAGCTTTGATTTTCCCAGTTTTAAAGTTGCTGTTTCTTACTGCTACAACCAATCAACAATATAATAGCACAGTGAAGAAGATAGACAGATTCGTATATACACATGTCTACACAGGTATGAGCACACACACACACAGACACACACACACATATACACACCTATATACATACATGCATATTGGACACCTTTAACAAAAAGTATTAATTAGGTCAATGGGACTCCTTATACCTAGATGGCTGGCTACTCACTGGCATTGCTTGCATCCTTCCCAGCTGGTGAATTTGTCCTCCTCCTTTTCCTTGCTCCAAACCCGGTGCTCTCTTTTGGATGCTCAGTATCTCAACCGTTTGTGTCTATTTACTGTAGTCTCCTACAAAGAATTTGAGGTTGGAAATGCTTTTTTTTTTTTTTTTGGTATGGAAGCAAAGAAAGTTTGGAGCTGCTGTTTTTAAACTAGTGACTCAATTACTCTGTCATTAAGATTATTCTGTTTTGTAACTAACCTGTCTGTTGAACATTTCCACAGTAGAATCTACCCGCATAAGCAGTTTGAAGAGAGGGACTCTTTGCTCATTTGCACATCCTGAGAGCAGCAATAGGTAGCTATCATGACATTGCATCTGCAAAAGTCACCACTAGGACAAAGGGGTGTGTGTGACAGAAAGAGACTCAGCAGCGGGAGCGCAGTCTTGGGTCTGGGAAGATTCTCTTTTACAGGGTGCCTTCAATTACTTATTAAATGGAAGCAAGATGCTTATACTTAACATTTTTAATGTTTTCACATTTCCAGGTATCTCATAAAATCCCACTACTAAATCAAAGGACCCTTCACAGACTTGTAAAGGATGCATGATGTTGCAGAGGCGTTAATGAATTAGGGGTCCTAAAAGGCACGTCCATAATCTTTTCCAAGGTCTACACTCCCTCCCCTCCATGTCCATGCATACTCCCTGCCCCCCAAATAAAATAAATTGGAAAGGGAAGTCACAGATAAATGTCCCAGTGTCACGGGCGAGCAATGTATCTTCCACGAGGCAAAATGAGTTACTAGGAGAAAATTTTCCATGTGATTTAGAAGATACCATTTAAATTATATTAGAATTTCTTGAGATAAAAGGCAGCGAATTACGTGAGAAGATGTAAACCTTCCTGTGATATTTGATTGCTAATGAACAGAAAGTATTAATCTTAGCAACTAAGAAGAGAAAAATGCCTAGTGTTTTTCATTAAATCAACTAAATGATTAAATGAGTTAGTCAGTGGAAACCATTTTAATTTTCTGAATATGAAATGCGCGGCTTATAGTGAATAAATTCAAAGCACCTTTCTAAGCAAGTTTTGACCATAAAATGTGGGCTATAAAGATGTTTGGTATTTTCTTCTTTATAGATAGTCGGTATTTTAAATGTAGTGGCATTGATTGTGTAGAAGGCAATGCCCCTACTCTCCGGGCTTAAAGGAGTTGGCATCCAGAGCACCGTCCCTAATGGATCTTCAGCACTATTACAAAATGATTGATTATTGTTGTAGTCATTTTAGCAGCTTTCAGAGCTGTTATATTTTTAATTAAATTGGCTGTGAATTTTGTAAGTGGCAAAGGTTGATAAACTAGCACTCGGTGCTGTATTACCATTCTTCTTTGCGCTGCTGTCATAGTTGGTACATTTATGTGCATAATCTTCTTAACATTCATAAGTCTCTTTGGTCTCGGGCATTGATCTGTGAGATTACTTGCTGTTTGGAAATGGAGAAAACATAAAATCGCACTCAGGAAAGCACGTGGCTCTGAGACACATTGCTCCGCGGGCGGAGAGGAGTTTCCTCGCAGAGCTCTCAAGAAAGAGATTGCTTTACCATCCTCCCAGCCCCTCAGCAAGGAAAAGTAGACATGGGTAGCAGGTCATGGGTAATTTGTCAGTCTTTCTGATTGGCTTGGAGGGATTCTACTGAGCCAGGCCACCAGCTGGGTGTTCCTTAGAACAGAAATGGATACAGTGAAAGGCTCAGACACAGTATCAGCTAAATAAAGAAGGAAGAGTTTGGGGAAGTAGTAAACAGAAAAGAATAATCTAGAATTAGAGAGACTCTGAAATCCGAGCATTGTGCAAATCTTCCTGAACAAGTGGCACTGGAGCTGGATACAGTTGGGAAAACGTGCCACGTGGGCAGGAGCATGACTGAAATCAGATTCTGGGGCTAGCGGGCCAGTTTGAAGACCAGAAGGAAAGCTTGGGAGCCTACTGATCAGAAGTTGGGACAGCTGGGAAAGGGTCCACCACGGCAATGCTGGTGATCATAGCACTCTCTGGAGGACAGCCCCTCTCCTATGACTTGCATTTGCTATGGGAAAGTCAAAACCCCAGAGAACTGGTAAGAAAGGAGGAAGTGCATTCAATAGAATTATAGCACATCATTCTGTTTGTATTTTACAGTTAGCAGGAGGGCTGACAAACCAGGACCCCTGTTACTAACAATTTGAAGATCAGGGAACTAAGCTCCAAAGGGGCAACAGCACAGGTTGAATGGCAGCCAATCATCTAAACATCCTAACAAACACTACACTTCCCCAAACAGTCTTTTCTGGAGAAATCTCACTTTTGTTCTAGAGTGCAGAGGAGGGACCTGATTTCCCTCCTTATCTAACCAATGGTGACTAAGAAAGGCGTGTAATGGTTGAGCCAGCAGGTAATAACAGAGCCCAGGGGTCAGAGAGGCTGGGATTTGAATCCCAGCTGAATTGACTGATTTTGTCAAGACAAATACGCTCGCCGCTTGAGTGTCCACATTTGTTCTATGAGGTAATGGGAGAGTCTACATCACCGGACTGTAAGGATTGTATTATCCTTCAAACAAAGTACTCGGTTGCTGACAAGCAGCAACTAGCTAACATTTAACAGGTGACTGTTCTAATCACCTTAGAGCAACTGGATTAGAGAAAATATTAGTAAAGTAAGTGTTTTATTCCATTTGTAGGAAAAGGAAATAAAAGCTTTAACTTTCAGTGAAGACACAATTGCCATTAAAATATGCTATTTTTTTTCACTCATTGGAGTCCTGACGTATAAGAAAAATTTCACATTTAGGCAACCAGCTAGACTCTGTCACTAAAATCTTCTTATCGGCTCGTGAATCCTATTACTTATAGATATAGGAAAACGCCTCCTCCAACTCTCTCTCTCTCTCTCTCTCTCTCTCTCTCTCTCTCTCTCTCTCACACACACACACACACACACACCTCACACTCAAAGAGAGAAGAGTGCTGGTTTATATTTGAATTTCCATTGTCACGGGAAGAACTCAGGCATTAGGTGCTGGGGTGATAAGGTCAGTTAGTGAAGTTATGTGATATGGGTTGATGTTTGTCTTTGGTACCAGAACTAGGAAGGCAGCTTCCTGTGAGTTCAAGGGAGCCTGATGTATAGAGTAAGGCAAGTTCCAGGCTACCCATGGTTCCAGAGAGATATCTTATCTCAAAAACAAGCAAAGAAGAGGGAGATCAAAAATACACACCACAATGTTCTTGCAGAGGACCAGAGTTCAGTTCCTAGCACCCATGTTGGACAGCTCACTGCTGTCTCCAGCCACAGCTTCAAGCTATCTGGCCTCCACAGGCTACCCACACACATGCTATTCATGGCACACACACACACACACAGACATAAATAAAACTGCTAAAAACAATCCCATTCACATGCTATTCATGACACAGACACACATACATAAAACTGCCAAAAACAATCTTTAAAGAAAGGATGAGATTGGCCTGAAAGAGGGTATACTGTCTGACCCGAAGTAGCACCCACCAGGTTTGACTCCTCTAGTTATATGGAGCGCATCTTGACAATTCCCTTCCCGTTGACTGCATCATTGAGGAGGCTCTGGGGTGGACCGAAGTCAATTCAGGTGTGTACCCCTTATTTCTAAAAATGATGGTCGTTTTCAGCAATGCAAAAATGACCCCCACCCGACCGCAGACCCATCAGGAAGTGTTTGGATTTGGCACCTGCCACCGGGATTTCTCCAAACACATGTTCAGGGCAGCATTCACAGCAATAGCTAGAATATTAGAGGGCGTCTTTAAGACCAATGTATACGGCGGTGGTGAAGTGGGGAGCAGCGCATTCGTGAAAACTACAGGGTAAACACGACAGTTTCCTTTAGTGGTACAATCTCCATAGTTTTCAACCAGAGGCTGCACAAATTGCCGAGAAGGGAAAGCATGTCCCAGTTTCCATGCGCCGAGGTTACAGATGAGGCACAGAGCTGCCATTTGTATTTGCAGGCGATCTCAATCACTCCGTATGCCTACCCTGGCACCATTTCAAAGCCGTATTTCACGTCACCCTAGTATTTTATCACACATCGCATGTCTGACACAGTTCTCCCTGGCACGCGAGTGCTTCGGGCTAAGTTTCAGATTTTGTCAGTGGGAACAAAGGCACTTGCTGCCACCCAGAAAGTGGCTGGGGAAACATTCCTCCGAGTGTCGCCGGTTTGTCAATGTAAAGCGCCAGGTGGGAAGAAAGGAGGGACAAGCGAGCTCACATTTCGCCAGTTTCTGTGCATTCTTCGCAGCTCATTCTCTGGCTGGGCTCAGGGCCAAGTGAGTGAAGTCTCAGAGCTTTTCATGTGCCAATGGCAGTCGATCCCTGGTACGCCAAGAAGAGAAGAAAATGGAAGCTGTTTCCCAAGCAATTCATATCACCAACTTCAGACTCTGTCATCCAGGGAGACAATCTGGGTATATCATGCTGTCTTTGCCCTGTGGTGTGGCCCAGACTCTGCTGAAAATATAGTAGTCTCCTCTTTTTCTTCTGTACAACCAATCTGGTGCCTCGTCTCTGCCATGCTGTGTAACAGATCCTGGAAATCAAATGTCAGACATGACTACAGATCTCAGGTACCATGAATGAAACTCTCAGGGGCATTTAAGGTATGTAGGGGGTGGCACTCACTAGGGTACTGACTGATTTTAGTAGGCTGGCATCTAAACCAAAATCCAACAGTCTCCAATGTGACTACAAGGAACAATTTGATGTCTGTGATTTCAACTTATTCCACCTCCTCAGTCTGTCTAATCTGTGAGCTCAGTCACCACTATCCTCCATATTCCATATTCCAATGGCCTCTGGTTCATTCGGATTCTTTTGAATGCTGTGTCTGCAAATAAGACCTAAGACCTGAGAACATGATCTGTGTGCACTGTTTGTAGGGCCAGGACAGTGCTCTCATCATGTTTACTTGCCTTTAAGGCTTTATGTATAACTCAGGATAATTTTATCTCTCAGGAAGCATTTGGCAGATTCTGCATTTGCTTGGAGAAGTCATGATGGAAGGGGGAGGGATGAGCTAGTCACATCAAGTGAGTAGAGACCAGGGTTCCTACAGAATGTCATATAGTGCTCAAAATAACTCTCCACAATTAGGAAAGATCTGACCCAGAGCAGAAGAGCCTGAAGCTCTGTCAGGTGAGAGCAGTAGCCATGTTAAAAGTCAAATGCTTCTGTCATGTGTCGTTACTTGCTGCTCTGGATATCATGTAAAGGGAGACAGTTTGTTTGTTTCCAGGCTGCCCAGACCCAAATAATCACACAGAAACTATATAAATTAAAGAATTGTTTGGTTGATGGCTCAGACTTATTTCTAGATAGCTCTTACATCTTGAATTAACTAATTTCTATTAGTCTGTGTATTGCCACAAGGCTGTGACCTACTGGTAAGGTCTGGCATCTTTCTCCTTCAGCAGCTATATGGCATCTGCCTGACTCTGCCTTCTTTCTCCCAGAATTCAGTTTAGTTTTCCTGCCTAGCTCTATTCTGCCCTTCCATAGATTAAAGCAACTTTTTTATTAACCAGTGATAATAAAACATATTCTCAGCATATAGAGGGGAATCCCACATCATCCTACATTCCTGCAAATGTGTGTGGATGAGAGATGCAATAGCTAGCCAGATTGGAAGGGAGAATCTCAAGCATCTCTGGGTATGCTGAGGTCAGTTGCTCAGAAGTTGCATCGTAAAAGAAATCTTCTGTTTCAGCACTTGAGAATCTGAGACAGGAGGATCACTAGTTTGGGGCTACCTTGGGTTAAAAGTAAGATCTTGTCTTAGAAACAAACAAACAAAAAATAGGCTAATCATAAGAGGCAGCTGGAGACTGGGCTCTGACCCTGGACACCTAAGACTGACTGCAGCTCACCTTCATAGATTCAAGTGGCGTTAAGGTGTTTCTTCATAGGCAGAGCCACCTACAGAGAAAGGTCACTTAGTCCATGGCATTATAACATGAGTATGTGGAAATCAAATACTCTTCACATTTTCTTGGCTACCTTCTAGGCCTGCCTGGAAAGCAAGTATCTCTGATTTCAAAAGATGGTAGCAATTACTACTTTTTCCTAGGGGGAAAGATGCCACAAAGATGAAAAACATGTTTTAAATTGCTGCATGCCTCCTGCAAGCTTGGAGTCTATTTGTGAGACATTTATCTCCTTATGCACTCGTTCCCCAATTATCATTTAATTAATAAACCTAACAACATGAGGTATGCTGATCAATAGAAAGAGAATGGATGTAACTGAACCTGAAGTATCATGGTATTGACCCATCTGTAGGAGGCTGAGAGCCATTTCTCTAAAATGAGCATGCTTCCTTCCACTGAGATTCAGAGAGAGGGACCCAGATGTCCTATAATATTTAGACAGCTAGATAGAGTGATGGGTTCAATGGGCACTCTTCTGAGTCAAAGGGAAGGGGTACTGGGTCTCTCAGCATTTGTGGACAGAAATGAATTGGCTTGTAAACTAGGACCACTGTGTTCACTTCTGTGGACATGACCAACTATCTTGGTGGTATGGATACTGCCCGGCAGCTGACAGCATAGTCAGAAGCCAAGAAGATCAGCCTGCCTGATTAAATATATGTTTAGACATTTTCACAGACATTTCTAAGAACCAGACAGATCTGGGAGACAAGACAGGAGAGAGAAGCAGGTTCCTCCAAGGGCCTGTATTTCCCTTCCCATGTGTTCCCACCTTTCCTCTCTGAATGTCATGAAGGTTCTAGAACTCCAGATGTGAGACAGTTGCTGACAGCTCAGATATCCTATTTATTCATGGTGTCAAAGTCACAGCGATGGGGTTTAAACGTTGCTATCATAATTTTGGAGGTAAACATCAGCTTATGGAAACCCACTTCCTGTGGGCTGCGTCTTTCATCTGGGCCTGAGATGTGAGGGAGAGATCAGCCTCATGTGGGTTCAATATCCAGCAAACACACCCAGGCTAACTTCGGTGATCAATGTTGCACAATGAAAATATCACGGAAATTCATTAGCAGGATAAAAATCTGTAACTTTTGCTGTCTCTGAGACCACTGGGAATGCTTCCTCAATGAACTCTTGGACTAGGGATTGCCTTACCCTGAATTATAGTGAAATCTGTCTTAAGTGATCACCCAGGGACCACCAAAATCTGTAACTTGGTAGAGGTTGAACTTTAGCTAAAGGTCAAACAAAATTCTTCTAGAAACCTTGGGGGTTGCTTAAAGGTGAAATAAAAAGCTTAGAGGAAAATTGACTTAATCCCTGGTTTATGAACCAAGTAGCACTTGCTAAGCAGGCTGAGGAGCACTGTCAGCTCCAAAAAGCCTGACTAATCCATCTGAGAGGCCTCATCCCCTCTGTCAGGTACACGGGCTCTTCTGACCTAGGAGACACTACTGATGCTTTTGTTTGCCAAGGATACCCAGCCCCTTTGCCCATGACCCAGGGCCATTGCCAGGAGTAGAGTTACAATGATATTCCAGGCCAGGCCTTGCTCATGTTTCAAAGAACACAGTTCACCAATACCTTTGAGAGTCTATGTTCAGCAATACTAGCTAGCGTCTGTTCTCTATAGAAATATTTTGTCGGAGAAAACTGGGGGCTGAAGAGATAGCTCAGCAATAAGAACACATCCTGCTCTTCCAGACAGTTCCAGGTAGGTTCCCAGCACCCATGTTTGGTGGCTCATTACTACCCGTGACTCCAGCTTCAGGGGATCCAATGCTTTCCTCTGGCCTCCACAGGTACCTGTACACATGTGTATATACACATAAATAAAAATAATACAACCTTTTAAAGGTAGAGATGTTTATTTCAGTCTAATTGAGATTTACTCTTCTATTGCATCTCCCAGGGCCTAGCGTGGAAAAGAAGTCAGGTGCATACCTGTTTCTAACGCTCTCTGGAACACACAGAGGAGGCTTTAAGTCATCTTGAGCTTATACTAGACTATTAGGAAAGAACATCATAGACTAACTAACTGTTTTCTCATAGTTCTGGTAGCTACAAGCCCAAGAGTAGAGTGCCATGACTAAGGTCTTGGTGAGGGCTTACCATGCTCCTGCCTTACTGATATCATCTACTCCTGGATCCACATATCCCAGAGAGAAAAGACATAGGTGTCTTCAACTGCTTGGAAGAACACTAATGCTGCCATAAGGCTACAGAGTTAATCAAAGATCCCACCAGCAAATCTTGTACTGTGGTTGGGGTTTTGTGACATGGACTTTGGGGAACATAGTGAGTAGCACTCTGGAATTCTTGGGGCCAAACAAAGCAGGCATCAGAGACCAAGATGGCAGCTGTGTTATGCTTGCTATCCTCCTATAAGCAGAGAAGGACCCAGGCCTGTCAGATGCACATCTAAATCATGACACGCTTTGATAGCTTAGTCCACTCACTGTAGGATTTTCTTTCTTTACCCCTCAGAAAAATCAAAGCAATATAAATGCTTATCGTAGTGTTCATTGGGCCCTTGTGCCGGTCACCGTCCTCAGCAAGCCTGCTCCCTACAGTGTGTCCTAGCGAATTTTCACCATCGTATCTCAGTCACGGCACTCTTCCCCATTTGATAAGATAAGCTTCCATAGAACATGAGTTTAACATGCTGATTCTTTTTAGGAATAGTGGAATGATCTAATGGCACAGCAAGGGACAGCTTTGAGGACAAGGACACGTAAGAGTGGCCTTCTTCACGGGAAGAGAAAACTGACCTTGATGGAGCTGCTGCCAAGATGGCAGTAGGCAGGCAATGCTGGTGGCTTTCAATTACCCAGAGTAATGTCCCTAAGATTGCTTCTGCTGCTCCTACCACAGAGATGATGCTTGCCTGTAAGCCGCTGTAGTGTCACACTTCAGAATCCATCTCCTGTGGGAGGGGAGTTCTCTTACCACCATGGATGTTTATGTTTATGACACAGTGGTCAGCGCTGGGACCTTAGTGTTACTCAACTTTCTGTCGACTGAGCTAACGGTCACAACTCTTATTCACTTAAGACCCAAGCTGAAATGGGAGAGGCAGAGGGGGGTCCTAGGAGAAATACTGACACAGACTTCTTAGCATGAAAGCAATGTTTATCCGGGACATTTGGATCTGGACATCTTAGACCTTGTGTTGCTCTGTAGTAAGGGCTATCCCCTATTTAGATAATCTAGCTTAGTTTGTATTCTGAAGAAACTGGTGTTTGGAGTAAGTGGCGTATCCACGAAAGGAAGCCGTGCACGCCCTCGATGCCTGCCTCACATAACTAAACACTTATTTATCTTTTTGTATTAAAAATTTCTGCCTGCTCCCCACCTCCCATTTCCCTTCCCCTCCCCCCAACCCACTTCCCCTTCCTCTACAATCCAAAGAGCAGTCAGGGTTCCCCGTGGGAAGTCCAAGGTCCTCCCCCCTCCATCCAGGTCTAGGAAGGTGCATATCCAAACAGACTAGGCTCCCATAAAGCCAGTACATGCAGTAGGATCAAAACCCAGTGCCATTGTCCTTGGCTTCTCAGTCAGCCCTCATTGTCCCTTACGTTCAGAGAGTCCGGTTTGATCCCATGCTTTTTCAGTCCCAGTCCAGCTGGCCTCGGTGAGCTCCAATTAGACCAGCCCCACCATATCGGTGGGCGCACCCCTCATGGTCCTGACTTCCTTGCTCATGTTCTCCCTCCTACTGCTCCTCATTGGGACCTTGGGAGCTCAGTGCTCCAATGTGGGTCTTTGTCTCTATCTCCATCCATCGCCAGATGAAGGTTCTATGGTGATATACAAGATATTCATCAGTATGGCTACAGGATCAGGCCATTTCAGGCTCCCTCTCCTCAGCTGCCCAAGAAACTAGCTGGGGACATCTCCCTGGACACCTGGGAACCCCTCTAGAGTCATAACTAAACACTTATTTATCTTAATGTCTTATTTATGTTAATTGAGCTGACTTAGCTCACAGGTCTGAGTGAAGATGCCTTGGAAGTCAGGCAAACGGCACAAACACAGCTCACGGATAAATCCTCAGGAGGGCTCGTGGGTTTACAGGTTTGTGTCTGGCGGCTCCAGCTTCCTGGAACCTAGTTGTTGGCTCCTTTCCAGAGCGATCATCCATGTTCCACCACGGTATTTACTCTTCTGTTTATAGTGATTTCCAAGGCCAGAGCAAGACTGGCTCACCATGGTGCCATCTTCTGTTCTACACGCCTGTATGCGCAGGCTGATAAAGGAGCTAGCAATACAAGTTCCTGGAGCTCTGCAAACTTGGCTGCTGCTGGAATCGTGATGATAGCAAGCTAGCCAGCTAAGCTTCTATCATGTTCACTGCTCAGCAGCCCCACTCCTTTCTCTCAATAGTACTGCGCTACAGCTGCAGTGAAGATCTATGATCTAATATGTAGGCCCAACATTCCAAATTATCCTTGTCTGGTTTAGCGTATTCAGCTCTAAGTAACCAAGAGGTGGTATCTTACAAAAGCTACTTGATTAGTAGGAAACGTTAAAATAAAGGATCAATAGGAGTCAAGGATCTGTTGCCCCAGGTATTAAGACTTCTAGACAGAGTTTGACACGTAATCAACCTATATTTTCTTATAATTCACATTAAAAGCCAACATCTTTATGTACTAAGCCTGAGGATTGTCTCCACTAGAAGACCCTAACAGAGGGCCATCCAGTAAGAGCCTAGATGCCAAGTTGGACCTGCTGTTTGTTTGAAGACATAACTTTTATTGAAATACAGTTAGACTTATGGACTATTTTCTTTTTTTTAAATATTTATTTATTTATTTATTTATTATGTATACAATATTCTGTCTGCATGTATACCTGCAGGCCAGAAGAGGGCATCAGATCTCATTACAGATGGTTATGGGCCACCATGTGGTTGCCGGGAATTGAACTCAGGACCTTTGGAAGAGCAGGCAGTGCTCTTAACCGCTGAGCCATTTCTCCAGCCCCTGGACTATTTTCTTAATACAATGGAAAAATATCTGTGGCACAGACCTAGGCTGCATGGCATAAAATAATACCTATTTAGCCTTTTATAAGCGAAAAATAATGGTTATCACTGTCCTTTACTAAAGTTGGAAGAAAACCTTAACTAACATGCAATGCATATTTATTGAAAAGGCTGAAATAGGGCAGGTTCCATCTGGGGCATAATAAAGAGTTATCTACTGTACATGGAGGAGGCATGATGCGATAGGCCACTAGATAAACATGACAGGCACTCACTAAGCAAGGTATGACTAGAAACACGGATTTGAGGGTTGTAGAAACAGCGTTTAAAGCCATGGCCTTGAAAGAGAGCTTGTGGGAGGAAAGGGGAGTGAAGGGCAAGCAAGAGAGCTGAGATCAAGCATGGACTGCTCTGACATTCCCTACATGGGTGTAGGAGGAAGAAAAAGCAACCTAAGAAGCTGCTATAAATGCAAAGGCCTGGGGTTGACCAAGTGTGAAGAACTTGGGGAATGTGGTTAGACCACAGTACATCAAGAAGGACTGAAGCAAGATGTGGTCAGAGAGGAGTTTCAGTTTCATTCCATGTATATAGAAAGGCAAGGGATGAACCTAAAATAGCAATAACACAGTATAAAAAAAAACTGCATTCTGAAGTCGGATGCCTGAATTTATCTGAAAATCCTGCTAATTACTAGGATTGGTAGCTTTTGCAGATTACATGAAGAATTGAGGAAATAATATTTGCAATATGCTTTGATCAGTGCTAAGCATAGAAGCACACATTATATGCTCAGTGGATGTTGGGGGTTTGATTACTATTGAGGGGAAAAGTGTTTGGAGATCAAGAAAACATGTGTTCTCAGTCCTCACTTCCCACCTTGCTTGAGACAGGGTTTCTTTTTGCCACTGCCTATGCCAGGCTGGCTGGTCCATGGATGTCTAGTGTGTCTGTCTCTGCCTCGCGTTTTGTGGTAGGAACTCTGGGATTCCTGATGCACCACTGCTCTTAGCTTATAGAATTTCTGGGGATCTGAACTCAGGTTCTTATGCTGTCATGGTGAGTGCTTTACCCACCGATCTATCTTCTGAGTCCCAACTTAGACTTTTCAGATGATGAGGCTAGACTGTAAGCACTCAAACACAGAAGCAAGGAAACCATTTAAATGCAGCTCAGATGATCCAGGGGAGAGAGGGGTCTCTGTCCAACTCTCTTGGAGCCCCACGAGCTCCTTTGATTTTTCCTGGTGCACATTACTCTTTCACCATGGTCTCTGGGCCAGCAGATGCCAGCAGATGCCAGCAGATACAGAGACGTGAGCTGCCTCATGAGCCCGCCTCTCTCAGTTCTTTAGGCTGTGCTCAGATCCCCTCCACCCCCGGACAGGTACTGATATGTAGCACTTACCCATAGAGAAAAGGACAGCAGCAGTCAATCCCAGCACATGGCAGGGAGGGGCATGTGCACCGATCCTTGTCTTACATGGTGACAGAAAAGCTGTGGGTCTCTGGTCCAAGTACCTTCCCCAAGAGACAATGCCATCCTCACTTCAGGGTGGCTCCTCAGCAGGCAGGCAGGCAGGCAGGCTCTTCATGCTCCTTTAAGTTCTGAGGACAGGCAATTCAAATTCATTTCTGAGGTCACAGCAACAAACTGGGGCTGTGTTAGCCCACAAAGAAAAAAAAAACATTAATGGGATAATGTACTCCATCATGGAGAAAGAATCAAAGAGACCGTAATGGGGCTTCATTATATCCATCTGTCCATCCATCACTTCTTGCCCATTGCTCACCACTTGACTTGAAAAATGAGACGCCCCCTAACTAATTAGATTTACCCTAATCTCCTTTATGGACCATCAATCCTCTTCAGAGGCCATCTGTGAGTTTAGAGTTCAGACCTTTAAGAATTATGCTAATCAGTCTTCCTCTAATTTAAAGTGTTCGTCTGATGACCACAATTTGAAGCTTCTGGCTGTGAGAAATGAGAAAACCATTGTGAGATTTTGTTCTAATTTTAAGCACCCTCAGTGCCGCCTAAGGGATAATTTCGAAGAAAATAGTCAAAAAGTGAAGGACCTTTGAGCCAGGTAACATTAAAAAAAAAAAAGGAAAAGAAAAGAAAAAGGAAATCACCGAGTGTGAGGAGAATTTTAATTGTTTTGTAATTATTAGGACATGGTGTGCTTTCTTTTGTATGATCAAATTAGAAGTTGCCAGAGCTATTAAATTATGTTATGGCATGGAGCTGTAGATTCCACTGGCATATAAAACACAGTAAAACCGGCTCAAGGAGGGATGCACCAAGAAGGGCGTTATGATGAGCAGGTATTCTGCCCCTGTGTTGGCGGGGGGGCTGTGGCGTGACCACATGATTTCAGTACAGGAGGTCACTGGCTTGAAGATGGGAAGACCTTAGCACATGAGGGCTGCTGTAGAACCTTCTCCTGGTGGATAGAAATAACCAGCTACGGAATTAGACGCAGAGCACATAACGCTCAGGGGGAAGACCTGGTGCTCTGTTGCTTCCATGGTGAGTCTCATCCACAACTCATGCTCTTGATTGCAAGAGGTCACATGCTAACTACTTGAGCTTCTGTAGGCTGCTCACCTTCGGTTGCATCCACTGTAACTGCTGTGGCCCCCACAGACCATTTGAAAATGGGTCTTGTGCCCTAGTGAAGACAGTGGGCTATGTATGACTTGTCCCTTACCAACCAATGCCTGCTCTTAATCATTATCCAAGACTGACCCTTGCTTTGAAGCAGCCCTGCCCTGTAAACATAAAATGTGATTCAAACACATATTTTTAGATTTTTTATAGTGGGTATGTTTTAAACACAGAAAATGCCCTCAGCTAATTCAGTCCACAAATTTCCTCATGGGCATAACCAGAGGTCTGTATGCTAAGTGATTCTAGAACTCATTAAGTTGATAATAAAGTTAAACCTAACTATGGGGTACTGATGTTCCCTTTTACTCAGTGGAGGGTGTGTGGCCATTACTGCAGGGCCATCTCAAGATGGTAACTAGCTGTGGGTTCTCACTGGCTAGTAGACTATCCCAATCACCCCTAGAGCACCAACTCTGTTTTCTCCAGCCTTTCCTTCAAACAGTGATTCCTATAGGATAGCTAGAGGTCAGTTTTCTTGTGGTTTTCCAGACCCTAAGACAATACAGTTGTCACTGGCAGCGTAGACTGCCAGCCCGCAACCAGGCACGGGCAGATCTTTCATTTATATTTCTGCTGTTTGTTTTTCTCTCCAACTATCACTGAAGGGGAGAAGGATGTAGCTACTAGGATTCTAGGGACAAAAATGGGTTAGCAGGAGATATTCAAGAGCTGGCTCTTTATCTGCATCCTTCATAACTTTATTGTGCTATCGTAGTTTGATAAATAACCATCATTAAATTTTCAGATTGATGAGAGCTGCAAAGAAATCTTATTTGTTCTGTATGTCTTTTCCAGAATGTCTCTGTTCTTGCCTTAGCATTTTGTAGTTTACAAAGCACAATCAATCCATTATTGGAGGGCAGAAAAGGGTCAGATCTGCAGTATCCTCCAGAGTATCTTGTCACGGCTGGTTCATTTGGGTAAAAAGTACTACACATGCACCTTTTGTATGTCTAGCTGTGATCTTATAAGGTCGTCGTCATTAAGGTACTAGATTTGAAGTCACCATTAAAGCATTTGATTGAACAATAATCATTGATGTTTTGAAGGTCAATGTAAGATGGGCTGTCATGGCTAGACATGATTTTGGACACAAGCAAGCTATAATTTAGTGAGGAAGGCAGATGTGTATGATAGTATTTATAATAAATCTCCTGAAACCTCTGAAATGGACATCTCATCCTTTGGTGGATCTGGGGAATAAATTGTTTTTTTCATTTATTCCATGAAATAGAGAACAGCATGTGTGATGAGCTGGTGGTGGGCAAAGCAGGCTGCTTAGAGAACATAGCCTGTTGATATAGTTGAGAGGTGAGGGTAAAGTGGAAATTAAGGACCTTTAGTACCAAGATGATAGGTCAAGGATCCACTTGTGAGACATCAAGTATCAGGAAATTAATTGAAGTGCCCTGGATATTAGTGACCGTCCAGTTTCTACCTTTAAAACTGACAAGCCCCTGATGTATGTTTCTTCATGTTGTTCACTGAAGTTTAATTGTTTTAAGACACGATCTTGCGATATATCCCTGGTTGGCTTAGAACTTGCTATCCAGACTAGGCTGACACTGAACTTACAGTTGTCACAATGGCCTTGAGCAGGGCTGATGGGGAGGCCTGTTAGAGAAAGCTGTTTCTCAGGTCTGAGTGGAGACCTAACATTCCAAGCTACAGGAAGCAAAAAAGTTAATCCGGTTTGTTCAAACACTTGAGCTAAGCAGCACCCTTCAGGAGGGTGGATTTACCTTAAGCCACGTTAGAGAGATAGGAGGACTAGCCCTTTAATGCAATCCGTACTTTCTCTTCAGAATCTTTGTTGGCTGTGCAGTTCTTCCATGGCCTCATGAGACTCTGAGTCTCCCAGCCTTCTCGAGTCCTGACTCAGAAAGAAGTAGCTTTTCCTTTTTTCTTCTCTTCAATGTGTCTTTTGGATGCTGACGTGTGTGTGTGTGTGTGTGTGTGTGTGTGTGTCTACAAACACAAGAAACACGTTGGTTGCTGGGCGGTGGTGGCACATGCCTTTAATCTCAGAACTCGGGAGGCAGAGACAGGCAGATCTTCATGAGTTTGAGGCCACCCTGGTCTACAAGAACTAGTTCCAGGACAGGTCCCAAAGCCACAGAGAAACACTGCCACAAAAAAAAGAAAAGAAAAGAAAAGAAGAAAGAAGGAAGGAAGGAAGGAAGGAAGGAAGGAAGGAAGGAAGGAAGGAAGAAAGAAAGAAAGAAAGAAAGAAAGAAAGAAAGAAAGAAAGAAAGAAAGAAAGAAAAGAAAGAAAGAAACTCTTTGGTGTTACCAAGCTAGATTCTGGTGAAACCAAATTTCTGTTGTTGATAACCATGTGGGGTACACTCTTACGTGGCCTCTGACATGAAGCTACACACATACATGTGAATACAGTCACACAGATGCATGCACACTTTATTTAGCCCATTAATTTTTTAAAGGTACTTCACTGTAGAAACTTTAACGTTAGGCATTGTTAAATACAGAAAAACAGAAGGTAGGAGTAGGGTACTGTAGTTCTAACACACAGTGTGTTAAGATCATCGCTCTCACCCTTTACTGATGTGAGGAGCCTGGCCCGGGGGTCCTGGGTTGAATAAGAAAGGAAACCAAGTGAACCATGGGAAAAAGGCAGTAAGAAGTACTCTTCCACGGCCTGTAGTGGTATTTCATTTGTATTTTAATAAATAATGCTTGCCTGAAGATCATAGAGTAAAACAGCCACATTGGTCAGCCTGACAGACCAGGCAGTGGTAACACACACTTTTAATCCTAGTAGCCACACTAGGTTGCTATAGAAACCAGAGCAGTGCATGCCTTTAATCCCAGTGGTGCACACCTTTAATCCCAGCCCTAGAGAGGAATATAAGATGGGAGAAGACAGTTCTCAGACACAGTCTCATTCTGAGATTCTTGGAGGTAGGATCACCATTTTCAGACTGAAGTAGAGGTAAGAGCCAGTGGCTGGCTGCTTTGCTTTTCTGGGTCTTCATATTAAACCCCAATATCTGTCTCTAGGTTTTTATTAATCATGCTTCAATGGCCTCTGCTTCAGTTCCTGTTACCAGGTTCCTGTCCTTCCTAAGTTTATGTCTTGCCTTCCCCTGATGATGGGCAGTTACCCGGAAGCCAAATAAACCCTTTCCTCCCCGAGTTGCTTTGGTGTCAGTGCTCTAGGATAGCAATAGAAACCCTAAGACATCTTCTTTGTAACAGCACTGTATACCTGGCAGCCAACACAGGTCCAGGCAGAAAGCAAGTACTCCATTAACTGCAATCAAGGTAGAACAGCATAATGATACCATCATTATCCTTGGACCCCCATCATTTGATGTCCACTGGCCTAGAGCAGAAGGGCCCCAGAACTGGACCAAGGACACCTCTCCCTCAGCCAGAACAACAAGCCATTTCCCATAGAGCATCATTTACTCCTGGTGGGTTTGCTGTCATTTTGCTAAATACCCCATCCTTGAATCTAGCTTCTTTTGTAAGTAGATGGCTTGCCTGTGCACTCAAAGCACAGACTAACCATTTGCCAAGTGTAAAGAGAGTTAATAACTGGCTTCCCCCATCCCTCCCATGGAATGCCAAAAAATCAGTCTGTCTGACTTGAGAATGTTTGATGTTTGATTTTGGCATCCAGTTAGCCACAATCTGATAACCAATTAGGAGCACTTACAGATTTGGACTAATAATTTAGCTACCAGGCTGCTGTCTCATGTCAATGAACTGGAGTCAGTTATTGCCAGTGTCAAAATAGCTTGGAAATGAATCTTTTTTTCCAATCTACTGTGCAAGTTTTCTATGCAAATAGCAATCAGTATACCATTCCTTTCCCCCTGTGGAAAGCGGCAATAATGGAGTTGCAGAGCCCTCAAAACACAGTCTTGGTTTAGGAATCAACATAAACAAACAGACTCGAAGAGGTCATAAAATGCAGAAAGAGCATGCATTTATTATTGTGATTGCAGGCATGTTACTAGCATCCAGACAAGGGGTGCTGTGCTGCAGAAACAAGACCAAGAGAAAATATGGAGAAGGGAGAATATGGTGGTGAATATCTCAGCCTGTATTAGGAAGTATGTCACACTTATTTACGAAGAGGTTGATTTCCTGCAATATACCCTCAGTATAAAAGTCAGAATGACCCTCAAGGTGCACATCTTCTCCAGCCACAGTATTAGCAGGTACAATTATTATTTAAATTCACTTAGAGCTGAAGATGATGTTTTTATATTACTTAGTATGCGTGCGAGTGACAATAATGTCTACAGGACTTATGGCTAAAAGTTGAGAAAGGGAAGATTTGGATAAGGGCTCTGTGCCACTATTGAGCAGTTGTTGGTTTTATTTTTATTTTTTTGCTTTGTACTATTCTACTCTCCTTACGTGTCAGACTCTGTTTCTCTACACCAATGGAACATCACTGACCTACAGGTTATAGGTACAATCCTCACACAACTGAACAGTGATGGATCATACTGCCTTAGGGTTCAAGATCATCCTCATACCTGGACCACACCCTCCACACCCTGAGAAGCAACATGGCAGTTCAGATTCAAATGTTACAGGGCTGTTTGGTCCAGCCTGCCTTCAATCAACTGCCATGCCAACCTCTAATTCCAGGAACAAGCATTTTTCGCATATCTGTGTCTGAACCTTTAAATAGGAACCAGAAATTGTAAGAACTTATTTCAAAGCATTTTTACTTTTTGTCTTTTAAAAGCTCCTCTAAACCTTTGAGCAGGATGAAGGTGAGATTAATTAAAAGATTAGCTTTCCTGCAAGCTTTTGGTGGGTCCTTCGCTCACTAACTCCTAACAATACTTCTAGCTGGGATTGAGAACAACAAAGAGACAACTTTTTCAAATGAGACATACATGCTCATCTGTAACACCTCCCAGACCTGACCCTCTCCACGGCCTCTTTAGAATTCTCAGTAATAAGATCTGGGGCTTGAGATTCACAGTAGGAAGTTGAGACAAATGAGGGTTCTTCTCTAGAACACCGTTTCAAAATTGTCACCACCCTTCAATGGTGATTTAATTTTTCGCAGTGGTAAACTTGTTTGTATTTGTTTGAGTTGGGGGTCTGGGAGAAAATAAGGGGTGTTTGCCATTGCCTTATATCTTTGTGGAGTATGCTGCTTTCTGGGTTGTGAACAATTGTAGGGTATATAAAATGAACAGTTGAGCCAACAGTAAGGAAAGCTTGACTTCTTTCAAATATTCTGCCTAACAGGGAAGAAAAGCACTAAGTCCTTGGTGAGAAAGATTGGCCGTCACTTGCGGTAAACTCGGTTTTCCATCTGCAGTTGGGGCCTTGTGTCTTTCTTAAAGAAGGGTTTGAAAGGAAATAGAGGGAGCTGTTTGGGAAAGATTGGCTCCTAGTTTGTTTGCACAACGCACTCACAGGCCAAGTTCTTTGGAGGGCACTGGACAGTTCCAGTGAGAAATGAATAGATTTGTGGGCATCAGAGACAGTAACTTCTAATGGGTGAGGAGCAGCTTCAGAGGGTGTGGTTTTGTCACTTGGGGCAGAACCCTGTTTCTATAGACGGAAGGACTAGTGACCAATCCAGCTGAGTTCTGAGAAGAGAGATTTTATGTTATTTATTTTTCATCTGCCAAGACAAGAATTCTTGTGCCAGCCCCAGGCCAGCTGCTGCTGTTGTGGCTCTTGAAGCTTTGTTCATTGTGCAACAGGCAAGCAGGAGGATGTGTGCCAGGCTAACTATGTCCTCCTGGCTTCGAGGAGGCCACCACTTGTGTTAAGGGCTCACTGCTCACCTACTTCTCCATGCAAAGTATGTCATTAGCACGGCCTGATGTTGAGGTGGGTGAGATGGCAGGCCCAGCAAGTAAGCAGCTATCCAATCAGTGGCACTGCCCCTGGCTGGAGGTGGTGCCCAGTCCAGCTGTTTTTGACTGCCCTCTTCACCCTGAGCTCCTGGGAACTGGATGATCACTCCTGCCTGACACTGTCTTTTGAATGAGTCACAGGGGGTGGTGGAGGCGCACGCCTTTAATCCCAGCATTCAGGAGGCAGAAGAAGGAGGATCTCTATGAGTTTGAGGCCAGCCTGGCCTACAAGAGCTAGTTCCAGGACAGCCAGAGCTACACAGAGAAACCCTGTCTCAAAAAACAAACCAAAACAACAAAGAGAGAGAGTGTGTGTTGACAATGATCTCTTCAGTCCCTTTCTTTTTGGCACTTGTGGCTCCTGTGCTTGTCTTTTGCCCTCCATGTAAGGTTTCCTCACCCTGCCCCAGTCACTGCCGTTTAGCCAGTAAATAGTCCACACAGCGTCTCTTTCCTTCCTCAGAGTTTGCACTCGGTGACTGAGCCTAGAGCCCCTCTCCTGTAGACCACACTGCCTAATGCCACTCCCCTGTTCTCACGAAGTGACAGGTTTTAGTACGATGGACCCAAGTGCAGGCTTTCCCCCACTTTTCTATTTACAGCCTAAACAGTACTATATATCAAATATTTCTCTAGTGCTCACATTGCATTAAGTGTTATAAGTAACCAAGGAATGGTTTAAAGGATACAGAAGAATACACAACAGTCTCATACACGAACCACGCCATCTTATCTAAAGGACTTATTTTCGTATCCTACAGGGGTCGGGTGAGTTCTGATCTCTTCCTGGGAGAATGAGGGATGATCGTACTTGTTCGTTGTCTGCCTACAGTCTCTCAAGGGTGCTAAGTGCTGTCTAAACTGTTCATTATTGGAGTGTGAAGTACAATGCGCTAGCATAGTAACGTTTGTTGAATAATGGAATGGATTCCGCAAAGAATGAGCATCAAATGCAAAGGAACGAGGAGCGTGCAAAGCCCCATCTGGGCCAGCTTTTCCAAATGTGTTTTCATCTTGAAAGCATAGTTGATGCTGCTTAGAATATTGGGTTAAGGAGGCATCCAAGGCTGTGTCTACATGCATTATTTGTTGTGAGCCTGCCTGGCTTTTGTGGCTGTGTGTTGGCTCAGATTCCTGTAGGGCGGACATTCTCTCCTCTTAGGGGAGAGTTATCTTGCCTACAGTGCATGCCTCTAAAAACCCTGTGAGGCGCCTTTGAAAAAAACCAGCCATATGTGGCAGAGCCAATAGAAAACAAAGTGTTCAGGAGATTCAAAAGGAGGCAGAAATTGGCCCTCTGCCTCTTCCATCCCCTGTTCCGAGTACTGAAGTTTGACAGCACTCCAGGATTAAAGGAGAACAATCTTGCTCAAACACCAATATCTGAAACACAGGCGGGGGGAGGGAAGGCTTATAGAAGGTAACTGGCCAAAGAAATTGCTTTTTGAATAAATGCTTCCTTCTCCCGAGCTGTGCTACGGCGGCCTCTGTTTTTAGAAAGGGTTTCATTTCATTTCTCGGTGAGCGTGGTTTCAGAAGCAGAAGGCCCGAGGAAATGAAACTGGTAGAAATCTCTGTCACTTCACCCATTTCCCGCCCGCTGGAAAACCAGTAGAGCCCAGCTGAGATGAGCCTGCAGTGAGATGTCGATGATCCACGATTACATCTTGAGAACCACCGCCAAGACACGGTTTGCCCTCAGGTGAAGAGGAGCTTCAGCTGGCTCTTGATCCCTCTTGGAGTTGCTCCCTACATGCGCCTGTGTTTGTATTTTCTACGATGCTGTACAGCCCATGTGCATAAAAATGTTGACCTGTCTGTGGTGGGTGATGGTTCTCAGGCATAACATGCTGCACACCAACTCTCACAGCTCAGCTCTTTCTGCCCAGATATGCAATACGAAACAAGGATGGCCAGACATGAAGCATCATGGCAGGTCCATTGGGTTTTTGTCATGTATATATATTTCAGCATAGCCGCAGTGATTGCTCTCCCGACAGGTGGCTTTCTGCATGTTTCAATTTAAATCAACTCTGCTCAGGAGCCTGAGTCACATTTGCTGTTTGTTCAACTATTTCTAACATGATTTTTATGGGAAATGGCACAATCCAGGGTAAATCATTGAAGGCAGGTTTTTTTGTTTATTTGGGTTTTTTTGTTTGTTTGATGGCATATAATGAACCTGAAATGTCCACTTTTGTTTGTACAGGTTTTATGGTTCCATTCCATATTGCCATAGTGTTCACAGTTAGTTGAATAACATCTAATCCAAAGCTCACAAAGTCTCATCTGCTGCCTTGGCAATTGGCTTGACAATGTGATACTTTAGTGTAGAATTGGATAAGCAATGAGATTCTGTTATAGTAATGGTTTGGCATAATTATTTTCTAGTGCTATGTATTTTTATCATTGATAAATATTTGGGGGGGGCTACAAATACTTAGCCATCAACTCTCTAGACTTCCTGGATTTCGTTATAATCTAACAAATAACTGGTTTTGGAATCTCCTCAGTGACTGGAGACACACACCCGAAGGGTTTATGGCATCCCTCGTGTAAGACTAAGAAAGACAGCAGATGCACTTTGTTAATGAAGAGATATTTGAAGAGCTCAAGGGTTCTAAAGAAAGGGAAACAGCAGGCAAAAGCCCCAGGTTAAAGCCAGGGCTGAGCCAGGATTGGTGGCGCTCACCGGTAACCCTATCACTCAGGAGTCCAAGGGGGCGGGGGGATGAACCAGGGACACATAGTAAGACCCTGTCACAAAGCCAAGGGAAACAAGACAAAGAAAGTGCTTTCTCAGGCCCCTAAAGTAGTGCAAGTTGGGTGCTCATGTGGGCAAATCTGCCCCGCACCCAGAAAGACTGTCCTTTGTCCACCAGACAAGGTGCCCAGAGGAGGCAGAGGTGGGGTGGGAGAGTCAGAAGTAAGGAAACCTTGTCAATGATGCTCCCTGGGTAGATGGGCTGGGGGTGAGGGTAAGGGATGGTTTCTTGGAGATTTGGGCTACTGTGTGACTGAAACAGAGCACCTTTGGGGCAGGAAGAGAAGGATTTTCACACTGGCTCAGAGCAGTCTCTGTAGGAAAGCCCAGCATGCTTTAATTTACAGACAAGTGTCAGAACAGGATAGGCATCTATAAGGCTGCGCCCCTGGCTGACTATCGCGCCAGGTTATAGGAAACTCGAGCCCCTTGCACTCCCTCTTCATATCATCCCAGCTGCCATTGCTCTTGTATTCCAGCTCACATAGCTTATCCTCTTCTAATCCTTTCTTCATCCATTCTTTACGGGAAGTTATTCTGGTCCTTTCATTTCCGTGCTGTGATTCTATCTGCTTACTGCACCCAAAGTAAAACCCACACGGCCTCACCGTACTGATTTTCTGTCAATACATTTTTCAAGTTAACTCTTGTTTTCAACTTCAGTAAGTTTCCTTCGAAGAGACCTGATGTGGGAGTGATTTCTTATTAATAAAGAAACTGCCTAGGCCCATTTGATAGGCCAACCCTTAGGTAGGCGGAGAAAACAGAACAGGATTCTGGGAGAGAGAAGCTGAGTCAGGGAGTCGCCATGATGCTCCCACTCCAGCCAGACGCAGGTTAAGATCCTCCCTGGTAAGCGCACCTCGTGGTGTTACAGGGATACTAGAAATGGGTTAGATCGATATGTAAGAGCTAGCCAATAAGAGGCTACAGATAATGGGCCAGGCAATGTTTAAAAGAATACCGTTTCTGTGTAATTATTTCGGGTACAAAGCTAACCATGCGGGCGGCAGGGTGCAGGGGACGCAACCCCGCCGCCCCTGATACTACAGATTGGCGCCCGACGTGATGGACTAAATCCACTTAAAAACCTGAGAAGGCTTAAAAATAAGGGAGAGAGAGTTTAACACAGATTTTTGCTGTTTGTTGGGCAAACTCTGTCTTTAAAGCATTTCAAGGCTTTTATGGGACTGGATGTTTATGTTCCTGCTTGGGATCGGAAGGAGAGCGCTCCCCGCCTGCACCTGGGCAGAATCAGGCTTAGGCAGGCGGAAGAGCATGGCGGATTCCTGCCACGTTACAGAGACGTGTTTTCAGACTGCGCATTGCTCTGTATGTCAGATTTTGCTGTAACTTGGATGAAAAGAGTTTTTGTGCTGCACGCTCAGTCTCAGAATTAAACTGCTGATTGCGGCTCCAATGTGGACTTGCTGTGTGCCTGGAACTATGTATGGCTCAGGGGCACCAAATGGCTCTGAGGCAGGAGCAGCTCAGCTCCACCATGCTGAACTGAGCAGGTCTCAAGCAGGACCTACCGTAATTACTATGATAATAGCGCAGTTAAGGTTTAGACTGGGCAGGACACAGGCATTACCGTATTACCTGTACATGGTACAACTTAAGTTTTTAAGAACTGCTTAACATTTTAAGAAATGCTCCTGGATAATAAAAAAATTACAAATTCACAATAAAACAGATTCAGACAGACCACTAAATGGGTCACAATGTTGGATGAATGTACGTAAGCTTGAGAGAGAGAAAAAAAAATAGAGAATAAACTTAATGCCTTTAAAAAAAAGGTTAAAGTCTTTAAAGAGACAGAATAAAGTAGACTGATAAGAATAAAAATAAGCCATGTAAAAATGGAAAATTCACAAAGAGTCTGGATTCTTTCTATTATTTTGTTTTCTTTAAAATTTTTGACTATGAAGGACCTAAGTACAGAGAGACATTTCATTATATGGGCTGCTAAGCTAAACCTGCACATATGTTCTAAAGGTATCTTGACTTCAGAATTTGGATCTAAGGATATGATGCTTTGGAGAGGGTCTTCTTTTGTTTTCACAGAGGATGTGACCCTGTGGATTTCATCTATTCCGATTTGGTATGATAGACCTCGCCCTCCTGAAAGGTTGCTGTGAACATCTTCAAAAAATTTACTTCACTCAACTGCCAACTGAGATGAACCTGGCACACAGGTTACCCCATGAAAGATATGATTAACAGCGCCCCCATTCAACAGGAAGCAGTTTGGAGAGAAAAAACTGCGCCCAAGTTCCCAAATATTGTTTATAAACGTTCTTTTACATTTAAAGGGGGATATTATATAGATATGAATAATTTGCATTGGTATGGATTTTAAGGTCAATTTTGTTATGTATATGTATTTCTGATCTTGATTAAGATATTGTGATTGTGTAGTTCATTTAAAATATAATGTATAATTAGGAAATATAGGTTGTTAATGGATAATAGTCAAGCTTGTAGTCATGTTAGTTAGATTTTCTAGATATACAGAGATATATTTCAGTTAGATAGGCATTCTTCATATCTTTCAAAGACTGCAGAATATGGCATTTTAAATGTTTTAATAACTTAGGGCTTTTCATGACAATGAGACACGTCTGCTCCTGGAAGCACCAGCCACTTCGAGAGGAAGATGGGCATCGAAGAGGATCCTTATGGAGTTGGATAGTCATTTGGGCAAGAAACTGCTCTTGCCTGGACTGTTGCATAAACTGGACACAGAGAACCCACAGAGAGAGGACTGCTGAACTTGCCTAAAGGTGAGATGATCTTTCGGGGTTCCTGATTCATGAAAGAGTCTACAAGACATTCTGCAGGACACAACAGAAAGTGACTGAACTGTCTTTGGAATTTCCTGCTTGATGAAAATTTCTGCTGGATACTATGGGCCTGTAGGCCTAAGATGGATGCCCCAACGGTACAGAGGAACTTTGGGTGACTGTCCAGGCAGCGAGATGTCTCTGTCATTTCTAGAGTTTTGGACTTCCTGTTTACTTAGGTATTATTATATCCTTCTGGAGTCTTTGATGGAATTGAAGAATAAATAGTTATAGTTTTCCTTAGTTATGATAAGAGATAAAATAGATATAAATATTGTAACTGTAATTCTTACCTGATAACTGTTTTGTTATGTGTAATTTTACTATGTTAAAGTTAAAGTCTTTCTTTTTTGTTTAAACAGAAAAAGGGGAAATGATGTGGGAGTGATTTCTTATTAATAAAGAAACTGCCTAGGCCCATTTGATAGGCCAACCCTTAGGTAGGCGGAGAAAACAGAACAGGATTCTGGGAGAGAGAAGCTGAGTCAGGGAGTCGCCATGATGCTCCCACTCCAGCCAGACGCAGGTTAAGATCCTCCCTGGTAAGCGCACCTCGTGGTGTTACAGGGATACTAGAAATGGGTTAGATCAATATGTAAGAGCTAGCCAATAAGAGGCTACAGATAATGGGCCAGGCAATGTTTAAATGAATACAGTTTCTGTGTAATTATTTCGGGCATAAGCTAGAGCTAGCTGGCGGCCGGGAGCTGGGGGTGGCAGGGAAGCGGCCCGCAGCTCCCTACTACAGAGACCACAGATAATTTGCCGTAAGATGAATCTAAACCAATAAATTTTGTGCCAGGTACATTCAATGTGGCTTCTCCCATTGTGTCTGAAGCCATGTTGGTGCTACATTGAGGACGTATAAAACTCATTAAGACTTTTTCCTGGTTGATGAGTTCTAAAACATAATTGAAAGGGGACTAGGGCTCAAAGCTAGATAATGCTCACTGTTCTAGATTTATTTATTATTTTATATGTATGAATGTTTGCCTGTCTGTATGTCTGTGAAACATGTGTGTGCCTGGCACCCACAAAAGACAAAAGTGGGTGTCAAACTCTCTGGGAATAGAATTACAGACAGTTGAGGTCCTCTGTAAGAGCAAAATGTCCTCTTCAGCACTGAGCATACTCCCTAACCCACAGATTCAAACGTATTCATAGAACTGCATTTATAGCACTGGGGACCATCTTCGGGGTTCCTAGCATATACAACCCATCTTTAAATTATTGGGACATCCAGATTCTGGTTAGAAGCTACCCAGAACATGTTAGGGTTCATCAGAAAAACTGCTGAGGTTCACTGTCAATGCCAACCAAGAGCACACGATATAGGAGAACTGATTCAGACAACACGTGCCTATAGGCAATGTTTTCATTGTTCAGTGCAATGAAACCCTTTTCTCGCAGCAGGTATTAAACCCATCCCCAATTTCTGCTATGTTTAAGGATAACCTCAGACTCTCACTCTATCAGGAGTTATTCTCCTTTCTAAGAACATCTGGGTGGAGCTTGCAGCCCAGTTCCTTCATTCCAACTCCTATAAAACATGATATAAACATGAATCTGCCTGCCTTATTGAATTAAACTCCAGAAGACAAGGATTTTTGGTTTCCTTATCAAGACATCACTCATAAAACCTAGCCCAGAGCCTGGAAGAGAACTTGTATTTGGTGAAGTGAGTTTAGTTGAATGCAATAGCAAGAGAATCAGATCTTTGAAAGTGAAAGATTTACTGTCCTAGTAAACATAATATTTTTCCTTTCAATAATTTATTTACATAGCTCCTACACAAACAGAAATGCTCACCTATGAAAATGGCTTATTCAAACTTTTTCTTCTGTATGTTCGTCTATAAAACTGATAACCGTAAAATATAGTCTTTTATAAGAGCAACCAGGTTTCTACTCAGATATTTGCTTCCTAAGAACATATTAAATTGGTTTTCTCCCTTTTGAAGGCAGCTTGACATTTACTACAGGTTAGTTCCACATTCTACAAAACATTCGCATGACTGTGAATCATTCCTCCTACTATATTCTGTTACAGAACTAGAAAAGCATCAATAGCCAAGACAGCTTGAGCATTACATGGGGGAATTAATCATTTCCCCATATATCTTGTGATAACACACTCAATGTGCAGGGGAGTGGTGTCAGAATCCATACGTATCAGCACTTCTAGCAGAAATCCTCTTAACACTTCCTTTCCCGAAAGCCATTTCAAGCAGATCAAGTGAGATGACTGCAGATACTTTATTTAAAAAAAATCTCTTTTCAAAAGTTTTATAGAAACAGAATTCCCTTGGAGGAGCCATCACAGACTTCAGGGAATTGAATAGGAATGAAGACTTTGGTTCAAGTCTTTTGGAAGTTTTGTTACTCTGCCACAGTCCTTCCTTCAAATAACAAAGCATATGTGTGAAATTTTAGCTCTTGTAGCATCAGAAGGAAGAGGGCCTTGATGTCGAGCACTGGCACAGCAAGCTGAGTCACGTCTAGCTTCTGGGACTTAAGACAGGGAGGAGAGATGGTGACTTCCAGTACATCAAATACTAACACAGTCAGAGTTGCCGCTATTCAGTGTATTATTAAGAAATAAAAGCCCTTATAATCGAACTGTGACACACTCTTCATGACAGATCGTGTTTTGATTTCAGAGATGTTAAAATGTGAAGAAGTGTGCATATTGTAGTTGGTGCACTATAGAACTGAAGCAGTGCTCATGGTTTACACAAGGCTCGACACAATAATAATAGAATGTTTGACCTGTAACTCAGGCTTGTTATCAACTAGCTCTAACAACTTAAATTAACCAGTTTCTATTCATCTACACTTTGCCATATGGTTCTGTGACTTTACCTGTTCCCTAGCATGTCTTGTTCCTCTGGCAGCTGACTTGCATCTCTCTCAACTCTGCCCTCCTCCCTCTTAGTATTTTCAGCTTTGTTTTCCCACCTAGCCTTATTCTGCCTTGCTATAGGCCAGATTGGGTTTATTATTAACCAATGAGTGCAATATATTCACAGCATACAGAAAGATTATCCCATAGCATTTCACCCATTTTACTGATCAAAAGGAAAGCTCTCAACTTTAACATAGTAAAATTATATTCGGCAAACAGTTTTCAAGGAAGAATTAGTTACAATATTCAGTCCATTTGTGTTAGTCAAAATTAGAGAAAATACTCTATTATCTCTCTTATCTGTGTGAGTTTAAAGTTTTGTATCTAATTCACCCTTTTATTATAACTAAGAAAAATTATAATAATAACTATCTAGTCTTCAACTCCATCAAAGACTGAGAAAGAAATATTACCCGAGTAAGTAGGAAGTGCAGGCAAGCCACTTCAAAAAATGTGAGAAATGACAGAAACAGTTGGCTGTCTAGACAGTCACCCAAGGTTTCTATGTAATGTTAGGGCATACATCTTTGGCCTACAGGCCTAACATATATGACAGACTTTACTGTGAAGCAGGGAATTTTGACTATACTACCTTGTCTTGGCAAATCTTGGCAGTTGCCTTTCTTGTGTCCTGCTAGTCCAGGTTGGACAACAACTGTCAGCAACTGAGGCAAGGTGTTTGTTTTTTACTCTTTACTTTTAGGATCTTTGAGGAGGGGAACCACTAGGTCCTCAAATAAATTACTCACAGAGCCGTATTCTTACTTAAAAATGCCCAGCCCTAAATAGCTTGGCTTGTTTCTAACCAGCTTTTCTTAAATTTACCCATCTATCTTTTGCCCCTGGGTTTTTTCTTTTTTCTTACTTCTGTATATCTTACTTTCACTCTAACTGGGTGGCTAACCCCTTCTTTTGTCAATACTTGATCTCCTTCTCTTGGTCCTCCTCTTTTTCTTCCTAGAATTTTCCTCCTATTTATTCTCTCTGCCAGAGAGCCCCATCTGTCCTTTCTCCTGCCTTCCTATTATCTGTTCAGCTCTTTATTAGACCATCAGGTATTTTAGTTAGGCAAAGGATCACAGCTTCACAGGGTTAAATAAATGCAGCATGAACAAAAGTAACATGTATTAAAATAATATTCTACAACAACAAGAGCATTTTCTTTGCCCACATGGCCAACTTTTTTCATAAAGAAAATAAACTTGCTGTGGAGTTTCTTTGATGCCCATCATCTTTTCCGGAGTATATTCGTACTGTCAGGAGCAAACATGTCTCACTGTCATGAAAAGTCTTAAGTTATTAAAACATTTTAAATGCCATATTCTGTAGGTCTTTGAAGTGTTTGAAGATTACCTGTCTATCTGAAATATATCTTTGTATACCTTGAAAACTTAACTTACATGACTATAAGTTTGACTATTGTAGATAACTATTAATCTGTATTTTTAATTATACATTGTAGTTTTAGTTGAGCTGCATAAACAATATTTTAAACAAGAGTAGGAATATACATACAATATAACAAAATAACAGTATAATATATATATATATACACACACACACACACAGTATAACGTGATATGTTAAATATTTTGAGATTAGCAGTTGTTTTTTGAATTAATGTAGATTCAATAATCTACCCCTTTTTCCATCGTTTCTATATTATATTCCTCTTTCTTCTTTTAGAAAGCAATTTACTACAACTAATAACAATGTATAATCATCCCACCCTCAAATGAAAACAAACATTTATAACCAATATTTTGGGAATGTATCTATTGTTTTATAGACTGCTTCCTGTTGGTTTGTGGGTGCTGGTGATGTTTGAGGGACTCTGGGAAAATCAGGATAATTGTTAAGTCTTGGCTGAAGTATTCTGTGAGACTGGATGATGTCATTGAGCAGCCATGAAGCTGTTCTAGATGTAGAACTCAGAGGAAATGTCAACAGATGAGCTCTGAAATGTTGGATCATCTGTGCCACCTGTTCCCATCATATATTTTTCAGGGATCTTCCTTCATCAATCTCTTTTCTCTTAACCCAGAATGAATCCACAGCCTTTCATTTCCCAAGGAAATCAAAGCAGAACCTCTTTCTCAAAGTAACATATCGTTTTACTTAAATTTTGAAGTCAAGATATTTTTAAAATAAATAGTTTGGCTTTTAAAATAAATAGTAGCTTTTATAGTCAATTGTCTATAGACTATAATTATCAACCTGTGGAGCCCTTGTTGACTACTACATAGGGAACACCCTTTCCAATCCCTCTTCTCTTGTTTGTTTCTTTAGACAGAGTCTTTCAGTGTAGCCCTTGCTATCCTGGAGATCCATCCAAGGGTAGGGGTAAAAGGTGTGTGTCACTATTTTTATTATAACAGCATTTCTTTGTGAAATCTGGTGATTCTAAAGCTTTGTAACAATCTGACCTAACCCAGCTCCCTTCTATTTGGCAACCCCATAGCACTGGAAATCAACCGTTCAGTGTCTGTCTTCCTTGCCTTTGAGTACAGGAGAGAACACTGTTTCCTTTCACTTCAGGGACAGATTGACTATTGGGTGTGATGATAATTAGGCATTGCCTCTCCCTTCTTGCAGCCTAAAGTCACCTGGAAGTTCATTTACAAATGAAATCCCCAAACTCAGGTTCACACAAGTCAAACTGGCCTTTTGGGAAAGCAGTTGCTTAAGATGGTAGAACTCTACTTTGGTAACCTCACATTGGACTACTGCACCCACATTCCTGCGTTACCTCAGAATTTTTCCACAGACTTCTGCATGTTTAATTTCCCAGTCTCCATTATGGCTCTTCTAGAGCAGAATTCTTCCTGTCCTGTCTGTCTGAAGCCTCCAGTTCTTGAAGAGAATGCAAACCCCTTGAATAGTTAGCATCATGCTACTTAGACAAATCTTACCACCCAGAAGCCCCTTTGACTTATGCTAAATGAAAGAAAACCACACTGCAGTGGGGTTGCCAAAGGGCAGATGTGATACCTTTGAAAAGGCCCAAGGAATGGGCGTAAAGATGAAGATGAGTGAGCCAGTGAGACCCAGTGAGCTCGGGTCTGTGGTTGGTTTGTCATCTAAGGGTTCAAGCGACCACTGACAACAAAAAAATCAAGGACATCTCTACTGAACACAAGCAGAATGAATATTTTCACATCATTTGTGTTGTATTGAGATTTATAGACAGTTTACAAACAGGAAGCATGTCAGATGATATATAAAGGTTATGTGCAAATACCATACATTTCATATATGAGACTTGAAAACTGTGGATTTTGGTATGCTGTGAAAAGTGGCTGGCATAGATACAAGTTGACAGCTATACTTCTATTCATGTTAGAGCCCTTCCTAAACACACGGACATCTTTCCTTCAATAGTTCTGGGATTTTTTTTTCTTTTTCAAAATCTCTAAATATTTAATCAGAGTCCTTGGTGTAAGCTGTGTCTTTTACAGTTTCTCTAGCAAGTCCAACAGAAATTCAGGGTCCGGCTGTCTTAAAGAAAAGGAAAAACTTCCAACTGGGCCTGGTAAGAGGAAACCTCAAAAGTTTACCCACAGCCATGCCCAACCGAACTTTGCAAACTTATTTAGCTTGATCTATTGGTTTCCTAGATCCTGTAAAGAATGTCTAAGTGATGCCATCTGTAAAGCATATGACACCAACAGAAGGGTGCCTAATAACCAGGAAGCATTAATGTTCTTAGCATCTAAATTATTTGGAATCATCTGGTGTGGTTTGTGTTGACAAGCCTGCTATGTCTTCCAACAGCAGCGCCACGGTGGGAAGGCCGCGTTCTCCGGCTTTTGCACCGCTCCTTGTCTTCCCCATCAAACTGTTACAAGATGGATTTATAACAGACCCAAAGGTAGTAGCAAAATGAAAATTAGTTCTTGGGTAGAATAGCAATCCCGTCCGACTCGCCTGTAGCAACTGCGTCATATCTGCTTCTACAGCAAGGAAATGACTTCTTAATGTGCTTTCCTTCCACTAAGAAGAATTAAATCTGTATGGCAAAATGGAAAACCAGTGTGCTGGCAGCCAAATTCTGAAAGGAAGATCCATGACCCTCATAAAGATATTTGTGGCCTCGTTCTATGCTAATGAGCCTCATTTAGGCCCAGACTTCCTCGGTGTGGAAATACAGCCTTGCCGGAAAGCAAGGATGTCTTTCCCGTACTATTTCGTCTTCCACAACAAAGCTGCTCTAAGATAAATGTGGAAAGTCTCTGTGTTCTGCATGATGCTGGGGTGGGGTCTCTAGAGTAGGCTGAGGGTTTGAGGCCCAAGACAATGAATATTACTATTTTAGTTTAAAAGTTTTTATTTATTAGTAGTGTGTGTGTGTGTATGTGTATGTGTGTGAGTGTGTGTATGGATGTGTCTGTGTGTCTGTGTGATGAGGGTTAGGTCTACATGCCACAGTATGTGTATGGAGGCCACAGGACAAATGTGTACAGTGATTCTCTCCCTTTCGTTTTATCACGGTTTCTAGTGAGCAGCTTCTCATGTTCATACCTGACCCATGGAGGCACCTGGTCAGCATGCCTTGCTGAACTCCCAATGTTTTTTTCAAAGCATCCCAGTACCAAGTGAGCAGATACGCAGTGAAATGAAAGCAGTCACTATGGAATTGCCCGTTTGTATGGATTCTCCAAGACAAAGAAAACTGGTTGGGCACAATGCTTGCACCCAGCATTACCTACCTAGACAAGTAAATAATTTTCCTGAGTTCCCCTGCCCCCATTTCCTTCAGAGTAAATTGAGTTAAATAGTGTGTCTTGTGGGAAGCTGTAAGGATTGTGCAGAATATGAGCATGAGAGAAGCTGCTCTCCAAATCATAAATGTTGACCATCATTGACAGCGCTACGCAGCCATCTATCTCAGCACCTGAACATGGACCACTACACTGTACATCTTGTGAGCAATTGGACCTTTAGCGCTCTGTGTGTGTGTGTGTGTGTGTCAGTCAGCAGTCTGTCTGTCTGTTTGTCTCTCTCTCACACACACACACAGCCAAAGAAATGGCATATTGGTAACAGAAATGAATTACAACAGGTGAGCAAGAGAGAGATTAAACTACTAAAAACCTGCTCTCTGATAGAACAACACATGGTTCACTCTATACAGCAATTTTAAACATGTCTTTGCTCATAAAGTCTATATATGTATACATAAGTATATGTGACTATGTATTTTATATGTGTGTGTGTGTGTTTCTTGTTTCTACATGGATAGAGAATTGTCTACAGAGGAACTGAATTGACTAAGACTACATTGTTAATTTCCTATACTGTTTTCTCCTAGTTTCTGTTGTCGCAGATCCACTTTGATTCATAAACCTGCTCCTTCTTAAAAGAAATTAGAAAACAAACTGTGCATGGAAAGTGGGTTCCTGTGCAGTTTAGCCAGACCCAGAAAGAAAGACTCAGTTTCTCTCTACTTCCTTTGTGACAGAGTTATGGCTTTCTAGGAACACCAGAGAAAAGCCAGGACGTGTGCAACTGTGACACGGTCGGCACGTGTGAAGTCTGGCTAACCCCTCCCCTGCAGGGCACCAGGACCTCAGTCTCCTTTCCCCAGCACAGGACTTCTGCGGAATTCTACTTTGTTAAGAGTCTACTCTTTACAGTAGCCTGATAGCCAAAGGGAAGGGACTTGAGTGTCTAACCCCAGAGTTTCTTCCGGTCCGAATGCTTACAACTCCTTGGAGCTCATAAAAGACAGCTAAAGCCAGAGAGACTGATAGATAGGCTGCAGGCCAGAAGGGAGGACTGAGCATGGGCAGAGACAACTGTAGTCAGGGTTGTCAATAATTAAATGGCACTGATAAGGGCAAGAAAATGAAGGGGTGTTGAATAGCAGGATGCTGCCCCTAGCAGCCTCCTGTTTTACGCAGCCTTAGCATGAAGCAGCAGCCACCCCAGTGCAGCCGAATCTTGCGATTTTATTAGAGAAGCAAGAAATGTCAATTCTTACGTGAAACTCTTTATTTTCAAAATTGGGCAATTAGCGTGATTAAGTTACACCTCCAGGCCTCTAATTTGCAAGTTATTTTCACTCTCTCCTTTCCCCAACACTATTAAAGATCATCTCAGGGATTCTTTCACGAGCCCATTTTATTCTCTTCCTCCAAAGCTCCAGAAACATGACAAAGAGCAAGAGGACTCCCCAGCCTTCTGGCGATCTGAAGAGGAGATGGCTGCAGAAGCTGAGGAGCTGCGTGTCTACTTTCAGGTAAACATCAAGTCCTTCACCTTCACCCAGGCCTCCTCATGGGCCTCAGGGAAGGGAAGATGACGGCTGGGAAAGATGACGGCTGGGAAAGATAAAGAAAAGTAACAGCACCGATGTCTCCCCGACGGGGACTACAAAGGACAGAGAAGCTGTATAAAGACAATCTTGAGTCATGTGGGATTTTATGTCCCCTCTTGCCACTGTAGGAATGGACAGGGGCCTGGAGAAAAAGTCCTCAGCTTTCCAGGTTCTTGTGTCCTGAAACAAAGAATTGGCCAGGGGCCTATGGTGACTAGTAAAGATAGAGGTAGTTTATTAATAAAGAGAGCACTCCTGAGTGTGCAAATGAGTCAACAGTTGGGGAGGCGACAGGCTTTGATGGGCTCAGCCAGGAGAGTGGCGAGCCTTTATGGGCCACCTGGGTAACACCAACCTCTCTGGCCTGTGCAGTCGTTCACATAACTCTCACGACTGTACATTGTTATAATTGGTTTATTCCATTGTTGACCTCTCCCTATACATTATAAATCAACCTTTATCATATGTATAGAATAAAGTATATAGAGTACTGGGTACTGTCCCTAATTTGGGAGATTTTGAACAGACTCCCCTGCAGGTTAAAAGAAAACCCGCTGTACACTGCTTTGATATGAAATGCAAGGAAGCTCAAAGACATATGCATTAATTGGCCATTCTATTCCCAGCCTTACTTTTCAAATGCATTAATTACTTAATGACCCAGAATGCTGTCCCTGCTGGTGTCATGTTGCCAGTGCTTGAAGTCTCAAACTAGAAAGAGCACACTGAGGACTCTTTCCAAGTGTGTCCAGGTTTTTGTCACCATCACAGAACGAATCCAGAGATAGGACAATGTAAGGCATTAACAGGAACAGCCCACATAAAGTGAAGTGTAGGCTGTAGACAGGAGATTTGAGAACGTTTGTTGGATGAGCAAGTTTGAATGCAAGGAAGGATTATTCAAGAGTTAAGGGAGGAAGTTCAGGAACCAGTATTTATACTTTTTATTTACCTTTCTTTGTAATTTTTGGACGCGTCATAGAGGCAGATACAAGCAAGCCATTTTTAAACTAGTGCCAGCATGGTCGTGAAGCACAGGTTGTTTGGTGTCTCCAGTAGGCCATGTTGTTGCTCTCAGCCATTATGATAGCCTTGCACCACCCTACAAGTGATGCGGGCTTTCTCTATGCCTCTCCAGCTCAGTGCAAGCAGGCCACCGCAGCCAAGCACTGCAAAGCTCAGTTTGTTCTGCCAAATATGCGTCAAGTCTGTGTCCCTTCACCTGATGGAGTACAGAGAAGCCACCGGTCATAGTTTGCTTTTAACCTTTACCACCGTTCACCTTCTCCTCTTGTCTGAAGAGATAGGATTGATAATGAACACTGGCCTATGGGCATGACCAAACACGGTTTTCTGTTCAATTCCTCTTCAGAAGTCTAGTGTGTCACTTTGGAATGCCCTGTAGAAATGCGGGTACCACATCTTCAGACATACTTGATTAGAGTGAAATTGTTTTTCTGAGCTTCCTATACAATGGGTGTTTTCAGGTAGAGGTAAGAAAACTCTAGGCTTTGGCGGAGGCCTTTGTGGAATCGTAAGGGTCTACCTCAGAAGAGGTTATCTGCATACATTAAGATTTTGACTTCGAACTCGATGCTTACGTGCTTCTGCCTTGAGTCCCGAATTTGCCTGCCTTCTGAGAAAATTTATTTAACTAGCGAGTCTTATCAGAGAGACATCTGTCCTAGGCAGTGATACAAACATCGTTGGGCACCAGGCCTACTCATTGTTTTAATTAACTAAAGCTTGCATTTTTCTTTAATGGGCTCTGGTTACAGACTAAATAACTGACCTGTTCAGCAGCCTGATGTGGGGACTGAGACTAGAAAAAGACATGGTAGCCACTGCTCCTAATGTGAGGAAGGGTCCTTAAAATTTATCAAGAGCATCACCGCTAGGTGCAATACAAAGAGACTAAATTTACTCCCTCTGTACATCTGGTCCTTAAGTTGTCCCTTAAGTTATTTGATACTAAGCCCTCCATTTTCAACTTCCATCTTTATAGCAAACTTGCATATAGTGCTATCTAGACTAATAATGCAACATTTAGATTTACCCGGGCTTAAAGAAAATTTACCTTTTGCTTATATGAAATTAAGATGAACGTGACTTTCCCAGACTTTTCTAATAATACTGACAACAGCATATCCACCTTGGGCAGGATGACTTGAAAGACTTGGTTTGTTGCTGCTCTTCAAAATCTTGAAATTTTTCAAGAGGCATAGCCAGAGATAGGATGGGGACCCAGGAGGAATTATAATCATCAGTTGTTTCTGAGAAGATACAAAGAAAAATATCCTATTATAAAACCCAAGCTCGGCCATGATTTTTTTTTTTTTTTTTTTTTTGGTTTTTCAAGACAGGGTTTCTCTGTGGCTTTGGAGCCTGTCCTGGAACTAGCTCTGTTGACCAGGCTGGTCTCGAACTCACAGAGATCCGCCTGCCTCTGCCTCCCAAGTGCTGGGATTAAAGGTGTGCGCCACCATCACCTGGCTCGGCCATGTTATTTTTTTTCTGTGCTCCGTGGTTAAAAAGGACAATATTCACAATGCCAACACAACGACTCGACCCATCTGTGTCATTCTTCGTTGTCACACTGCTCACCTTTCCTGCCACTTCATATTTCCTTCCCCAGCTCCTATGTCACCCCTCAAGCAGTCCTTCTCTACCCTTTGTGGCCTGTCTAGTGTCCTTGGAAAAAGGACTTTCTCCTCTGCTGCTTGATTCCTTTGTTTCCCAGCACCTGGTTCCCTACCACCCTGGATGAGGTAGTAGGAACCAAAACGAGCACCGGTTGGTTTCATAACTGACTCTGCTCTACTTGTAGATTTATTTGTTCAGCTGTGTTGATTCCTACTAGGCAGCCCTCCTTCCTGGTTTCTCTATCATCTGACCATGTGCCCAAGTGGTATAATCTTGGGTGGGTCCAGTGTTCGCCTAAGCTCATTCCTCCTTCCCTTGCCCTATAAATTTCTCTTTTCTTTGTGGACCCTGTAGGGAACTGCTCACTTACTGTTCCTGTGATTCGCTTTTTGCATTGCAGTACATGTATCTCAAGCTGGGTAGTCTTGGCCTCAATGTCAAAGAGAACACTGCTTCTAATTAGAAGTCTAAGTATAAATAGAAAGGAGATGCGGTGCTTCTGAAACGCCAGCTCGCTGTAGTTGTTCACCTACAACTACCAGGACTGAGCGCCGTTCTATCTTCTAGAAAGAAAGGCCAGTTGCTCCTTGGCTTAAATACTATCACTAGATTGAGACCCTGCGACTCCCTCCTTGATCTATTTAGAAATATTGTAACAAAATAATCTCTGAGACATTTAATATGATTGCCACCTCTGGGAAATCAACAGCGATGATCAGAATTCAAGAGTAAAATGACCCCAGACCTACCCCTCCCAATGGGGAAGATGAGAACTATGGAAGAAAATCAAACTCATCCCTTAGCCACTTCGTTGTACAAGTATACAAGAAAACCTACTGCATCTCAGGCTATTAGGTCTACGCAGAATTGCAACTTCGCCTAGGAGACTGGCTTCTGTTTGCTAAGAGTCTGTGTTTACCTTCAAAGAATTTCAGAGAAGAATGCGAACAACTACAGCCGAGACACCCTGTATCTGTAGACAAAGGAGTGTTACTGGCATGAACTGCCCTGTGTGTAGAGTTGTCTTATAAAGTAGAAACCCCACTCCGTATTTTCTCTATGCACACACTCTCAGCACACAAGAGCTGTTGGGACCCACACAGTTAAAATTTAACCCAAGCTACACATGCATGCTCAGCTTTTGGGAGTCATTAAGGCAACAACATTAGAGGAATTTTCCGTCTCCTCCCCTATGCCTCTGCAAGGCAGATGGCGATTTAGCCTCCTTTTTTATCTCTTTGTCCAACCAGAACACAACTCGGTCAGAATTTCTCGGGCAATCATGAAAAGCAGGCTCTGCTTTTGCTGTACCACTGAAGTTAGGAGTTCACTGGTTGCTGGGTGACGCTATAGCAGTCTCAATGCCTGTCAGCCAGCTCACTGATGAGGCTGAACTCCTTTGGTTCCTGGAATTCAGTGCCTCCTCTCTGCCTGGATGAATTTATACATTGCTTCCCTGCACACTGAGCTGATTTCCGGGATGGATTTCGCCGTGTGACAGTTGGATCTGCATCTCTTTAACCTTGCCTCCTTTCTGGAGTGTGATGATTCTCTCTGTAGATATTTAACACTTGGATTTGCTGCCTTTCTAATTTTAATTCAGCAACATGTGTACCAGTGGCGGAATGATGCTGTCATCTCCTCCTCCCCGCCGGAACTGGGGGATCTCTGCTGGAAGATATGTAAACATCACCTCCCAGCTTTGATGAGACGTCAAAGCAGGACAGGTTCCCACACTGTGTTGTGTCAGCGGGATCATCTCCAATTCATCACACTCTCCTCTGTGTGTGTCTTGACTTCATAGATAATTGGTTGCCTCTCGTTTACTTATAACAGCGCAGTGCAATTTCAAAGCAACCGAGTCTGCCCCAAACAACATTATTAGTAGTTACAGATGTACGGTCAAGGGAGATTTGGGCACCAGCAATTTTTAAAGGCCGCTATAATTTCAGCCGATGGACAATCGGTGATAGTCATGGACAGACGGTCAAGGCTGACAAGATGCAACAAGTCTGCCTGTTGGTTCCCTGCTCCAGTCTGCAAATGATGCCTCTTAAAACCTACCCCACCAGCCACAGAGAGGGTCTGCCCTTCGCACAAACAGCTTTCAGTGAGAAAGACTCAAGGGATTCATGAAAGAAATTTGGGGGGAAGAGGCAGCCTTGCGCTGGAGCTTGAGGGATTTAGTCTGGACCACATGAACAGGAAGCCTCATTAACAACAGTGAAATTGTCTGCCCGTCCTCCTTCAATCAGCCCCTAATTGATATGACCGCACATTTTCTTTAGCACGGTAAGAGATGATGCTCCCCTTAAGATTAAATATTTGAATATGAATACATCTGAGTATATTCATCTTTTCTCTGCCAGAAACAGACACGGTTGGTGATTTAACAGAAGCAAGAAAAGAGAATTTTTACTTTTTCTTCCTAGTCCTTGCTTCTTTTGGATCGTGGAGCCCTCTATGCCCTTCCTCTTGTGGTACATTTCTCGAATGTACTTTCTATTGCAAGGTCATAAAGATAGACCAAGTCCCTCGGGCGTGAGAATGGTAAAGCATAGAATCATCAAGAGTGATCTGATACAATGTCCTATGAAATGACTTACGCAGAATTATCAGGATGGTCACCCTTTTAAGTTGTTATAGTCATCCGTAAGACCGTCTATCCCAATATTCATAATACGCTTTCATTTTGCGTATTATTTCACAGAGATAGTACTTGAACTAAATAGTTTAGATAAAAATATTTCTGCAGGCCACTGATGGCTGCAAATTTTAGGGTGTGGGGGAGTGGGTGAGGGGTAGACTTTTCTAAGAACATGTGTCTCTACTTGTAATAGAAATGGCTAGTGTCACAGGTTCAGTTTTACCTGTATGAGTTTTGCAACAGCATGAGCAATCAACAGAAAATTGTTTTCAGGAAAGTATGATCCAGTAGCAAAAAAATAAATGTGAGTTTTAGGCTGTAGAGACGGCTCAATGGTTAAGTACACCTGCTGCTTTTCCAGAGGACCTGAGTTGGGCTCCCAAAGGCTTCTAACTCCAGCTCTAGGGGACTCAGCACTCTCTTCTGGTCTCCATGGGCAGGCACTCACGTGCACATGCGTGTGCACCACACACACACACACCACACACACACACACACCGTATCTTGAAAAATTTAAAAATAGAGTTTAAGACTTTTACTTGCACCTAGTAAAATGGAAATATAGTAAAACATAGCTCTCCTTCCCTATCTGCAGAATGGATGACTGCCTATGATCTGCATACTCTGCTACTTTATCAAACCTCAAATAAAGCTGTCCAATCACTGGCTTTTCCTTTCTCTACTTGTTCTTTTTGCCTTTGAGAGTTCTCTCCTAACAGCGTGTGAGTTTTGTCTTTCCCTGCCTCCATCCTTTCTAGCAAAAGACTCCTGGAGATCACGGGAGGTGAATATGAAGAAAGGCAATAAAAATTCACATTACTAATCCTTGACCTCATCACATAATAATAGCAGGTATTTATCCACTTCACCTGTTCTGCTCCCTGCAGGGGACCTCAGCCACCGCTTCCAGAGTAACTGCTGCATCATTTTGGCATGCTTGAACATCTCCCAAGTTATCACATAGCTGCTCAACCTGGGTTATCCAAGCTGGGTTTACCAGCAAAAGTAGTGACTTCTCCAATAACCCAAAATATAGCTCAGTGGTGGGTATTTAAGAGTGTACCTTATCTATGAAATTGTCCTCTGCCTCATACCTATGGAGAAAAGGAATGGTTCAATGGGTTTAGCAGTATAACTAGTAAATTAATCTCAGCCCACAATATAATTAATGCATTCTCTCTTCTTCCTCCAAATACTTTTGTCCTTAAGGGAAATTGAGGGAGAACATTATTTTCTAAAAAGAACAATACTGGTACATAACAATGAGAGGAATAAACCCACATTTTCATGTAATCTAGCTCTTCAAGAGACTCTCTGCTTCCCTCTCCTTTTTTGCCCCCACCTCCCCTGCAGTCACCTGGCTCTTTGGGCCCCACATTACCCTTATCATAGAACAAACCTTGAGTCCCCTACAGAAACCTCATGCAAGCATTCTAGAAACAAGAGTTAAAAAGCTCTACTGGCAGTTAATAGAAGAGTCTAAGGTTAATGTGTTGGTCTTGTGCTTTACATGGAACATTTTAGAAGATACTTCAAAACAAAAAGGCCAATACGATGAGCATCGTAGTTATAAAAGCATGTCCCAGCCTCATGCTGGTTCTCTTTGAGACCAAACTCTCATTTTCATCACTAGGTGAATAAAAACATCGCATGTTCTCTAAGTCTGTAGTCTTCAAAATCATGCCCCAAATTGTCTGCAGTTTTGGCTTTTACTTTCAGTAAAATAGTGACACTAAATTTATTCTGTGGACTAGGACAGATCACCCTTTCATTCATCAGTTTACTCATCTGTGAATTGCACTGATAGAGAATGCACAGCACGTGCTCCCTAGGACTGTTTTAAAGAAAACGAACGGATAAGACATGAAACTATTATGTCAATGTTGTAGGTCATTGTTTCCCATATTATTTAATGTTTTGAAGATAACAAATTATTGGTGTGGTGAAGTCATGACAAATTGGTGGCAAATAGTTATGAAATACTACAAACTCTAGAGGGGATAAGTTTTCAGACTACCTGAACGGAAAAAAAAGTGCTTCTGTTGCTAATTCAAATTTCCTACTATATTCAACTAAAAAACTGTCCAGAACATCTAGACATAATGGAGATACCAACACAGTCAAATTTTACATGGCCAGAAGAAGAGAGGAATCCACAGAGATAAGCCCCGCCTTTGGGTTGCTTTTCCACTGAAGGTACACATGGCTCTCAAGAGACAAGGATAGATTTAGAGTTTGTGCATAAGAGAATGCTTACAAAACCCCTGCCGTTAAGTGGGATGCCAGAGATCTGGCAGGATTAATCCCCACAGTAAGAGTGAGCCAGATGTGGCCCATTCCTTATACTAACTTTGGCCCCACAAATAATCATCAGCACATCTGAGAAAGTCTCTGTCCTAAAATTTAATTCAAATAATCTCAAATTCTTAGTCCTTTAAGTTACTGGTAGAAAAAAAAAGATAATATGTTCCTGGAAGACTATAACATCAGTGTATTTATTATCTTAAATTATGTTTGTGGTTTGTTTCCAAAAGAATACCAAGCATATGTGTCTGTGTGCTCACCCATAAACACACCAAAAAATGCCAGGAAGCAGTTGCCATGTTCCGCCTCTGAACTCATATGCTAAGGTCCTACTTACCATATGACGGTGTTAGGTGGTGGTTCTTTGGCAGGTAATTAAGTGAGGATGACATCACGAGTATGTGGCCTCTGCGATGCATTTAGCAGCCTTATACTGTGGGTTTTAGTGTGTCTTTCTGTGCTCGCTTGAGAAGATAGTCTGAAGAGGCTGACTTCAGGACAAGAGAAGCAGCCCCAGAACAGGTGGCCTTGCTGTTGGACCACTGTCCCCCAGATCTGTGGGAGGTGGACTTCCATTGCTTCCTGGCCTATGGTATTACGGCATTTTGTTACAAATAAGTGACCAATCATAGTTTATGTAAAAATTGGAGCTATCAGACACAGATGTTAAGCAACTGTTTATATTGTTTATGGATAGAGAATGTCGAATGTTTTAGTTTAAGTTTTTTTAATTTAGCAGAAAGCTGGAATCTATTTTAAAAATCGCAGATGTTACTTTTTTTCACAGATTAAGTTTTTTTTCTAGTTTCACATTTGTCATAGTTTTTTTGTGGTGGATAAGTGAATTTAACTTTCTGGGTATTGAATTGGAAAGAACAATAAAAATAAATAAATAAAATCTAGTAGATATTGAAGGTATAAAACCCTAAGTGAAGCTCCATGGTTTCAGAATGGCATTCTACTGTGTAGATGCTCATTGGGATTTATACAATTCGGGACCAGGAACACAAGTGGAGTCACGCTGTGCCGTTGCTGTGATAAAATACCCCACAGTGGAGGCAAACAAAGATCTGTTTTGACTAATGATTCCAGAGGGATAAAGTCAATCAGTCGTGGAATGCATGGCAACAGGGGGCAGGGGCAGGAAACTAACCTTTAGTTTTAATTTATACATAGGAAGCAGAAAAGGGGGCCAGGAAGTGGCGCAAGGCCTTAACCCTCAAAGCCGACCCCTCGTGACTTCCTGCAGTAGGCTCCATTCTCTTCCTAAACAGTGCCACCTGGGAGCAAGCCTTCAAATACAGGAGCCCCTGGAGGACATTTCTCATCCAAAGTCCCACAAGTGGCTTCTTTAAAAACCAACTGTGTGAGACTTTTCATTTGTGAGTTAAAGTATCGAATGGTTTTAATAAAATGAAGTCAAGTAGAAAAGGATAATGGAAATGACAGTTATTTGTGGAAGGCAAATTGAAGACTCTTGAGCTACATTTTTCTTAAGCAATAGAAGTATTTTTATCAAATAAAATTTCACAAAATACCCATTAAAAAGTCTCAGCTGATGTGAAAAAGTACCAAATAGAAGCAATATAAAGTTGAAAAAAAAATACAGACGCATACTGAATGGATTTAGTACCGCATCTTCATAAACACTATTGTTAGTCAACTCAACCATGGACCATGTAGAAGGAAAAGGACAAACCACAATGAGGGTTTGTCTTCTGTCTCTCTCTGTCTCTGTCTCTCGTTCAGTATGTGTGTGTGTGTGAGATGCCAAAAAATTCAAGAACATATCCAAGCTACAATACAAAATGAAGGATAATTCATATAAATTCATATCCCAATAAAATTGGAGCAAAGATATAAGAAAGTGGTGTATCTTCAAAGGCAGCAATAACAAAAGCTATCAAAATCAGTAGACACGAATATTTTATGTAGCCAAGAGAAAATAATTACCAAGCTAGACAGAGATCCATAACATTCATTCTTTATAAATGCTGTAGTTTAGATCTGTCTTTAATGCCCTGACACATATGGAAGGGTGGGCCTCACTCTGGCACCTATGGGAGGTGACAGAACCAATAACTGAGCATAGGGAGATGTCCTAGATCATGCTCCTGAAGTGAACTATGGGATCATGGTCTTCCTTTTCCTCTTTCTCCTGCAATGGAGTTAGTGGCTTTGCTCTCACAAACTTTCTACCCATAAGCCCAAGTACAGGAAGACTAGTTGGCTGTTTACTAAACATATGAACCAAAATGCAACTTTTCTCTTCATGAGTTGATTTATTATTATATGTTATTATTATTTGATATTATATCTTATCTGAAGTATTTGACAGGAAGTTTATAATTGATGAGGGTGAAGTAAATACATTTTTTCATACAAACCTAAGAGACTTCATCATCAATTCACATACTAAAGGAAGTACAAAGTAAAAGCAAGAAGACAAAAGATGGAAAATCTTCTGAGCTAAGTGAAGACAGCTAAAACTTGTAGCAAACTAAGTAGGTATTTAGAGGATGATTTTCTTTTATCCATGACAATGCATTTAATCAATAAATTAATATCTGAAAGGTATTGGAGAAACCATTCTGAACAGTTAGAGAACCTAACTGTTTCAAAATAAGGAGACAATAAAGATAGGTTGTACAATGACAAACACAATACAATCAAATAAAATGATCAAAGAGACCAAATCTTGATTCTTTAAAAAGAGAAATACCAAGGAAATCCAGTATTAGAAACAAGAAGCAAACTTTTGTATAGTTATTGTAGTTGCTGAAAAGAGGAAGAGAATGTGTGAAATAACATCAGGGTAATGCATTTGAAAGTTCAGATTAAATAAGTCACTTTTCCAGAAAAATAAAATTGATCCAACTTACATAAAATCAAAAGATTCTATGAATAATTTGATAGTGATTAGAGAACTCAAACTTGTTTTAAATGCTTTTCAACAAACAAGTTATCAGACCAAGACAAATTTATTGGTATTGCCTGCCATACCCAAGACAACAAAATAAGAATCATACTTAGATTCTGCCAGAGCAGGAATGGAAAGGAAAGAGAAATTCTTTTGCTGCCCGATTACTATGTGAGTTGCTCTGCAAATAAAGCAAACAGGAGCAGTATAAAAATAAAATGTACAGCTTTAATGGGAGGAAACTAATTTCTAAGTGATGACAGATCGGTGGAGAACAGACACACATAGGTGATATGTTCATACATCTATGGAAAGGATAATATATACTGATCAGTATGACTTCTGCATCATGGTAGACTATCAAATAATGTCGTCCCTCAGATTAGTTGAAGAGAAAATGAGAGAACCGGCTCAGGAGATGTGGATTAAATTACAGGTGAAAATACCATGTACATAAATATCAAAGTTCTAGGAAAGCTGGAAGGGAATTGAGAAGTAAAAGTGAAAAGCTGTCAATCTGAGATTGACAATGGCATCAGAATAATCCCTGTTGACATTTGTACTATGAAATGTGCTCAAGTTCCCAGCACACAATAAATGAGAAGGAATTAGAGATGAATAACGCTATTATTATTTGTGGGCAATATTATAACATACCACAAAGGCCCAAGAATATATGGAAAATTGGTTTAGAATTGATCAGTAGATGTAGAAGGGCCTCTAAATATAAAAATAATATACATGGTTTCAACTTCTCTATTCACAATTAGAATGAAAAATGTTTTAATTTAGCATTTAATTTAAATTTTATTTAATTTAGATTTAACACCAAAAATCAGGCATTTAGAAATAAAGATATGTAATCCTCTAGATAGAAAACTATAAAGTGTTAAAAGCATCAAAGATGAATTAAATCAACAGAGATAAATTACTGGTTTTATGAAAATTTATTTTTCTTCAGTTGCCTTTAAACTCAGTGAGATACAACCCAAAATTCCCATGGTTTGGTTGTGGTGAAAGCTGACAAGCTGATCCTAAACTCTTTATAGAAATGTAACCAGAAAACTTAAAATTAAAAAAAAAGGCACTCCAGGGCTTATTCTACAAGATATCAGGATTTATTTATTTATCACAAGGCCACAAGACTTAAGCAAGCAAGGTATTGGCACAAGCACAAGCAGACTGAAGGAACAAAATAGAGAGCTGGATGAGATGCAGGCATATATGAACACTTGATTTATGAGGAAATGGTACCACAGGACTCTGGGGAAAGGAAAATCTTTTCAGCAAATGGTTCTAGGAAAATTGAATATCCAGGTAGAAAATTAATAAAATGAAGCCCTACCTCACATTGTATATAAAGGCTGGTTCCAGGTAAATTTTAATTCAGAATGTGCAATATAAAGCAATAAAGGGTTTGAAGACAGCACAGAGATTATCTTCTTGATTTTGCTATAGGAAAAGACAATAATTAACAAGGTACCAAAATCTTTTCAAACGTGGCAAGAAAAGGTCAAGAAATCAGACTTAAGAGGAAGGTGACCCCTCCACTCACCCTCTCAAAAAAAAAAAAAAAAAGGAATTGATGAACCAGGCATCAGGGAAATGTAGCTTGTAGCAGAATGCAGCGCCAGACATGCTTACTGCAGTCTTCAGAGTTTCTGCAGACGGACTGCATTGAGTGCGTATAAGAATATGGAACAACAGAACTACATAAGAGAACACAAACCCTGTGATTGCCTTCATTTTAAGTCCCCAAACCAGGCAACTTTATATTCTGGTGCTTACAGACACTCACTGAGATGGTGAAATTAGAAGGGAAGGCATGGAACAATCCCTGCCGAGGTCAGGCCCTGTGAATGAGGTGGGAAGGGAAAGGGGCCATGTGGGCTGAAGTGGGTGGGGACTGGCAATATTCTTTATTTTTTTTTTTGCCAGGTGTGGTAGAAGATATGCTTTTATTTTGCTTTGTATTAATTCTATTATCCAGATACAAGCCGTCTGCAGTTTTTCTCTTTGTGTGTATTATATTTCAAGAAAAAGAAACAAAATAATAAGACAAGTGGGAAAATAACAACAACAACAATAATAATAAATGGAAAGGAAAGGAAGAACTCAATTTTACTGTATGGTTTAACTGCTGCCTAGGTACTGAAATTGTTGCATGTTGGCTTAAGCCAAAACAAAATAATTGTGGCGGGGAATCTCTGCAGACACACTGCTAACACATGGAGGGTTGCCCACCCCACCTGCCCACCATCCTCCTCGGCTTTATGAAGCTACCTGGGCAAAAGTCATCATTATTTTTAAAATAAAGAATGGAGACCACTACAGAGAGGACCCTTGTTAGTTAGCAGCAATAATTCCTGCTGACACCACTTAAGGAAAGCTTATTATGAACAACTCGTTCTAAGCACATCTTCAACTTCATTGCAAATCCTTCAGTGACTCTCCAGACTTCCCTGGTTTGCAGAAGCAGAAATGGAGGCTGAAGGTGGCTATGTGACTTCGAGAACTCTGGAAATTCAAGGTTCAGGCTGTCTGACTTCAGAGTCCATGTTTAGCCTTCACAACACAATTGCTGGGGGTCTTTTGAGAAACATCTGCTCCTAAAGAATTCTAGCTAAGTGGGGGCTGGAATCATACAATGGAGCAGAGGAGCAAGATACAGTTTGTGCTTGCTTCTTCGGTGACTTCAGGAACAAAGCCAGCATTTGATGATTCTCGTGCTAGTGGCTTCCTGTATTTCACTTTAGCCAACCATCACAGCCATCTGCTGGGGAGATAGTGCTACCCCAAGTCCCCAGGAACAAACTCGAAAGTTCACACTTCAGTAGATGACCAGGAATAAGCTGCAGCTGCAGCTGGTCAAGATTGATGACAATCCACTAGACACTGCGTTTTTAAGTCAGTGAGGACTCCCAGGGGCTCCATTCAAGATCCTTTAGGTAGCCAGAGGGTCTTGGAGAATCTGCCATCTTTCTTGGATGTGAAAACATGTAGAAAAATCTTTGGAAGAGTTAATCAGAGAATAGGAGCAGAATGGAATGCAGCAGAGGTTTGATTTTGGAATTACCAATTCTGTAAGAAAAATACAGTTCCAGAATGCGAACTCAGCTAAGTCAATTAGAGATTTCCCCCTCCCGTGGATGTATTAACACAGCTCCAGAAGCTGTCAACTCGGGTGTTGACAACTTCAAGCTTCAAGAGTTCGTCCAGCTCATCATTGGAAGAAACCAGAGGCAGGAGAATCCTCCATAATGAAAAGAGCCAAGAGGCCAAGAGGGGAGGTCCAGTGATATTAAAAAGGCGGCGTGCCACTTTTCCTTCAGAGGAACATCTGGCTTCAGGGCATGTTATTTTTCACCAAAACATTGCTGACTACACCAAACGCTTAGCGGCTATTTGCCTAGGGATAACTTTAAACGGGAGTCTGTAGAACTCAACCACAAACTATTCTCTGATAACTCACTTCAAGCCAAACACAGTATTAGACAAGTTATTCCCACCCAATAAGAATGGCAGTAACTCTGAAGGACTCAGGTGATGATGAGAACAAGAAGGGGTGTACATGGGTTCTGGGCAAGTCACTAGCACATTGTGACCAACTACAATCCAGGGCTTCTTTCTTTTATCTTACCATAAACCAGTTGACTTTGTATTGGTCATGCTTATCTACCTCTCTCTGCACCCCTCTTGCCATACAAGCCTTCCCAGAGTCACTTCTTGATCTAGGATTGACCAATCAGTTTTAGAGGGTATTTAAGAGTTCTTTTTTTTTTTTCAAACAGTGGGAGTCAGTGCATTAGATGGTGGAGGCCATGTAATAATTGAGCATTTAAAGAGTTCAGTTGAGGCGTCTTTTTTTGCCAGCAGATATCTTTGGGTCAAAGAGGTCTATAAAAGCCGGAAGATTATTTTCATTGCTTTAAGAGAAGCAAAAATTCCTTGAATGCAATTAGATGCTCTCATAAATTTCCGTCCACTAAAGCCCTACATCTTGCTCAAGTGGAGTAAAACTTAGAGTGGCTGGCATCCCGAGGAGCAAAGCGTTAGTGTGGCGATACCTAGAAGAACTCAAGGCTCACACTGGTGTTCAAATCATCGTTTAATTACAAAGCAATGAGCCCAAGTCACAGTTCCCAGAAAGGGAAGCTTTCTAGAAAGCACCAGTTTTGTCTCTGAAGAGATCTTAGGAGCTGGCCAAACTCTTCCCTCTATGTCTCCATGAGTTCTGCAAATTTTGGAGTTATGAGTCTTTGCTGTGGATCATGCCTACAGTGTAAAGGTGCCTGTGTCCCTGACACTCTCATGAAAGTCTTGCTTGTTTAACTTTCCTCAAAGATCTCTTGTTAATTCGGGAATTTCTTATCAGCTCACGTGTGGTTAGCTTCAACTTCTTTAATGTTTGAAAAGAGTGAGGCTCAATGGAAGTTTGAAATAGTTCAAGAATTTAAAAGAAAAGCATTTTCTGAAAAAAAAAAAAAATCTAAGAACTCCCTCATTCTGGTTTAGATTGAATTCCAGAATACAGCAATTAAAAATACCATTTCTTTATATAGACTGTCATATGTAAGCTGTTAAGTCTGACTCTTAAAATAAATATCTCTATTCTCTAGCTCACCCAAGGTCACACCGGAGAAAGAATGCATTAAAAGAGAAAGTCACGTTAAGATCACTACCCTTAAATGGAAAGCAAGGTCATGATCTTCCAGAGCCAGCCAGGGCTAGATCACATGAAGCCTTGGAAGATGTAGCTAAAAAACTGTTTTATGCCCCACAGCAGTCCCCAAAATGTCTTTCCTAATCTTCCTGTTTCTTGCTGGTATAGGATCACATCAAACACTGAGCTACCCCCAGGGACCATGGAGCATGGGGGCACCTTCTTCTCACTGGAATAGCTTTGCCTCCTTCTTCCCTCCGTTCTAGATGGAACTCAAATATCAACCACTCAGAGAGATGTCCCCAAGTTCCCAGTCTAAGACAGTGTCCTATTTCCTTTATCCCTCAACAACAATGTCCCTTGAATAGGCAAGGGTCATCCCATGGAAGGAACGAAGGCTCTGGGCCTTGTCTCTTTCCCTGTTAATGGCTTCTAAGTTGGTGTAGAACATGTTAACTTGAACTTTTGTATCCATGATGTAGTGATGGGGTTCTAGGGAAAAATAACCCTTGGGTCCCCAAAAGGAAGCAGTTATCTCTCCTAGCAATGGTACCACCATCTTTAAGGCCCCTGCTGAGAAGCTTAAAGATGGCTGTATTTTGATTATTGTTTTACAGAGTAAGAAACTTTGTAAGTTTTACAACATTTGGTCTGGAGTCTAGGGAATGAAGGCAGTGTGAAATCATCTCTGCTCCTGCTTCACCCATGTTTTATTACAGCCTTCAATACTTAATCTTTATAAAAATAAACATTTTCTTTAAAAAATTAACTGTGGGGATGTGACCTCAGAGGCCAGAAATTGTTGGATGCCCTGGATTTGGAGTTATAGGTGGTTGTGAGCTTCCCAGTGTGGATGGTGAGAACGGAACTTAGGTCCCTTGCGAGGGCCACAAGCACTTTTAACCACCGAGCAATCTCTCTCGCCCCCTCATTCCCACGGCATTTGGTTCCAAGATGGATTTAATCATAACAGAGGCTGGCTGGCTTGTGACTAAGATAGATCAGAACTTATCCCACTACCTGCCTCTTACCCAACAGGTTAGAGGTTCATCGTGTGACTCCAGTTGGATTGTCCTGATTAAGATAATAAGCTTTTATCCGTTAATCAGAGGATTTATTTGCGCTAGAGTCTGGACTCGCGAGGAAAAAGAGTTGTAATTGCACCAGCACCAGGTCTTTTAAAAGGTGACGGAAAGGGAGGCGGGACCACACCTTTAATCCACTAGTCAGGTGAAAGTGCTGAAAGCTTATAAACCGGGTGATGATTCAGGAGTGGGTGCCTATAGGCCTTCAGCAAATGTGCCCTTCCAGGCAGCTCCAGAGGTGTGTTCACTCCAAACACAAAGTACCATTAATTAAATGACGTGCTCAACAAACTCTTAGAGCCGTTAACTATCAAAGGTAGCCTGTCCCACGCTTGGCTCTAAACTCTAACAGAAGAACCTGAGTTAGAGCTAACGGAAGCTGGAAGAAGGTCACCCTCAAAAGCAACATCAGCGGAAGCTATCAGAAAAAGTCTATGACAAAGCATGCGTGCCTTTTCACTTCTTCCTTGCCCATTTGCCATGTCTGAAAGTGTCTCCCATTGTAGGGAATTTCTCAGAATTAGTTTATCTCCTGCAAGATACAAGTGAATAGAGAGTAATCCTTCTTTCATTTTGACTGGGTTGCAGAGAAGTGTAATATCAGCAGAAGATTCGGAGACCAAAAAAGTAGATTTTTCATAAGCCCCGAGGAAGGGATGGGGTCTTTTAGGGAGAGTCCCTGCTGGGCTTGCAGCAGACGTGAGAAGAGAAATAGAGAAAGCCGCAGACAGAGCGTCGGTGCCTATCTATAGTAGTAGCAGGAAGTGCTCAAGTTGTGTTGGGAGTTTCCCAGCCTGCTCTGCTTCCCCCGCCTTCTACCAGGCTCAAAGCAGATGCCATTATATTTGTAGAGGAGGCAACTTCAGAGATACCAGAGGATGTAACTCAGAGCTCCAAGCTTTCAGGTCAGTTTTCTTGTGTGCTTCCAATTCTTAGAGTTTGAGTCTTAAAGTCCATGGTCACTGTCTGAGCAGAGGTGGGTCAGTCCCAGCCTTGCCAGAGAATAATTGTCTTCACCCTACTTCCTGAAAGGCTTGGCCTTACGGTATCCAGGGCTGCATTTTGTTTTTTAAGACCCCACAGACGGGGAAATGGACCCTGTCGAATAGGAAGTTCATTAGCCCTTGGTCATCTCAGGAAGTGGTGTTATTATTCAGCATGTGAAACACGCTACAGAGGGCTAATTTGGAGTCTGACGGCACGCGTGGAAGTTGCCCGCTCTCTGGATTTCACCCTCACGCTTCTGGGTTTCTAGCAGTGAACCTGGGGTAACCCCTTCCTATCTCTCGATGGAAGCATAATTGTACTGTCTCAGAGATACTGATCAGAGCCCATCTCTGACCCTTGGCATCTCTCCATCAGTTTTTCAGTTATTCACCTTCTTTAACACACTGCTGTCAGCAGCTTTCTTTCGTGCTGCAGTTTTTCCAGGCCAGTTTATTAAGAAAAAGCTAAAGAAGAGAGGTCAGGGGCTCTGCCCTTAGAAAATTGCTCACTTGCTTTGGTGTGAGTCGGAAACCTTTCTGTGGCTGCTCTGTTGCCTCACTAGCCTGCTTGGAGCTAAGGTTTTAGGAGAAGACACTGGCTAAAGAGGTTTTTGTGCGAGCCTCTCAGGGCTGTGTTATTGCTAAACGTGGTAACCTAATTTTAAAACTATTTCGGGGTCTGAGGAGATGGCTCTGTCAGTACTTGCCATGCAAGTTCGGATCCCCAGTACTCCAGAAATCTGGCTGTAGTGACATGCACCTATAATCTCAGCACAGGGGCATAGAGACGGGAGAAGCAGATCCAGGGCCGCCTGGATGGCTCCCTGGACAGTCAGAATTAAAGGGATTGCTGAGATCCAGTTTCAGTGAGTGATACGGCCTCAAAAATAAGGTGGAAGGAATGTGATTAAGGAAAGTATTTAACACTGACCTCTGTTTTCTGTGTGTACATGCATGTGTGTACATGCACCCTCCCCCCTCTCACACACACAGATAACAAACCGTTTTTGTCTCAATCCTGGTAAGAAAGCCGCACAGACCATGTCACTGATCCTCATTGTCAAGGATCACCTGTCAATGCAAGGGATCTTTACTGCAAAGGCAGTAACGGCCCCAATCACGTGAGTGAGGAAAATAAATACCCTTCGTCTACCCTGTTCTCAGCAGTAAAAGCGCACCACACCAAGAACACATTTTAGAGTGGAAGCCCCGGTGAAGAATGGAGAGAGATGAGGATGCCGCCCGCTCTCAACTATAGTGATTCCCTTCCACAGTTTCTGCATACTCTAGATCAATCAGAAGAGGCACAGCAAGGCATGTTTCCATCTCCATAGGTAATTCCAGTCAGGTGTGGGACTGCTTTCATAAAGAGAGAGAAGGGTAGCAGACCTCTGTAGTCCAAACCTTCCCTTTATACACCATCAGGGTATTTTGCCTGTGGACAGCTTCCACCCAGGTTCACCTAGAGGAGAGAGACAACAATTTGTCATTTCAGCTTTAGTGTAGACAAGGACTCTATCAGAGTAATGGAAAGCTGGTCAACATGATGATGGCTACACATTCAAAAAGTCAGCAGGGTTCAGTTCAGGCTCACAGAGGGGCAGCCCAGTGACACCTATGATTTCACCTGTACCCGTCAAATCATACACAGAACACAGGGAAATTTCAAAGACCTCCCTGTGGGTTTCAGGGACACAGGAATGTAAAGGCTTCTATAGTCTTTCTCGAAAACTTTAATGATGGTCTTCCATAAGGCATTTTCATTTCCCTTCCAAATCCAAAGCTATCTTCTCAAATTATTTCTCATCCTAGGAGAGCAATGGAAAATTCCTCCTGTTGTCTTTCATGACTGAAGAATGTGCATCTGACAATATAATGCCCATCATTTATCAAGCATATTGGTTTTTTTTTTTGTTTGTTTGTTTTTGTTTTTTTGAGACAGGATTTCTCGGTATGTACCCCTAGCTATCCTGGAAATTCCTCTGTAGACTAGGCTGGCCTTGAACTCATATGGATCTGCCTGTCTCTGCCTCCCTAGTGATGGGATTAAATAATGCACCACCACCACCTGGTTTATAAAGCATATTTTCCACTGTATCTATTAAGAACTTAGACATAGTTGAAAATTGGGGCAGTCATAGCTCCTTAGCTCTCTGCCTGCAGAAATCCATGGACATAACCTGCTCATCTGACTCCTTGCGATTGGTGCTCTGGCCTCACTCTGAATAAAGTATTTTTCCAAATGGTCTAGAAACATGTCAGGGATCAAAGCATTCATTTCCTCACACTCTCCTGAGAGTCTTGTTCCCTCGTCAGCAAATCCTTTGATCAACATCTCTGGATAATTGAAAGGTTTTACCATCAGTAGTGGAGGTGACATGGAGGGAAACTGAGGATCTGAAAGCGGACACACTGTTTTAGGTCCACTAAAATGGAGAGTGGAACACGTCACCACCTGCACTCTGCACTGTAAATTAGGCTCAGTTGCCATTGCTTAGCCAAGTGCTGAGTCTTTACTGGCTACAAAAATGGCAGAAACAATCATTCAAACAAGAGAGGGAGACCCACAGAGGGGAAGCATTGCACTACCCTAGGCACATTTGTGGCTGCTTTATGTAAACCCTGCAGCCCCCAATGTACTCAATTCACCTCACCTCTCACTACAGAGACACAACAGAACTTTGGATACATTTTTTCTCAAATGTAAGGCTTGTAAGCCTTCCCAATGTTTTGGGTAAGAAAGGTAGACACTGCTTTCCACGAGGCTCCAGACAAGTTATATAAATGAAACTACCACAGACGGAGCCTTGAGAAGCGAGAAGGATGTGTAGAATCTAAGGCTGTGTGAAGGATAAGTTCTAGAAGCAGTGATAGCGGTCTGAGAGAGCCTCCTGTGGAGAGAGGGTTATAGGAGACTCAGAGAACACAGAGCTGGACTGAGAAAAGGAAGTGGTGGCTGGAACGTGGGCTACAATGTTCAAAAATAAAACTGATAGAAACTCCCAGGACATAAATCTGCCCAAGACAGGCAAGGCAGAAGAAACGAGAGGCCACATCCATTTTCAGGCCTGCACAGGTGCCTCTGACTCAGAGTTAATAATTGTTCAAGGACGAAGTCTGTGATGAATGTTCAGAAGTTGATCCACATCTCCAGACAAGGCAAGCAAGAGCTGGGAACACCCACAAATGGTCTCAGAATCTTGTGAGAATAAGGCAGGACCCTTCTCCGGGGGCAAAATGGCCGATTTAATACCCGGCCTTCCCACCTTCTTTATGGTGCACAGTGGTCCAGGTGAGGAGTGACTTAGCCTCTGTGTCCGGATTCCAAAGGGACTACATGTCATTATACTGAGCTGCCTCACCTTGTGCTCTCTGACATTACTACCAACTTGCAGGAAATGGGTTTCTAGACTCATGAAAATTCTCCTCTGTAGACCAAAGACTAATGATGTTGTCTTCACCAACGTGATCTAAAACCAAGACAGCCTTAAACAGAACCCTTGAAATAAACACAGGGAGCTTGCTCTTCGCACCCAGCATCTTTTGTGCTGCACTAGAATCCACAGATGGCAAACCGGATATGAAAGGCAGCTTAATTCTCCTCTGGAATCTCTTTAAAACATTGAAGGAGGAGCTGCAGCCATGGCTCAGAAGATATGAGCCCTTGCTGCTCTTCCAGAGGACCTCACTTCAGTTACCAGCACCCACATAGGCCACTCATAACTGCCTAGAACTCCAGCTTCACAGGATCCAGTGTCCTCTTCTGGCCTCCACAGGAACCTGAATGCAGTGAAAAATGCAATTGCACAGACACGTAACATGTAAATCAAAACAAGATTTTTGAAAGAGAAAATACTTGAGAAGTCTGTGATCCATAACCATATTTCTCAAAATCTCTTCATTTATCACATCCATGGTGGCTACCCAATTTTCCTAGAACCTTCTCCCCTAGTCTTTTCCAAATTTTAAGAAATAAAACTCATAAAGGCTTCCACTCTTTCCCTTCCTACTTTGCTTTTCTTCCAGTTGTTACTCTGCTCCCAGCTACCGGGCCCTGCCATCCCTGTTGCTGGTCATACCCATCATACTGAGGCCAGGCATTGAAGTTTAGATGGGTTAAGGCTACAACAAATAAGGCAGAGGCCGAGCTGTGTAATGTAACTCCATGGTCACCTGGATTTCGATCTAAATTACCCTACTATGCCATCGAGAATTTCTTATTTTCTTGCTAGATAAAATAAGACAGTGACGAGACGTTATTATTTAATCTTGTGAGGAGAAATGTTTGAGGCCTGACACATATCCTTAAGATCCCTTGGCCATTACGAAAAGCTGAATCAGCCAGCTGCACAGGGCCTTAACAGTTTCCCAAATCCAGGTGCCAAACCCTTCACCTTTGCATGGAAAGCTTGCTTTGAAACAGATTCCTGGCCTTTCTGCAGATCTGAAGAATCAGAATATGGGGGACAGAGTCCAGAAATCTGTGTTTTTAAGCTCAGCAGAGAGTTTGGACAATAATAATGTTTGGCATGCCCTTTTCATGTAGTACATACCATCTGAATTGGTTTTCTCTTCGAATTGGTATAATGTGGAAATTTAAGAGTTCATTTATCTGACCTTTAGTGATGCGCAAACGGCAAAGAAAGAAAACACATGGATCCAGAGGATAAGCGTAGGCATCAAAAGGTCTGAAATCATTTATTTCCCATCGCTTACCCACACATCAATATCATTTCCCATAAAATGTTAACGGCAATCTAACAGATTAACAGTAAACAAACTTATATTCTGTTTATTGCTGTGTCTCAAAAGAAATGCTACCAGTTCTAACTAAATGTCTGTTTTTATGTTCTGTCATTTCCAGGCATGAAAGTAACTCAAACAAATCCCAAGGCATAAGGAAATGGGCCTCGCTCTTCTGGACTCTGCAGCATTGGAAATGAAGCCGAGCAGACTTTATTACATCCCATGATTCCGCAGTCTTTTGCAAAGCATTTTATTGCACTTGTGGAAGCCACTGGGGTTACGTTTCAATCACAATGACTGACAGGCTAACTTCACAAACAGTAGCAGAGAGAGCCTGCCACAGTTTCTCACTGAGGTACTGAGAAGAGGACCTTTTCCATACTGTCCCTTAGCCTGGATGAAAATAAAGTGGTAGCTAAACTATCTACCTGGTGTTGCTTTGCTAGCTGACTTAAAAATTGGTATTTTCAGGCCTTCAAAAGGTCTAACTGAAGAAGCTGCTCTTTTGGAGCTAGTAGGTTTCCTGTGAGCCAAGAGTTGGTTATAGTAGAGGTGAGATTTAGAGAATTTCATTGACTGGTTAATAGCACAAAAACCTTTCCATGGCCAAATTCTCCTCCTGCCGTCAGTACACAAAAGCTAAGCTGGAAGAGATGAAAATGGCCAAAGTCACTGTGGAAAGTGAGTTAGCACAAGGTGCTACTCATGTATCTTGCATTGTTTTGTGGTTTTGAATTTTTCTTTGCTTCATCTATCTGTCTGTCTGTCTATGTATCATCTATTCTGTGTATCTGGTTGTTTTTACTCTTTAGCTCTTTGGTTCTTTAGGAGGCCTGTTACCTAGCTCCCAAATAAATCACACCTAGTCCTATTCTTGTTTATGAATGCCCGGTCTTAGCTTGGCTTATTTCTAGTTAGCTCTTCTTAACTTAAATTATCCCATCTACCTTTTGCCTCTGGGTTTTATCTTTATCCTATATATCTTTCTTTACTTCTCACTCCATGGCTTGCTGTGTAGGTGCTGGGTGGCTGGCAACTGGAGTCCTCCTCCTTCTCTGACTGCTATTTTTTGCTTCCCTATCCCTCTTTTCCTCCTATTTATTCTTCCTGCCAGCCCCACCTGTCACTTCTCCTGCCTTGCTATTGGCCATCCGGCTCTTTATTAGACCAATCTTCGCCTGTTTTAGACAGGCACAGTAGCACAGTTTCACAGAGTTAAACAAATGCAACACTGAAGAATGCAACACATCTTTGCATCATTAATGTTCCACATCATAAACAAATATAGCACATCTTCAAATAATATTCTACAGCAATCGTGTGTGTGTGTGTGTGTGCGTGGTGCCTCAGTATATTTGTGGAAGTCAGAGCACATCTTTCAGAAGCTGGTTCTTTCCTTCCACTTTGTGGGTCCTGGGGATGAAGCTTTGGTTGTTGAATAATGACAGAAAGCATTTTTACCTGAATGAGCCATACTACCAGTTCTCCATCGTATTTTTTTGAGATAGAGTCTCTCTTCTAGTACCCGGGGCTCACTGATTATGTTAAGTAGGGCAGCCAGCAAAACCCAGGGATCCACCCATCTCTACCTCTCCAAATGCTTGGGTTATAGGCGCAGAATATAATGCCCCACTTTTTGAGTCAAACTCTGTTCACATTCTGGTGTGGCAGGCATTTTACTACCTCTCAGTCCCATACAGAGTACTGGGAATATAAGGGAAAGAAGCAAAGAGAGCACCAAGTACCTATTTAGCTACTGTGCCCGTCTCTATCTTGCTAAATTCTTTTAGAAAGAAATTATGGAAGCTGATCTTTGCTCCGAAATGTCAGAGAATGGGGTTAGAGTTTGCACAGGTAAGTGGTAGCATGGAAACAAATGTCTGAAAACAGCCTTTTTTTCTTCTCAACATAAATTTCCTTTGGCTTATTGGTTACTCCCAACTTGACCCCATCACCAACGTACAGTGACTCAGATCCTACGGCTGCAGGACCGAGGCGGCTTATACCTTAGATAATTTCTTCCACTGCTGCTGTTTACCAATCCTTCCACTTCTCCTCCTCTCCCTCTCTCCTGCATGGCTTGGAATACCTGTTTTGGATCTTCCAGGGCCATCATAAGAACGCCTCTGCTTCTTTCATCTACAAAGCCCATTGATTCCAGGAATCTGAAAAGGGTTTACCTTTCAGATAAAGCCCACTCTTCAACCTACAACTTAGGGTGTTTGGTACTGGACTATTTCTGATCTTGTCTAATAGACTGTGTATGACTCAGTGCATTTTGTTTAAACTCTTGCTCTAGGTCTTTGCCAATAGTCACTGACAGGGACTGGTAGTGCCTCTTGACAGGAAAGCTGTTCGGGCCTCCAGCCTGGACTCTATAGTTCTTTTCTTAGCTGGAAATTAGAAGCTCTGTCATCTGAACAGGCTGTGCTCAGTAGATACAACATCAGGGAGCAAGAGGGAATGGGGAACATACCCAGACCCCCCCCCCGGAGGTTTGCTGATTGGTCAGTCAAACAAAAGCCCTAAAAACCACCATTCCTCTACCATGGAGCTCAAATGTGTCGCTCTTTGACTTTTGTAGCAAAGGGACTTGAAAGCCTGCTCCTGTCCCTGCAGTTAATTCTGCTCTACACCCACTGGCTCGGAAGCCCTGGTGAATAAGAGCGTAGTCACAGGGAACAATTAGTTGAATCATACCACAAGTCATGTTTGGTTTTCCATGTTGTCTGTGCCGTCAAAACCCTGCAAAATTCCTCCTTCGTTTCTGCCTCTTTCTCCACGAATCTCCTTACCTCAGTCTTTGCCTAACTGCGCCCCACTGTGAAACTGTGCTGTATAAATGCATACACTAAAATAGTGTCATAGGATGAAGCAGAGTCAGGGCCTTTGGGAAGTGTTAGATCATGAGAATGTTATGCCCAAGTCTGCAAAGTCCCCCAAACCAACAAGAAGACCGAGTCCCATATGTAAAAGCAAAGAGCCTTTATTTTATGCAAGTTTGCAAACTTGGTCTCTCCGTGTGCCCAACATATTGGAATAATCGGAAAGTCCCGAGCACAGTTAGAGTTGGGTTTTTATAGTAGTAAAAGTGGGGATGAGGGGTTCAAGACCCCTGATTGGCTGACATTTGTCTAGGGGTGTCCTGGTGAGTGTGTGCTGACAGGTGATCCTATCTACAGCGGTTGGAACGTTACGCATTTCCTTTGGATGGTCTGTTCTTGGGTGGTGCTCAGGTAATCTTAGTTTATGGCCCTTTCTGCAACCAGGTATTGCTTCAGGGTAGACTCAGTAGACTCGATGGCTGAGTCCTACACTGGCAGGTGATAATGGTTAGAAGTAAAGAACTTCCTTTGGGTCATCTGTTCATATTTAGCTTATCATGGCTGGCTCCTCCAGAGAGTACAGTCTCCTACAGAGAACACCGACAGGGCTGCCTGCTTTCATCACACCCTGTGAGCACCCAGTGCCATCTAGGAAGCAAACGTGGGACTTCACTGGATGGCTAATCTCTGAGCACCCGGACCTTGGACTTCACGCCTCTAGAACTCTGAGGAAGGAATGCATGCTGTTTAGGAGCTATCTTGTTGCCTGTGTATTGCTTCATATTGTTCAAGAGGCTCTGGTTTGCTTTAAACTAAAGATAAGGGAACTGGAAGGGCAGGCCTTGTTTCAGTAAGGCTGTAGATCCGGCACACATGTTTGGGAGATGAGTTGGAATCTGTTCCTGCTCATCAAATCTTCCCTCCTCCTTGTCATATCATACACACTGCTTCTATAACATCCTCATGACAGGCATTGCGCTGGAAACGGTCAAAACCTTAGCTCAGACCAGCTTCTCAGTACCTATCCTCTTTTCTTTAAGATACATTCAGCTTCTACCATACGCCCCACATTAGGAGATGTGTGGCATTCAGGGGCCAGCAAACCCATCCACAAGACCCAGATATCCTGTTCGTGTAGACCAGGAGACCGAGGCTGAGAGAGTTTGTGGCTTGCTTTAATCTATATGATAAGAATGCACAGTCCTCTTGAGAAGCTGCCCTCTTCCCCCTAAGATAAGCTGTTTCTCAGAATGAGGGAGAAGGAGACGCTGCCTATGTCCCGTGGGAGAACTCTTCACTTTTCCCCACTGCTCAGGCTCCATAGCAGGTCTACATTCCTAGACTCAGTTCGGGCTGCTGAGGCTCAGTCTCTATCAGTACAGTGTACATTTGCTAAGTACCCTCAGGACGCCTTTCTTGTAGAATCTTCTGGGAATTATTAGGGCTTTCCTGGACTGCTCCTCTGTTTTCCTCCAGCCTTCTCATGTTATGAGAGCATTCAGGGAACTCAGAGCTCTCGGTCTCTTTATGATTTTCCTTCCAGCCTCTTTCTTTACTAGCTCTCCCTCTTTGCTCATGTTCTCTTCGCCAGAAGCTAGGTCACACACACACATGCGCGCGCGTGCACACACATACACACACACACACATCTGTGAGCTCTAGAGGCTTTGCAAAAGCTGTGGTTCTCACACTGCTGCTTTGGTCTGCATCACCAAGAGTGTACGTCAGAACTGAGGTTGGGAGCTGTGGAGATGGCTCAGCTGGTAAAGGATTAGAGTTTGATCCCCAGAATAGACATTAAAAAGCCAGACATGTTAGCACCCACTTGTCATGCCTCCACAGAGGAGACAGAGACAAGCAGATCCCTGGGACTCACTAGTTAGCCTTCTAGGCCTAATTAGCAAGCCCACAGTCCCATTGAAAGACCAGATCTTATAAAACAAGGTGGATTTTGAGATGGCTAATCTTGGTTATGAGCTTGACATAACTGGGAAGAGAGAACTTCAGTTTAAGACTTGCCTCTATCATACTGGCCACTGGGCATGTCTGTGGCCATTTTCTTGATTGTGGATTGGTATAGGAGGGCCCAGCCCACTGGAGACAGTACTATTCTAGGTAGGTGGGCCTGGGCTACACAAGAAAAGTGGCCGACCATGAGCCTGAGAGCAAGCCAGGAAGCAATGCTTCACCATTTTGCTATGCTTCAGTTTCTACTTTAAGCTCCTGCTTTAAGTTCCTGTCTTGGCTGCTCTCAATGATAAACCATGACCTGAAAGTATAAGATGAAATAAAGCCTTTCCTCTCCAAGGTGCTTTTGGTCGGGATGTTTTATCACAGCAGCAGAAAGCCAGCTAATACAGATGTCACTAAGCACAGTACCTGATATTGACCCTATCAAACACACAGAACGGCAATAGCAAGTCAATCCCTTTAGCTTTCCGTGCACAGTTTCAGGACAGAGATAGCCAAGCCACTTTTTGATGTCAATTCTGGTAGTTGAGAACCCATATTTTGAAAGCCACCAGTTTAAATGGATTCCTGCCTCCACCAAACCAAGTAGAACCTTCTCAGTGGAGAATTCAGGTCCTGTGTGTACCATATTTTACTCTGAAGGAAATGAGCTGTGAGTTGAATCTCATTAGGCCACTGGAGCATCTCCACTAGGATTTTAGAGTTATTTACCACCACAGAAATCTTCTTGTCTTGGCTAATTAAGTGATTAGCTTAGATCGATAGAAGATGAACAAGGAAGGGAAAGAGGGACAGTTATATCTCACTACCAGCTTAAAAAATTGGCGGTGACTTCTGCCACAACAAGAAACATTGGTTAAAACTAGATTGCTGAAGACTTCTGTATGTCAGTTGTAAGTGGAAAGGCATTTGCCCATGCTTCTAATGGAATATGTCATTTAAAAAACACCACGTTTCTATATGGCCTGCTTCAATGGGCTCAACTGGACTTATAGCTTCATCTTAAGTCAGGGGAGCAGTACTGAACAAAAGTTGTGTGCAAATTTCCCCTAACAGCTGTGGCCATCAAGCCTGGACAGAGGCAGGAATGAGTTTCTGTATATAAACTTGCATCCGAGGGGGCTTCCATCCAAAGAGAACTACAGCACACAGGTCACAGACCCACAAATAGTCCTGATCAGAGATTGTCTGGGATCTGAAATTTATGGCTCATCTGCCATGTCCAGGTGACCTTTCAAATCGGAAAATGAGAAATCAGGAAAATGAGATTCAGGGGTTCCCTGAAGCTGTAGTGATGATGGTGACACTGGAAACAGCAATAGAACTTAATGTTTATTAAAATTATGTTTGCAGCTTGCCCCTCCATGTCCTCTGTATTAAAACAACAACCCTCAAGGTCCTAGTATTAGCCCATTTTACAGACAGGAAAATTACAGCACAAAGGATGTGCTGGTTGATAGTGAGACCCAGTTGGGATAAGTCAGATCTTGATTTGAGTGCAAATATTGTAAATTTGCAATCCACAGTGACCTCTGCTTGGCTGGCAAGCCAGCCCAGGCTGACTAAGGTCTAAAACCCATCCCACGGTCTCTACCCTTCTCCTGGGAAAAGAACAGGTGGGCCCCTTCCATACAGCGTTGCAGTCCGTAAGTTCCTCAGCACTCTACAGAGCTGGGCTTTGTATATTCACAGCAACTCATTCATCAACACACCCAGCTGTCTGGCTTCAAGGGAAGGTGGAGCCACAATTGGAAGTGAGCCCCAAAGAGAAACACCTGTGAGTGCACCATGGGGTGTTTCCCCATGGTTCTGTGCTTCTGGTGTTCTCTCTCTACCATTCACATTTATGCCCCAACTATATCACCCTTCTCCTGTTTACTGTTTCTCTCTTACATGATTCTCATTCTCTCTTATCAATCCTCCATTTTCTCAGTGGAAAGGGAAGTTTCAGGATGTCTTGTCATAAGTGGAAACTCGCAATAAGAACGAGTCCCATGAAAAACCGAAAATAGAACTTATCAGATTCTAGGAAGGGACTGCTGCCTGCTGAGAGCCCTGCTCAGAGAACTGTCTTCTCACTTTATTGTAAAAGGACATTAGCAAGTGTTGGAGGGGTGTTAAAATGACCTCCCACTTGTACAGCCCTGCTCCTTGAGGATTTGAGGAGCAGAAGGAGAGAATAGTTCCTCAGCTGTGTTCTGCTGGGTTTTAACATGTTTTGTTCACAAGACCCCGTGAAATCCATTGCCCTCCACACCCTTGAAGAGCTGTGCCTCCCACTGGGACTAACACAGACCAGATTGTGTGGGCTGTCGTGACCCGCCAAGTCCCGGAACCATGGTGAGCTGCCTCCTGTACTCCCCGTGAAACAGTTGTATCTGGGAAGCGAGAGATGGGGTGACATCCAGGTGCCTCGGGGAAATAGACGAGAATCGAGGCAAGAGAGCAGCTACAGGGTCCGAGCAGCAGAAGGGACTCCCAGTCCACCAATCACTCCAGAAAGAACGTCCCTTGAAAACACCTCCCTGCAGACCCTGTCATTCTGTTGCAAGAATAAAGAAGCAGGGAGGAGCAAGTGGAAATGTTTGTGTTTCACTTCCAGGGATGGCTCAGCCTCAAGAGGGAAATGTCCACGTCTGCATCTCCTTACCTAAACCCACACCCAGGTAAGAGAGAAAGGAGGAGGAAGTGAACAGAGAAGGGAGAAGAAAAGAGGAGTTCAGCCAAGAACACTGAAATGCTCATACGCTTAAATATTCCAAGAAAGCCACTATACCCCCTCTTCCCACACTTCTGATCCATTCCCCCTCTTTCTTAGCTTGGGTAGGGCCACCTTATGGTAATATAAACTGTGTCCATAGTAAGTAATAAGTTTTAAAAACTTATCACACAGACATTTTAAATGGAAAAAAGTCAACCTATCAGAGCCATCTTTCCAAAAAGTATATGAAGCCCACAGACACTGCCACAGACAAGGGTCCACGCAAAGGATGAGGCAACAATGGAGACCACGGGACAGGCACTATAGCTTGATTCTAACAACCACACAACCAGTGAGGGGTGCTCACCTTACAGATGGGCACCTTGAAGTGGGAGAGCATCAGTGACTCAGGGACTTGCCCACGATTATAGAGCTAGGATGTGCTAGAGCCAGGCCTGGTCCTAAGTCTGTCTTGCACCCAAGGTCACTGTTCTAACTACCAAATTATGCTGAGCTGCTGATGGAAATGAACCAAGTATTCATTACTGTTTTTTCTAATTACACGTAATTAATTCTGTATAATTAAGGCCAACAGTCACACTAATAGAAGTCAAACCTTTACCCAAGGCTCTACTGATAAAAAGTGAGTTTGTGAAAGATGTAAGAGTCTCATGATGTCTTTATATTAAAATCTTATTTCCTTGTTCACACCACTGATCAAGCCCTAAGAAGAGCAACCAGCTCAGGGCTGGGGAGATGACTCAGTAGGTCAAGCACTTTACATACAAGCATGAGAACCCAGGTGATGCAGGCATGGTAGCACATGAGTATGTTAAGCCCCGACATGAGAATCCCTATAAGCTCATAGACCAGCTACCCTGGAGTGTGTGGAGCCGGACAACAAGAGATCCCAGAGGCTGATCTCCACGTGTGTGCTGTAGCACATGTGCACATACATGCAACATACATATCATCATCATCATAAGGACCAACCAATTTATTAAATGCTTTAGAACAGTGGACTCAGCAACGTGGTTTTTTGGCATGACCCTTAAATCCAAATAATCTGGAAATGATAACACTTGCCTTTAGTTCAAATACTTGGAAGGCTGAGGCATGGGGGTTGAGAATTCCAGGTCATCCTGATTTTTATAGTCAGAGTCTTTCACACACACACACGCACACACAAAGCACAATAATCTGCAGAATGGAAAAATATTTACAATAGCCTCACTTGTGGAGGGGTTAGTTGTTTTCCAGAATACATTCATACATGCAAACAGGTATGCATAAACAAATCCAAGCATCCCCTAATAACACAAAAACAAATCATCCAGTTAAAAAGGCCAGGAGATAGGCTTTCAGAGGAAGACAGAGAATGGCAAGCAGACCCTTGAACACTATGCACAACACCCTCAGGAAACTGTGATTCAGGATCAAAATGAGCTACTCCCCTCCGGTGAGAATGACTGACGTCAAAAGGGCAAAAGATAGCAAGGGCTGGGTAGGGGGTGGATAAGAAGGGACTTGGAGATATAAATGAGGAGGGTCATTCTGGAAAGCAATATGGCAGTCCCTCAGATGTCCTTTAAATATCCAACTACTGTCTGTTCAACAGATGTCTTTTTATCCCCATGTTGATTTCAGTATCATTCTCAAGAGCTAAGAAGCAGAAACAAGGAAAGTGCCCATCAACTCACAAATGGATGAATAGAATGTAGTATACACACAATAGAATATCATTCAATCATAAAAAATAGCATCTTGTCATTTGTAGTAACATGGACAGATATAATAATGTTACATAAGCCAGGCACTGAAGATGAGTCCCTCAGACCTTACTTAGGTGTGAAATTTTTAAGAAATTCATCCAACAGAAATAGAATGGAGGTTGCTCTAGGCTGATGGAGAACCAGTCTGGCTCCATTTGGAAGGCAGGAGCCATTATGCTATATTATTAAAAGTAAGTTTCTATTTACTACAAGAGCTAAGTTGCTGTTTTTAAATCAGTTTCTTGGAACATGACCTCCCAACCCACGACCTTGACTTATTTTTGGGAATACTCTTACTAACCTCACCGATCCTCCTTGAACCTGGGGAAGCTGATCACACGGTGGTCACATGATGTTTTATGAGACTTTTTTCTGCGTTTCCCCATTGCCCCACCGTGTCTCCTCTATAAACCCTCTGTGCAATTGCTCATGATCTTATTCCTGAAGAGGAATCCAAGCAATGGATTCCTGGCTGCTCTCTTTAACCTGACTTAGGAGGCAGTCACTGGCCAGCTCTTAGGTGCACGCCAATAAAAATCAAGTTTGCTTAAATTCGGCTCAAATTGTGATAGTGGTCTTATTCTTGCTGGTGATGTTGACACTGAAACACTGGAGGGAGAGCAAGAGGCTTCACCAATAGTTAGAGTAGATGCAGCAAGCTCTGCAGTTGTGGTAGCCACACCTACACTCGTCTAGTGTTCCAAAAGGCTGGGAGAAAAAATTAAAAGGCTTCATCATACAGCACTGGTGATTTCAACATTATGCAATATTGGATATACATGTATCCAATATTATGTTACCTCATTAATAAGTACAAATTGTGTGTGTGTTCAATAAAACTATATATAAAATAAAGGGAAAAATTTAAAAGATAATAAATTATAATAGCTGATATTTATGGTGCATTAATTTAGGCAGCAAATTGAATAACTCCCAATCATCATCTCTATTCATAGTTTCCAACCATCACCTATAATATATTTGTTAAAAAGTAGAGATGATCTTGGTTACTGTTCTGGTTGCTGTGGCAAATGCCTGTCAGAAGCAAATGAAAGGAGGGTGTGTCTATTTGGGTTCACAGTTTCAAGCCCATGGTGAAAAGTCATGGCAGGAGCAGCTCGAGGCAGCTGCTTGTACAGCTTCCACAGTCAGGAGGCAGAGAGAGATGAATGATGCTGTTCAGCTTGTTTTCCCCTTTACATTCAGTTCAGAGCTGCAGTCCATGGACTGGTACCTTCTGAATTTAGGGAGGATTTTCCCACCTCTGTTAAACCAATTGAGAGCTCTCTCACAAACATCCCAGAAGTTTGTATCCTAGGTGATTCCAGCTCATGTTGACAATCAAGATAAGCCATTACAGATGTGTCAAATCATTCAAGGCCATGCAGTTTGTAAGAAGAACATGGCTGACAACCCCAAAATCTCTCTGCAGACAGCAGAGCTTGTATGGGTGTTTAGTGAAGCAGGAGGATGGAGGTGGCCATGGTCCTGGGATGTCACACTTCCATCCGCAATAGCAATGCCTTTGGGAGGAAGAGCGAGGCTCTAGCATTAGAACAAAGGCTGGGTAGACTGGACTCTCTGAGCACTCTTATGCATGGAAAAGGATCCTACCACCCATACGCAGAGACACACCTTCTTATAGGATCCCAAAGATGTCCATGCACTTCAGTTAGTCTATGATGTAGCTTGAGAGGCTTAGAGGACACACAGGACCTAGCAGCCTTCTAGAGTTATTGATCTTCACAATATTGATGTACTCAGCCCATGCATCCACCGAGCCCAGGTCTAGTTTTGGTGTGCATCTTCAAATTCTACCCTGTTCTTCAACTGTGCAGAAAGAGAAGCTACTGCACCTAGGGGATTCAGAACTTGTTGAAGAAATATATAATCCTTTCTCTAGGAATCTTACCTGAGACAAAGCCCTGATAGTTAGTGAAAACCAACCACTGGAAACTCTTCTGTGGGTTCTAGAAAGCACTGGTCACAAAACACGGCTTAGATTTCTCCAAAAGGGTTTAATCTCAACCTTGAAGACTTCTGCTTCCATAAAATTTTCTCTGGCCATCTTTATCCAACTGAACCCCTATGTTGTAATGTTTGGTTATCTTTGGGTCTTCTTTTTTTTTTTCCATCTATCCTATGAGTAAGATATAGGGACAGGATGGGAATGGGGGATGGGAGATACTATGAAGTTTTTGCATCCCATAAGCCTTTCTGCCAACACAATAATCCAAATCAAATCAAATCAGACAGAATTGGAAAAAGCTCAGATTTAATACATACCACTCTCCAGATGACTTTCTAGCCCCACAGAGAGGAGACGGGAAAGGAAAACCAGAAAACCATGTGTTTGTTTTCTGGGGTTAGTTTAAATACGCTGTGGGAGTGGTCATCATTTGGCACTTTCTCTGGGGTGGAGTCTGGACTGAGGCAGCTCCAGGGGAGAAGGAGAAGGCTTGGGGTGGAGCTTGGGAACAGACACTTGGACAGAAAGAGAAGAAGAGTTTGCCAAGTCCTTATGCTATGACTTGAGCTCCTGGATCCAGCTGTACCTGAAACCTGTAGACCTCTATACATAGCCCTTTGTGGAGCCACTCAATGCTATCTGGGGTTTAATCTATGTATAAAGTGGCCAGAAAGCAATTAATGATTCTTTGTTGGAATGCCCTGGTAAATGCACACACATACACCCATCTTCATGTTCCAGATGGAAAGCTGAGTCAGGATCCCAGTCTGTCTGCCCTCCCGCATTCTCTTTGCCATCATTAGCATAATTTCAACCCAAATGCTCTGGTTTAATTGCTCAGGATGCTACACTCTGGAGAGTCATGCACAAATAGCTGATGATTGCCATTTTTGCGGCTGCTCACAAAGGAAGCAAAGACATTAATGGAAACTTTGTCATTTCACCATCTCTGTGTTTCCAGTCTTTTTTTTTTGTTGTTTTTGTTTTTGTTTTTGTTTTCTAGACAAGGTTTCTCTGTGGTTTTGGAGCCTGTCCTGGAACTAACTCTTGTAGACCAGCTTAAAGTGTCTCCATGTCTCCCTAGATCTTGTTTTCAAGCCAGAGACGAGGGAAGGAAAAAGTGTGTGTGTGTGTGTGTGTGTGAGTGTGTGTGTGTGTGTGTGTAGGCACAGGCCTGCAGATGAGAACTGGGGATCCAGCAGGGGTCTCTTTACAAGTGCGAAGCAGGAAGCAGCGCTCTGTGCCTCTTCCCTTCTTAAAAGAGCTTTTCGCAAAGGTCTTGGTTTCCGTTCTTTGTGCTTTAAGGTTGGACCCCAAAATGCTTGAATTCACCTTGAACCCTCCCAGCTTTGACTTCCTGATACAAGACATTCCTTTGGAGGCAGAAACGTGATTAAAATCCGGCTCTCGGGCTCAGAACATGTCCTGCCTTGCTTGAAGCTCTTCAGCATTCTATCCAGACAGAAATTGATGCTTTCAGCCGGGCGGTGGTGGCGCACGCCTTTAATCCCAGCACTCGGGAGGCAGAGGCAGGCAGATCTCTGTGAGTTCGAGGCAAGCCTGGTCTACAAGAGCTAGTTCCAGGACAGGAACCAAAAGCTATGGAGAAATCCTGTCTCGAAAATCCAAAAAAAAAGAAAGAAGGAAATTGATGCTTTCTCCCTAGAGGCAAGACTACACTTTTGGGGACCATCTCCTGAACCCACAGTCCAAAGACTTCCTGGGTACTGGAGCCCTGATGTCAGGACTTCACACCTGCTTTCTTCTTTGATTTTTTTTGTTTTTTTTTTTATTCAACATCTGCTAATCTGTTAGATGAAGAAAGCCAACTACCAGAAACTAGAGATTTGACCAAAATAGCCCAGGAAGTGAGTAGGACAACTGGACTGACCACCTCCCATGCCTTGTCTCAGGGTCTGACACTAGTCCTGTGACAATACCCTTAGACGAGCAGTCCAATCATACTCTGTATCTAGGTCCCCTCCTGCTGAACAGGCTCTCCAAGCAGTTGAAAGATATTCTGTTTCTAGGGTCTGTAATAGTCTGTCCTGTCCCTTTAAGAGACAAGCCCTGGAAAAAGATCCTCAACAACCTCACTTTGGAGAGAGGATTAATCTTCAAAATATATAAAGAACTCAAGAAACTAGACAACAAATAACAAATAATCCAATTAAAAAGTGGGTACAGATTTAAACAGAATTCTCATAGAAGAATTTCAAAGAATTCTCAAGGAATTGCTGATCATCCTTAGCCATCAGGGAAATGCAAATCAAAATGACTCTGAGGTACCATCTTACATCAGTCAAAATTACTAAGATCAAAAACACCAATGATAGCTTATGCTGGAGAGGATGCAGAGAGTGAGGTTGTTGAGGATCTTTTCCCATTCTGTAGCTTTTGTCTTATTGATTGTGCCCTTTGCCTTACAGAAGCTTCTCAGTTTCAGAATGTCCCATTTATCAATTGTTGCTCTCAGTGTCTGTGCTACTGGGATTATATTTAGGAAGTAGACTCCTGTGTCCATGCATTCAAGGCTATTTTCCACTTTCACTTCAGTGTAGATCACTGTGGCTGGATTTATTTTGAAGTCACTGTTCCACTTGGACTTGAGTTTTGTTCATGGAGATAGATATGGATCTATTTGCATTCGACTACATATTGACACTCATTTATATCAGCATAATTTGTTGAAGACGGTTTCTTTTTATATTGTATAATTTTAGCTCCTTTGTCAGAAATCAGGTGTTCATAGGTATGTGGATTGATATCAGAGTCTTTGATTCGATTCCATTTGTCCTCCTGTATGTTTTTATGCCAATACCATGTTGTTTTCATTACTAAACCTCTATGGTAAAGCTTGAAGTCAGGAATGATGATGGCTCCAGAAGTTTATTTCATTCCGGGGATTGTGCTATAGGAAATGCTTCAGCCAGCAGCCTTTAAGTTATCAGCCCACTTAGGCATGGGCTCTTATACTACAAATGCAGATATAAAGTATGTGCATCTCTCACTCTCTTCTGGCTGCTGGATTCAGTTCCTGTTCCCCATTCATGCTGAGTACTGTGATCTGTGAGTCTACCCCAAAATAAATAACTCTTTATTATAAGAAAAAAAAGAGACAAGCCCTGCCCACTCCCTCCCCCCACCCATGCCAAGGCAAGTGGATCTTCCTTCTGTTTCTAGCCTGAGCTCCTTTTTCTATCTCTCTCCAGAAGAGGTAACTTCTGATCTCTATCTCTCCCTCTTTCTCTCTCTCTTCTACCCCTCCCCCAACCTCTGTGCCCCTCTCTCTTCTTCCCTCTCCTCCCTTTCCTCTTTTCCCTTACCCTTCCATAACCCACTAAATAAACTAACTTTCTCTGCATGGCGTGCCTATCTGTCTCTATCTCTCACCTGCCTCGGCTCCTTGCAGGACCAGCTAACCCGCCAAAGTCTCTCACCAGCCACATGACTCCCTGCCTGGGACCCACTAACCTTCGTGGCCCACTGCCCACTGCTGTCCCTCGGAAAATGACGCCGTTTTAATTTTGCCATTACAGGGTCCCTCCTGCTGGACAGTCTCCCTGCTTCTTCTCTCTAAAACTAAGCTCTGATAAAAATCTCTTTCTAAACCCATCCTCCACTGCCTTGGAGTTTTATTCTCCACATTTACACTGTGAGAATCAGAGGCCACCGAGTCTGTGGAAATTTTGTGTGCTCATGGTCACCCAGCACCCACGACCACCTGATGCAAGAAAGAAAGCTTGTTAAACACAAAATGCACCCCACTTTTCCTCACTCAGAACGTTGTTTCTAACCCCTCCTTTCATCCCAAAGATGACAAATGAAATAAAATTCACAGAGGCCATTATCTCATTCATCTATGTGAGATTTGTGTACAAAACTTCTCTTTACCACTCTTGAGAACAAAGAAAACACAGGATCTTTATTGCAGAGGTGATGGGTAAGTTTGTTTATCTTCTGTATTTCAATCGTACCAGTGATGATTACTCAAGTACTGAATGGGTGGGGCAGGCTGAAGGCATTTTGAATGCCAGCTTCATTTTCTTCTTCTTAAAACAGTAAAGCTATCTTAAGAGAAACCATGGGGTTCCATTTGACTTTATTTAAAGCTCACACTGGGGATCTTAGTTATTATGCTAATAAGTAGCCACAATAACATTTCTCTCTTTGCAAAAGCCAGGGGTTCCAACCTACTGAAAACCATTTCCCATTAAGATGCCACAGACATCTTATTGACACACATAGACATCCCATATATAGACATGTAGGCACGCATAGACATCCCATAGTGACTGGAACCAAACTCACCTTATTATATATGGATCCCAACACCAATACCTTCAGGCTACTTCACTGTTTTGTCCTAGTCAAGAGGAGAAATGGTGGACTCAGTAATGACATGTTGGATGACTTACCTAACTTCATTGACTAGAGCTTGCCTATACCCTGCAGAAGCTTCTAGCACATAGTAGTCTCTGAAATGATGCCATTAATTAGCTATATTCCCCAAGGCTGTACACGATGAAGGTTCCAAAGCCCTAGAGCCATCTGTGGTAGTAGCCTTATTCCATAGTCCTGGTGTCTATGAGCCCAGGAAGCATTTGAACTGACTAGTTTCTGAACTTATTCATCCAAAGCCAAAGTCAAGGAGAGGTGCCCACCTTCTCCCCTGCAAGGTCCCCTGGTCTGCTCAACTCACTTCCAAGTCTGAATGTCAGAACTGTAAATAAAAATAAAATAGAAAAACTACGAAATCTCCTTGGTCATTTGTTGAAGCCCCTCTCTGGACTGTTCTGAACTTTGTGAACTGTGATACCCCCTAGAATATCTACCCTTTCCCTAACCCTTCCATCTGGGTTACAAAAGACTTATAAATCTGCTGTCCCCTCTAACCCACACTGAGGAAGGTGACTTTGATGCTTGGCTGAGGTTAAACTTCTACTGAACACCTGTTCTATGCTATCCATAAGGTAACATTCTTCAGGCTAAGACCACATCATTATCTACTTTTACTGTAATTGCATGCTCCAAAGTGCTCCTCCTCTCTCTCTCCATCTCTCTTCCCCTGTAATCCCCTCCCTCTCATTGCTCTTCTTGCTCCTTTACCCCAACATAGGCCTAAACACAGACATTTCTGGCCTGACATTAGTGGCAGCCTCTCATTTAATCTCCAGGTTCTAAGCTTGCTCTCTTACGACAATTAGGTTTTAGAAATGAAATGTCCTCCCAGGATCACGTGCACACATTGGCCCCCACTTTGCGGCATTATTTTGGGAGGTGGCAGAAACATAAGCAAGTCGAGTCTTGTTAGAGAAAGCAGATCACCGTGAGGGTATCCTGGAAAGTTCTGCCCAGTTCTTGGTCCCATTCTCTCTGTCCTTGCATCTTGTCTGTGGTTAGGTGAGCAGCCTCCTACGTGGTCGTGATTCTCTGCATCACTGAGCCCAGAATCAATGGAGCATGAAGTAATGGACTGAAGGCATGAGACAAAAATGTCCTTTCTCCTTTTTAGTTGTTCTGTCAAGCATTTTGTAACATCGATGGAAAGCCTGACCCACAGGATGTTGGATCCATAGTCTCTCTAGAATGTGTGAGCCGGAGCTTCTCAATTCTCTATCCCAGATGTTTACTTGCTGAACAAAGGCCAAACCCCAAAGAGCCTTGCACAGCTCAAGCTTTCTAGGGCCCAAGCCCTGCTCCTCTCACCCCATCTCATCATTCCTTGTATGTCTTTAACAAATAGAATGAGTTCTTTCCTGCCTTGCATTTCCCCTTACATTGCCATGGATTTCTGCCTCGGTTGCTCCTTCCCTATTCCTTATCTTCAGTGGTCTTCTATAGAGCTGAGATCTCAGCCAAACATGACCTCTTGTAGGAAGAGAGCCTCCCAGGCTGCACATCATCCTCTCTTTGGTCACTTCACTTTTATTACGCTCACAGCCTAGCACCTTTATCCCTATCGGTTTCTCTCATTGGGGTAGGAGCTTTCGAGCATAGGATTTGAAGTTCTTACTTGGTCTCTGTCCTTGGTAAGCAGGCACCTAGGCCACACTGAATGATGCCGCGCAATAGCTCACATTCTTACAGGAGTGTAGTATTCTTTTCCACGGTACCACACTCGTTGTCAGACCTGAGATGGGGTGTAGTCTTCTACCACTGGACCTGACTGGAAAAGGCCCCATGCATTTTCCTGGGACCTATTCATTAGCATTGACTAATAGAGCATTAAAGTGGATGAGTCTCACTCTTCACTCGCAAATCCTCAGCCATCCTTAGTGTAACTGACATGTCAGAGAAAGGGACTGGAGGTATAAAAAGACATGTTTGTGGGAAAGGTGGTTGTAATATCTATTTGTGTCATTATCCAGAAGAATGTTCAAATGTGGATATCTAGATCTGTTTCAAGGCTGTTCCTGGAGTTTCTGTTGGTGACCTGCTGAAAGAAGTCATCTCTGCTCAGTCAAGTGAAGGGAGGATACTCTTCATCTGAGCTGTCTGCTCCATCTGAGGGAAGGATGCTCTTCATCTGCCTGCTCCAGCTATATTGCACAGAGCTGGGAAGCTCTGGGCCTTGGAAGTTGAAAATGGTTCACTCTAAAGCACAAGGCCAGACTCAGAGATCCATGCCTTCACTTTCATTGGATCTATATTGCTGAATGATGTGCCTGTTGCCCTGCTGGAAGGCTACCCCCCACCCTGCTGTGATCATTAATAGTGGCAGTCAACTTGACAGACTGTAGAATTACCTAGGAAACAAACCTCTGGCAACTTCTGTGATGGTGTTTCTAGAATGAGCTAATTGTGGTGAGAGGCTCCACCCTGAATGT
>JABTXL010008037.1:121465-171142 GCA_025134845.1 Neodon shergylaensis | reverse complement strand
CCTCATCTCAATGTTACAGTGAAAGAACAATGGTACCAGCATTCACGCTTAGTCAGAAGTCCTGCCAACATACCCATTGGCAAGCTTTCTGGAAATCAGGGTAGCGGGGAGATGAAGCACACGGGGATAGACAAGTCCGCGGAGATAAGGCTATTCTCACTTCGGGGCTTATGTATGTGACAGTGGGTAGTCGCTCTCCTCTGCCCAAACCCTGGAGCTACCGAACTTATTTCCAGGCCATTCCTTTGTATGTTCTACTATCCAGAGCCTATGTACCTGGCTGTCATTTCTTCTACAGAAAGCATTGCTCTTAATAGCCTTAGAAGGTACAGTCACCAACAGAGTTCCCGGCTAAGATGTCTTTGTGGAACCCAGGCTTGCATTAAAGGAAGGGTTCCTTCAGAGCAAGAGCAAAGGAAGACCAATGCATGGCAGCAGACACGGAGCTGTTTTAGACTGAAATCTGAAGGTCTTCCCACTTGTAAACTGTTTGTTCTAAACTCTTAGTCCTACAAACAGAATCCCTTTGCAATTTGTCATTTCTTGGAGCTTCTTGAGGGCAGCATTTGCATGCCATCTCCCTTCCTCGGTTCAGCTCCTCATCAGGCCCTGACCATCTCCCTCCCCATAAGCAGTTTCAACTTCCAGTCTCCGTGTTTGTCTCCCCTCAGCACTGAAACTGGAGTAGATCTCTGATCCTTCAAAATAACTGTGCTGCAACCTGCCCTCGGGCTGTTCCAGCAGCTTGCAGCATAGGAGATAGCTTGCTCATGGTATCAGAGACATGACCTAGTTGGATCCATAGTGTCCTGCAGTAAAATAACCCTTCTAATTCTCTCTATTTTCCGAGTAAGGAAGGAACACAAGTGGGTTCTTTCCATTGCGGACCACAGGCTTCCAGGAAGTTAGTTCTTAAATTAAGAGACATTTAGAGGTGGCCAGAATATTACTGAAGATCCATTAAAGATCCATGAATTACAACATTCACGGTGCTGGCATGAAAACAAGTTTGGCATAGTCAGTCACACGTAGCAGCTCATATTTCCGTAACACCTGTAGAGGTCTCCAGTATGAAAATATGAAGTCAGAGAAAATGAAGGAAAAAATCTAAGTGCAAATGAGGGACTTTTCAAGTGTGCCCACTTTGTCATAAATACTAATTTTCCACTTGAAGGCAGTGGGCGGGAAGTTCCAGCCTCTTTCTGGCTGCCATTTGCTCTATCCTGCTATCCCAAAGACTCGGATACTGGTTGTAGATTTCTTTGTCAGAGAGACTAGTTTAGATAGTGAAGACATATCTAATAAACAGGGGAGGGGGTCTTGAGTAGTTGGTGTCCTAAACTGAGGAAAAATAAAATATCAACATTCTGTTCATCCCATATATTAAATTCTTTTAAACGTTTTCTATTGTATTCTCGTGTGTATGGCTACGGCACAGGCTATAGCATGTGTGGGAGAGTGTTTCTCTCCTTGTAGCAGGTCCTTCTGGGCTCATGAGCCTTGGCATCAGCAGCCTTTACCTGCTGATCTACCGCATCAGCATCATTCCATTTTGAAATTATAGAAACCGAGGTTCAGAAAGGCCAACTAATTTGCTCAAGGTCACCCATAGGTCATAGATCATACCTAGATTTAAATGCAAGTCCATTTTGCTCCCACTCTAGAGTCCCAAAAATGCTAAGCACATCAAATGTTCACTGCCAGGCCTTTGGTGTGCTGTGAGGAGGGTAATGGGGGCGGAATAGACAGTCGCCCTCTCGTCCATAAGGACAGACACACAGTCCTCCTTCAAGCATCCTCAGTGCCCACTTGTGGCCGTAAGACGGTGTCACCATGCCAAGTTCACACAGTGCCAGCTGTTGGTGAGCTGAGTGGCATTCTCGTCCTCCTACTGTTCTGGCACCTTGTTTCCTTTTCCTCTGACCAGTACTGCTTGGCCATAGTCCATTTTTTATTACCTTTTAGTCTATACTATCCCAGTGTGTCCGATGGACATAAACCACCACAAGCTGAAGTGAGAGCATTTCTTGCCGACTCAAATTATTTATGGTTGAACAGTTAACCAGTCACTCAACTTGAGGATTTGGGTGCCAGAGGGCTGTTTTATTAGCCTCAACATAAAGATGCCATGTACATAAACAACATTTACTGTGGCAGTCTGCTAGCAGGCTTGTTAAAACCATGTTGTGTCAGGACAGGATGGTTCCAACGAAAGCAAAAAGGAAGCTCTGAGCTGTTTGCTTCCAAATTAGCACACCTGGTCCCTTCATGGAACACACACACATCAACATGTTCATGCAAAGATTGTTTCCTGAGGTCCCAGTATACACCCTAAAAACATGGGGAATGCAAAGGAGAGAAACACATCTTTGTAATAGTGAGGCTTGCATGCTAATAGAGGGAACCAGAAGTGCCATCATTGTGAGGCAGACAAGCACATGGGACCAGCTAATGTGGTCTATGATGGTGCACATCTATGGGTGACATATGAGCAAAAACTGAATGGAGTAAATGAAGAATATTCTACCAAGAGCAAATATCAAAGGCTTCATTAAACAGTATTTTTTTTAAAAAAGGCTAAAAAGTTAATGAGTCAGAAGGAAGGTAAGGAGAAGGCACAAAGCAGAGTCAGAGGGAAGTCTGATGGGGCAGGATTAGGGGTCTCACTAAATGGAGAGTTACAGACAGGTTAGGGTCTTTGGGCATTTATAGTGAATAGGAAAATGGATGAATGAATAGACGACTGGATGATTTAAAATAAGAGCTGGTCCTGTGTATGCATTAGGAAGGATAGAAGCCATCTTCTGCTCCAGAAGCCACCATTTATAGCAGCCTCTAGTCACCAAACGCTTGCACTGTGCCACGCTGCCGAGAGCCATTCTGGGGATATAATTTACATTATCCTTGTCACCATCCTAGGGACAAAGTTGGGATTCTCTACTCTGTGCTGGGAATGGAGGAAGCTTGCACAAGACCAAATAGTGCTGGATCTGCTGGGTCCATGGCCCGGAAGATGTGTCTGGTTTAACATAAAGAGGTAACTTACAAGGAAATGCACCAAGTAGATCCCAGGCCAGGATTGATCAGGTACAGTGCTGAGGACCCCTGAGACCTTGTTTGTGATTTCAGAAAAACAGATTGCTCTGAACAATAGGGGCATAATATAGGTAGCTGCCTTTAAGTCCCTCAGAATCTCAGCTCTTCATTCGGGCCTTGGTTTTTTAATGACTTAGAAAGAGATACCAGATGAAAGTCAGCCTCTCCCACTTTTGTGTGCTTTGAGAGCAACTCTACATAGTCCCAGGTACAGCCCAGCCTGTTTTCGTTTGTGCTTTTCAGTCCTGAGAAACAAGCCTTGAATCCAGGACTCTGCATGCTAGACTCTACCAATGAGCTCCTTGCCAGCCCCAGATACTGGCTTCTCAATAAAGTCTGAGAACTTAAATAATTGTAGAATATATTGATTGTAGAGTGTTTTTTGCTGTTTTGAGACAGGTCTCACTATGTGGCCCAGGCTGGCTCCAAACTCATGATTCTCCGGCCTCAGGCCTCTGGAGTTCTGGTACTATAAGCTTATGCCATATGGCAGCTTAAATGCAGCTGTTTATATTTATGTCCCTATTATTTGGAACAATCTTTTTTTCTTAAAACACAAACATAATACATACCAAATGGATTTAAAGGCTTCTGGAGTGTATAAAAATAATTAGCCATCTCCCCTTTTCCTCCCTCTACCTAACTTTAACATTTATCATTAAATGCACATTTTCATCTTCTCTCTCCTTTCATTTTAAAATTAACTGGAAAGGAAGTCTCCACATATAGATTGACATGTTTCTGATATTATTTATTTTTCTTTTTGATTGAAAATATAATTTTTTCCATATAATATATTCTGATCACAACTTGCCCTTCCCCAAATCTTCCCAGATCCTTCCAACCTCCCCGCCCACCTAAATCCATTCTAAATCTTTCCTTCTTTCTTTCACTAGAAAACTAGCAGGCATCTAAAAAAAATTAAATTAAGACAAGCAAACCAGAATATGACAAAATAAGGAAACAGGGAAAAAAAGAGCCAAAGAAAAAGTACAAGAAACACATGGAAATGCAGAGGCACACTTTTTAGTTGCTTAATATTCTTAAAAATTAAATTTAAAAATGAATATCAGTGCACCTGGATGTATGTTGCATGACCATGTTCTGAGTGCATGCATAGAGGTCAGAGGGCAACGTGAAGTAGGTAGGTCTCTCCCTCCACCGCGTGCACCCCAGGGATCAAGCCAAGGCTGTCAGGCTTGACAGCAAGCACTATTATCCGCTGAGCCCTCTCTCCAACACAGCGGCTTAATATTCTAATTCTTCAATATAACAATCTGTCTCCCTGCGTCCCGTGTGTCTTCATGTTATTCCTCATAATTTTATTGCTATCAATAAAGTTACAATAAAAGTCTTCTAAAGCATACTTACATTTTTATGCTTTGATTTTTTTTGAAATAGATTTTTAAGAGCAAATTGTTCGAAGGCATAAACATTTAGCATTTTAATAAAGCCCGTAAGATTATTTTTCAGCATGGTTTTGCCTATCACATTTCTTCCAGCTGGATAGAATACTGCCTTTTCCTCACCTCATTTAAAACAATGTTCTTAAAGTTTCTGTGGGTTTTTTTTTTCAACTTGACGGACAAGAAATGGTTTCTCTCTCTTTGTCTTGTTTCCTATTAACCGGATTTCCCCCTTTTTGAAAATTTCACACATCCATACAAGATACTGTGATCATTCACCTTCTTACCCTTTTAATCCTCTCCCTCCCCCTGACTCCCCTCCTCCTTTCCCACCAGTACCCTCCTACTTTCTTTGTGTGTGAGGGGGTGGATCTTGTTAGTCAGCAATAGCTACTGTGTATGGAGGGGATCTTGTCAGTCAGCAAAAACTACTGTGTGTGTGGGGGGGGGGGATCTTGTCAGTTAGCAATAGCTACTATGTGTGTGTGGCAGGGGGGATCTGTCAGCAATAGCTACTGTGGGGAAGACAGCTCAGCAGGTAGAGGTGCTTATCACCAAGCCTGACAATCTCAATTTGATCCCAGCAAGTTGTTCTCTGCCATGGCAACACACACACACACACACACACACACATTTTTAAAATGGGGCCAGTAAGATGGCTTAGCAGATAGATAAAGGTGCCTACCAACAAACCTGACAACCTGACTTGGATCCTGAGAATCCACACAGTGGAAAGAAAGAACCGACTTCCACAGTTGTTCTCAACCCTTCACGCGTGTGCCATGCATAAACCCAAAATAAACACAGGTTAAAAAAAGAAGGCAGCCCTATCCAAAACCATATAATGTTAACTTGTGTTTTCTTCTTCCTTAAGCTTTTTCTGAATTAAGATGGATGTTTTATGATAAAGTCAACTAATTTTAAGTGTTCGATCTGGTAGTATTTGGGACATTGATCATCTTGTGAAATCCTCTTATTTATCTAGTCCCAAATACCTTCTCATCCCCAAAGAGACCCCCTTCTCCTAAAGCAGTTGTACCCTATTTCTTCGGCCCTCAGTTGCTTACCTGTGGATCTACTGATCTGTGTATCTCCCTTCTCTCTGGCTTTATATATTCTGGATATTTCATTTCAAGGACATCACGCAGTATGTGTGGCCTTTTGTACCTCAGTATTTCACTTAACATAAAAATTACAGTATTCATCCTTGTTGTAGCATGTGGCAGCATTTCATTCCTTTTAAAGGCTGAATAATGTTCTTTTACATGGATAATATCCTTTAACTTCATTTTTATAACTGGAATCTATTTTTGCATGTGGCGTGAGACAGGAATAAAATTTTATAAAGCCACAGGCAGAGGCATAGGATGTGGATGCCAATACCCAGGAATAAATTGAGATGAATCCATATTCAACAAGTACATTTATGCTTATTTCTTTATTTGCATCAACCTAACTTCTAAGGACTTTTAACACATCTTATGGTGGTACCTGGCAGAGAGGAAACAAGAAATAACCAGCATTTACCTTAGCAGTGTATACAGCCACGATTCATAAGCCTTCTTATGGGTCTCCTTGCTGGGCATTGGCAGGTCTGTGGAGCGACATTTAGTTAATCAATGTATCAGCATTATATAGCTCCTCTTAAAAGACACAGCGTTCTATTTTGAAGCTGTGTGCGCTGGGAGTTCAGAAATAGCATGGGGACTCTAGCTAATCTATTTTCTAAATGTTCATTCCGGAGTGGTGGCAACTTTTGACCTTGATGCTGATTATGATTAGCATGGCAATCACTCCTCCGTAATTAAAAGGCAGACGAGAGTTCTTCGGCTTGTTTATTAATTCCCTTATGAATCTTGCTTTATTTTTCAACTATGAGAACAAAGTATTTTTCTGACTCATGAGTGAGTGTGGGTGTAAGTTTGCCCAAAGATGGAGACCAAGGCCCCCGAAAGAATAACCACTGCCTCCTGGATGTGACCCCCAAAGCCCTGTGTGCCCCAAAGCTCTTTCCTCATCTCATTCTCCTTGGCCAAACAGCAACATGCAGTCACTTGATATGCTAACAAGTCATAGCAACAATGTTGACTTTCAGTTACTAGTTTTCTAGCAGGTTGGAGAGGGAAGCCCAGACTCCTGGCAGGACCGGTAGTGTGAGAAACCACTGCAGTGTGTGGCCAGCCTTTCCCAGGCCTGCTTGTTCTTGGCACCACAGAGCCAAGTTCCCGCTCAATGCCAAGCCTCTGCCTCTCTACGAACAACTTCAGTTACAGCTCAGAATCAAATTATGTGTCTCCGTTTTAATGATGTTTATTACATTCTGGTCACTTGATAGACGGAGGTACCATGCTAAGTGCTTTCTGTACTTTGTCATTCAATCCTCCCAACGGCGCAATGAGGTACAATTATCATTCCCGGCTTTCAGAAGAGGCAAACGTGGCCTTGAGGTAGGAAATAACTTCTTCAAGGTCATCTGATAATAAAGTACCATCTAGAGAGCCTCCACCTGCTGCCTGAGCCCCTGTGGTAAGCTATCTGGCTCCCCAAGGCTTTATTCCACCACTTGCTTCTTCCAGGCTTACACCTTTGTCAGAGATGTGGGCTCTTACGATAATGTATAAGGATGGCCACAATGACGCCAGCAAGCACACACACCAGACCCTTCTATACCCCTGTCATTTCTGCCTAGCTGGTGATGCCATGGGTAACTCTATCATGATTTCCATTTCACACATGAGAAAGTTGAGGCCCAGGAGAGCCTCACAGCAGGAGAGCAGCAGTGGCTGTGGTGGGGGCTTCAAAGTTGAGACAGCCCCTGTATCGTTACCGTACATTGCTCTGCAGTTCACACAAGCAATACATGGGCTTCCTCTTGCCTTTTATCCCTGCAGGAAGCGGTTCAGCTTCCTCCTCTGTCAAATTCTGTTACGAAGCTTCTCTCTCCAGGATGTTCTTGTCTAATAATGGTCTCGAGAGGATGGGCTCCAGAGGAATCAAAGTTAAGAACCACAGAGGCAGTTGCACCTCCATGTTTATTGCTGCACTATCTACATCAACCTCGATATGGAACCAGCCTAGCGGCCCATCAACACATATAGGAGTAAAGAAAAATGTGGTACATACACAGCTGAATTTTATACAGCCATAAGGAAGACAAAGGTAGCGCAACGTAGCCGGAAATGCGTGTAGCTTGGGACTCAGAAAGAGAATTGTGTTTTCTCTTATACATAGATCCTAGATTTAAAAAATGTATGTGCTGTGTAAAAACATGTAAAGGTGTTAATAGTGCTTGTTGTCTCTGGGTTCTCTGTGAGCAATCAGCTCTACAAGCAGACTATCCAACGGGCGGTGTTCAGATCTTACCAGAGTTTTGAGATGCTCTCTGCAATGGACAAGGATGGGTCAAGGCCTAGAAAGGAACTAGCAAAGAAACAGATTCCCTCTCACAGCTGAGGCTGATTCAGGAACTCCTTCAGAGCAAATGTCCATCAAAGTTTCTTGTCAACCCTGCTATCTTGAACTAAAAGAATCTACTGATTTGTAGATGCCTAAAGTTATGTGCTGAAGTTACAAGAGTTTTGATGAGTCTTTTGGTATATTCCCAGAATGACCTTAAATAGGGACTACAAAATACACATTGATTGTCCTGCCTTAAAATAGCCACGTACCTAAAAGGAGTAAAAAGGATGATGGGATAACGGCCAGCTGCACCCTGAAGATGCCAATGACTTTTGCATGTCATCCCATTTAGTCCCTACAGCCGCGTGTCATAAAGGGCTCTACTATCATCTCACTATAAGAACTCTGAAAGCAAAGTCTAGAACAGGTGAGATTGTTCCCCAAGGACAAACAGCTGGTGAGCAGGTGAGTCAACAGGGGAGCCCCAGGCCTACATGACTGCAAATGCAATTTGTAAGATGATCTCTGATGCAATTCTCTGGGTACTGCACAGAGAGAAGAGATGGCTATTTATGTAAACTGAGTCTCCTTAGAAATCTGATTGTTGACCTTCCTCTACTGCCTTACGATTGCACGTGCTTCCTACCTTGGCCTTCTATTAGAAGATATTATTGAGGCATCATATATTCATTAAGATTTCCCCCATTAAGTTTTATGGGGAGTTCAAAAAATCCTTCTGATCTTCCCTTTCAATACCTTTTCCCCTCCTGGACCATCGGCCATCTCCATATCTCAGAATATAGTCCATTGCAGCATTAACACTTTGTCTTATTACTAGTGTGTGTACATGTATGAGTATGGTGACCAGAGGTCAACACTGTGTCTCCCTCCCTCACTCTCTGTCATATTTTTTGAGATGGGGTTCTCTCCATTCAGACAGGCTGCTAGACAAAGGGCTATAGGGACCCACCTGCCTCCCCTCCCCAATGCTGGGGTTGCAGATGTATGCTGCCACACCTGTCTTTTACATGGGTGCTAGGGACCAGAACCCAGGTCTTTATTCTTATGCAGCAAGTACCTTATGGATTGATTCATATCCCCAGACCTTTTGTCTTTATTTTTGATGTCTAGATTAAACTCAGGTATCTCTTCTAAGATCCAGACTTCATTTCTATTCATCAGTTGGGTATAACTGATATTTGAGAAAGGTCCAACCAGGTTGGAGCCTTCTCTTGATTTTCTAGCTTCTGACTATGACTTACACGCTCCTGCATACTCTGGCCTAAAATTGAAGAACCTGTCATCGTCATCTTCATCATTGTAGTCATTGTCTTCTTCTTCTTCTTCTTCTTCTTCTTCTTCTTCTTCTTCTTCTTCTTCTTCTTCTTCTTCTTCTTCTCCTCCTCTTCCTCTTCCTCCTCTCCCCATCCTCCTCCTCCTACTCTTCTCCTTCTCCTTATCCTCCTTCTTCTTAAAAATATGAGTCATGTATTTACTATTTATTATGAATGAAATGATGTAGTGACATGGAACAATTCATTCATTCATTTATCAAATTCTACATGTTAGCTAGAAGACCATAGACACAAGGTCAGGTCCAACAAAAAATGGTAATTCGAGGTCATGACGATTTTAATATGTCACAGTTAATAGGCAAGGGCATGTGAACAAGGGAAGGTTTATTTAAGTTCCTCAAAGTAGGGACTAGAGATCACCTTCCATCACCTCTCATTCCTCTGACATACCCTGTAACCACCATATCTCAAGTACAGAGAAGAGATGGGAGGGTCAGGATTTCATTCTGAATCCCATGTTGTACCACATGGTATTGAAGTCCTGTACCACCTAGTCCAGGCCCCCGTCTGCTTTATTTTCTAGTCTGTGGTTAGCAACCAGATTCTGGGAGGGTGTTATCAGAAAAGAGAGGCCTTGTCTTCATAACCTTCAAAGACCTGTTGTAGATTGCACAAGGACTGGAGTACGGGAGGGGAGATAGAAGCAAGACACCTAGAAATGAGCCCACTGATGCAGAGCACAAAGACACTGGAGTTTTCTCCATGAAAGACCTGACTTTGCCAAACTACATACAGCCCATGAGCTAGATTTGGCCCACCACCTGTTTTTAATAAATAAAGTTTTACTGGAACACAGCCAGACTCATTTATGCACATATTGTCCATGGCTACTTTGGAGTGGAACAGCACAGCTGAGTTCAAACCATGTGAGTTGAGGAGACCAAATGCTATTTTTTTTATTTTATTATTTTATTTTTTTTATTAAAGATTTCTGTCTCTTCCCCACCTCCGCCTCCCCTTTCCCTCCCCCTCCCCCAATCAAGTCCCCCTCCCTCGTAAGCCCAAAGAGCAGTCAGGGTTCCCTGCCCTGTGGTAAGTCCAAGGACCACCCACCTCCATCCAGGTCTAGTAAGGTGATCATCCAAACTGCCTAGGCTCCCACAAAGCCAATAGGTGCAGTAGGATCAAAAACCCATTGCCATTGTTCTTGAGGTCTCAGTAGTCCTCATTGTCCACTATGTTCAGCGAGACCAGTTTTATCCCAGGCTTTTTCAGACCCAGGCCAGCTGGCCTTGGTGAGTTCCCGATAGAACATCCCCATTGTCTCAGTGTGTGGGTGCACCCCTCACGGTCCTGAGTTCCTTGCTCGTGCTCTCTCTCCTTCTGCTGCTCCTGATTTGGACCTTGAGATTTCAGTCCGGTGCTCCACTGTGGGTCTCTGTCTCTGTCTCTGTCTCCTTTCATCGCCTGATGAAGGTTAATATTCAGGAGGATGCCTATATGTTTTTCTTTGGGTTCTCCTTCTTATTTAGCTTCTCTAAGAACCTGAGTTATAGGCTCTATGTCCTTTATTTATGGCTAGAAACCTAATATGAGTGAGTACATCCCAAGTTCCTCTTTTTGGGTCTGGCTTATCTCACTCAGGATAGTGTTTTCTATTTCCATCCATTTGCCTGCAAACTTCAAGAAGTCCTTGTTTTTTACTGCTGAGTAGTACTCTAATATGTATATATTCCATACTTTCTTCATCCATTCTTCAATTGAAGGGCATCTAGGTTGTTTCCAGGTTCTGGCTATTACAAACAATGCTGCTATGAACATAGTAGAGCATATCCAAATGCTATTTTTTATTTGGCCTTTGATGGAAGATGTTTCCCAGCTCCAGTTGCAGACATGTAGCATTTCGCACCCCAGGCATAGCAGGTGCATCCCATCCTCCCTGAGTTTCCTCCTTGCCCTTTCTACATGGCCACTTTCTTGGGTTTAAGACCTCACATTTGGTAACAGAGAAGTTTGTGGAGCTGAGAAGAAGTCCCCATATTTGATCTCCACCTTGTTTAACTCTTTCATGGCACTACTATAACCTGCCACAGTTTTAATCACGTATATGTGGGCTCCTGGCTGATAGTGGGGCAAAAATGATAAAAGCCTGTCTGATTTGTTTATCAGCTTGTGTCAAAGAGACAGCTGTCTCTCAAAGATCAGAGGCCAAGCAATATGCTACTGGAGAACGGGTGATGAATGAAATAACACCATTGTTGTGGGTCACTTAATGGGTACTGGACTTTAACATGATTACTAGAAATAATGAAACTTAAAACAATTGCTCAGGCAACAAAATGGAAACAGAAAATACCTTTCCACAGATCTAAGGCGGGGGCTGAGATCAGTGTAAGCTGAAAACAAGCAAGTACTTGAATAGGCGCATGCCCCTGAAAAGGAGTGTCCATAGGCTGATGAAAAATACAAAACAATGCTTCAATTTTACCATTTGTGGAAAGGAAATCAAATCAAGTCCCAATGCAAACTGTAAATGAAAACAGAATAAATTTAGTAGAATAACTAAAATTAAAAACAGAAAAACTAAGTATCCACATGCATATGGGCAGAAACAGCTTACACTGTTGGCAACATACACTGATGATACACTGACTTTGGAAAATGTTTTGGTAGTAACTACTACATTTGAGCTCGTGTATGTTCTGTGATACAAGAGAATTCTACACATGTGTTCATCCAAAAAGCTATTCAGAATATTGACAATATACTCTTTGGAATATTCATAAATATCCAGGAATAAATTAGTGATGTAGGATTCCTCTCTGTATGCTGTGAATATGTTTTATTACCGTTGACTAATGAAGAATCATCTCAGCTAGTCACCTCAAAATTGTTCTGAGCAGTTTTTAGTTCAAAGTCAACTTTTAGGTGTTTTTTTTTTCAGCTTAGTGGTATTGTCATAGTACTGGAGTAATCATTGTTGTGGGGCACCATCCTCTCTACAGAGACTTTAAAGGTCGCTATTAGGCATGCCTGTGGTTCACTGCAGAAAACTGATAGAGACTCGAACCTGAAATCATGTGCAGAGAGGTAGATAAAAACATTTTCTAGAATTATTTAGAACTTTATATGACCATTAATATCTTGACAAAAACTTTAAAATATATGTATATAATTCCTATAAATATAAGAATATCTTAAGAAAAGCTATTAAAGAGTCAATATAAAAACCAAAAGATTAGTGGCAATAAAACAGTCCTTAAATACTTGCTTTTCTTCTGTCCCATATCAGGTGGCTCTTCTGACATGAAACAGAGACTTTGGATTTCACTTTAATAAGCATGCTTGGGTTTAGAGAAGAAGAAAGCCACATCCCAACTCCAACGCAAGCTTTAATTTTTAATTGGACTGGGACTGAGACTACAAAAAAATTTGTATTATATGTCTGTAAGAACAGCAGAAACAAACATTTGCAAAAGTTTATGAAATCATGTCCTGTTGGAAAAGTGATATACAAATAGCACAATTTACTCTTTTTCTTGAGAGAATTTTTTTCTGAATGATTTTTCCTTTTTCTTCAGATGTCTCATTTGTCCAGTGGTCTTAAGATTCCTTAGCTTGATACCTTTATTTTCCTGAAAAGACATTAATAAAAAAGACCCTTCTCCAACCTTAATTTTGGGGAGATTCTTTTTTGGCAAGTTATAGCTGATCAAATTAAATGCTTTTGTTAATTTTATTGGTTAGTTTAGATTAAATAGTCATAGTGCTTAATGAACTATCATATCCTCTAACTAAGAGGTGTCTTTTGTTCAAATCAATTCTTTATCAGTTTTGATGGTATCCATAGCTTTTCGTTTCCTGTGAAAACAAAAGCAAAACTTCTTCCCCAATGTAACATATGTCCTGGTTTCCATTCTGAGGTCAATACATCTTTAAAGTATATCAGTTGATTTAATTCTGTAGTTTTCTGTACTATCCAGTGTCTCACTACAGCTGTTGTCCCTTTCTTATTAGTATTTAGAAAATTCAAAGTTTACAAAGCATTATGAAATCTATTTCTGGGGGGTTATTTATCATTCTCTTCTGTTTATTTAACATACCCTTTAGAGTTCGATTTTATCTTTCTATAACTGCCTGGTCTGTAAGACTGTGTGGTATACCTGTAATATGCTTTATATTGTTTTTTTTTTTTTTCGAGACAGGGTTTCTCTGTGGTTTTGGAGCCTGTCCTGGAACTAGCTCTTGTAGACCAGGCTGGTCTTGAACTCACAGAGATCCGCCTGCCTCTGCCTCCCAAGTGCTGGGATTAAAGGCGTGCGCCACCACTGCCCGGCTATGCTTTATATTGTAATAAGCAAAATACTGTTATTATTTGTCTAGCTTCTAAATTGGTGTCATTCTATTTAGTGCTGAAGTAAGCAATAAAGGCTTCCTTGGGCCCTATATAACTTTAGTAAATAACTCAACTTTCTTTCTATTTCTCCAAGTCTGTCTCAAGCATTCAAAGCTGCTAGGTGGCATAATTCTAGGGTATGGTCATCATATACAATTTGTTTTTCTATAGTAGCATAATCTACTTCTCCAAGAATTTGATCTTTGGAATTTCCCTACCTCTTCCTTTACTCCTTTGTTCAATAATCTTAAAGTCTTCTCTGACACAGTTACTCCATTGTAATTGTGAACCAGGCTCTAAAACACATGTAACCAATTCTAGCCAGTCTTTAGGGATAAAGCTATTACAAACTGACCATGAGTTTAACATTTGCTTCACAAAAGGTAAATGTATGCCATCTTAGACTATTGTTTCCTTGAGTTTTTTGTTTGTTTGTTTATTTTTCAAAACAGGGTTTCTCTGTAGCTTTGGAGCCTGTCCTGAAACTAGCTCTTGTAAACAAGGCTGGCCTCAAACTCACAAACTCCACCTGCCTCTGCTTTCTGAGTGCTGGGATTAAAGGCGTGTGCCACCACTGCCTGGCTGCTTCCTTAAATCTCCTTAAGTCTAACATTGGTACAAGCGTCCAGTTAACTGCAACAATGTTTCTGTCATTTGGCAATTCCTGTATGGTTACTAGATATATTAAGGTTGGTTGCCTGAGACTGTAAAGTTGGTTAGGCTGTTCCTCTCTATTCTTATAATGCAACACTGAAATTGGTTCTCCATTAAATTTCTCTGTCTGGATTTGAATATCACTGTGATCTGTTTTAATAAGTTTTTTAAGGCCTATATCTTAGCACTCAAATTAACCAACTTTTTTAGCGATACAGCAAAAATGATGATGTTGATAATGTTTACAATTGACATCACACAAATCCCATCTAAATTAGTTATCCTCTCATTTAATTATTTAATTTTCGAGCTATCTAGCATATTATCATACATATTACATTATTATAAAGACACAAATTCCTCCAATGTAATGGTGTTTCCCATTTTTAATGTGGGAGAAAAAACTCTCTATTTTAACTAATTCCTCCCTTTAAGCATTCCCAATTGTCTTATGAAATTTGCCGATGTTGAAGATATAAGATTTGTTGTTGCTGTGTAGAACAGTAAAAGCCTGGCTATATGCAAACAACCATGGCGAGAGAGAGAGAGAGAGAGAGAGAGAGAGAGAGAGAGAGCGCCAAATGGAAAAAAAAACACAGAATTTTTCAGAAAAAGCACATGTGGTGGTGGTGGTGGTGGGGGGATATCCTGAAGGCAACCAGCCAGTCTAGGCAGTCTAGGAAGGGTGAGGTCTGTGGTGTTTGGAGCCCAGGTGCTTCTGGAGTCTCCAGTGGCAGCTAGAGACTGTTTCAGAAAGGCTACAACAGGAAAATCTCAAACTTGTTCAGAGGCTTGGGGAAAAAAGAAAAGAAAGCTTATCCAGGGGGGGCTGGAGCCCTACCTGCAGCTCCAGCTTGTGCCTGGTGGCTGAAGGCCACAAGCAAAAAGCTTTTTTGTAAATTCGTTTCCCAAACGTTTGGGTTCCAAATGTAGTTAGAACAATAAAAACCAAGGGACAGATATTGGGGTTCAAATTGAAGATCAGAAAATCAAAGCAGCCAGTCACTGGCTCTTACCGCTACCTCAGACCAAAATAGTAATCCTACCTCCATGACTCCTCAGATTTATTCCGAGCATGAGACCTGTCTCCTCCCATTTTATATTCCTCTTTAGTGTTGGGATTAAAGGCATGCACCACCACCACCCTGTTTCTATGGCTAACTAGTGCAACCACTGCCTGGCCTGTATGGCTGACTAGTGTGGTTGCTTTACACTGATCTTCAGGCAAGTTTTATTTATTAAAACAAATGGAATATCACTACAGGTAGTGACCCTCCTTGGGTGGGTAGTGACACTCTATGGGTGGGTAGTAACTCCATGGGTGGGTAGTAGCTCTCCATGGGTGGGTAGTAGTTCTCCATGGGTGGGTAGTGGCAGTCCTTAGGTGAGTTAGCAACTAGAAAGAGCAGAATGTATGCTTTTGGAGAGCTGATAGTGTTCTTATTTTTTTTTTTTTTTTTTGGAACACAAGAAGTGTGTTCTGTTTATAAAAACATACCAAAATCACATCTGAATACAGTAAGTCATTCAGCAGAAATTGGAAATAGTCGATCATTTCCTACATGAGAAAGATAAAATATGCTTCCTGGAATATAAAGCCTTGGATGAAGGGCATCTAAAAATCTATAGGTCTGCTGCTCCGCACATACAGCAGAAGGTCTTCATTGATTTGCTCAATTACTTTAGGAATGGACAAGCTTATTTTGCATCACGGGCCATTAGTGGTTTATAGAACACATTAAGAGCAGCACCCTTGAACATGGAGTAAGTAAAAATAAAATATCAATGCCGTTTTATAAATTTTAAACCTATGCTTCTGTAGTTGCTCCGGTTCTCATGCAGAAACACCACTGTAGGGCTGTGTGTGAGGACAGTGGCTCCCCCCATAGCACTGCTCAGGAAACTGAGGACTAAAGAGAGCAATCTCTAAGTAGTGGCAAAGGATGCTCCAAACCTGTCTCCGTTCCTCCTTTCGACAGGGAAACTTCTCAGAAACATGACATTTTTATATACGTTCATAATATACATGAGAACCAAAATGGCCATGATTCAGTAGTGTTTTAAAGCAAATTTGTATTTTTCTAGTCACAGTTAAACAAATGCTTGAAAGCGGTCACACAAATGAACCATGACACACATTTGTATAGACAATGTTTAGTGCCTATATGAATTCAAGGACCTCTAAGTTGTCCAGAGCTCAAGTGTCCCAGGGGTAGAATTCTAGGAAGGCACAATGTGAGGGATTTATAAAGACTCTGGACTTGTCTAGCATTTCCTGCAGTCTCCCAGAGTCCAGCACTCCCTGGAGAGCTCTGGTCTAACTGCTTATCTTCCATCTGACTTGATGCCACACAGGCTGGCACTGCTGTTTCCTCCTGCTCATGCCCCTTCTGTGAGTGGTACTGTGTTTCACTTAAGAAAAACCTTTTCTTCGCTCTCAATTCACATCATGTTGTGGGTCTGACCCCACCCCATGGTCAACCAGAACCTTCCCTTCCCTGGACATGGGGAAAAGTACAGTAGGGAGAGGTGGGGGAGACTGGGTCAAATAGGGCCGAGTGACAGAGTGGGGGAAAACAGAGGAAGCAGGAGTTGTCTGTCTACTGTGGCTGACAGCTAGCTTGGAGCTACAGTATATAGTGTTGGAAGTGAAACTATCATAGAAAAGAAAGAGTCTAGGTATTTGATAATATCTCAATATCTAGATCCATCTGTACCTGGATCTGGTGTATCTTGGACTTGAAAGTTTCATGAGTTGATTACATTTCCTTTGTCTTTAGTCGGTTACTGAGGTGTTTGCAGGTATGCCAGTGAGTGTGGTCCAGAAGAAAATTCTCAGGCAGTGACATCACCTCTCTGTACTTCAGTTCTCACATCTGGAACATGGTAATAACTAGAATCCCTTCTCAGAGAGTGAATATAAGGATCAGAGGAGAGAAGATGGGTGTAAGAACAGCTAGTAGATGATAAACTAGAAGAAAATGCTTATTCATGTTAACAATGGACCCTTAGCGGTCACGTCAAGAGAAGATTACACAAATCTGTCCACTAACGTAAGAAGCACTGGATAGCTCTTTCAATGACTGTTCTTGTCCCAGACACATGTTGAAGATGCTGAAATCTGGAGTTGGGCAACTAGAAAGGAATTACAACGCAGTTTTGTTGTTATTTTCTTGTTCTGTTTTTAAAACCGGAAATAGCACGATGCTAATGACGCAGTGAAAGCACACATGACCTCCATCTAAGGCTGCCTTTCAGACTTGGAGGATCTGCCGTGAGTAGCTGGAGGAAGAAAGGCAATCGTCACCAACATCTGGTGCTAGCTGCTCAGGGCTCTGCTGAGCACATCTCCAATCTCAGAAGAGCATCGAGTTGATATTAGGATTGGGTTTTCCAAGAGAGGTTGGTCATTCTCTAGGCAGATGCCCATTTCGGACTCTCAAGACAAGTCTGGAGTCCCAACTGTCTGACAACAAACAAAACAGAGGTTCTTCCTGGAACATCTACTTCTGGTATTTTAGAATACCTCCTTCTAGAAGGAGAGTGCTGAATCTGACCAGCCATCAACACACACTTTTCCTGTTAAGAATGCAAATAATCTTACTTTCTTCCTCCAGCAAGACCACACCTACTCCAACAAGGCCATTCTTACTAATAGTGCCACTCCTTTTGAGGGCCATTTTTGTTCAAACCACCATAGTTATTATGAACTTCTGTAGGTATGCTTGCTTTGGGGAAGAACAGGAAACTAATAAAGGCAATGGCTTTAGGAACTGAATGGGATGTATGTTGTCACAAGTCTGTAAAACAACCACAAACACTCGCAATAATCTGATTCCTTTTGGCTCACCCTTTGGCTGATTCCAGGTATCTTGGAAGCCTAAGGTTTGAAAGCACTGGATTTTTCCATAACTATACCAATGCCAGGAGCGCCTTTCTTTGTACTTCCTTCTTGGCAAGGTCTATATCTGTCATTCTCCGCAGCCTGACAGAAATTTGGCATCTTGTGCAAAGCTTTCCTCCACCCACATATCTACGCACCCAGCTAACCGTGTTGCCGTGTGTGTGTCTGTGTGTGTGTGTGTGTTACTGGACTGAGAGAGAGGTGGTGTTTATACTTTGTCTCCTTCTAGTATCTCTTACTTCTGGCTTCCTGCCTAGCATAAACGAGCATTGAGGTCAATGTGGAAAATGAACAGCAATAAGGCAGCCACCAATAAACACTGAATGGATGTTGACAATATTTATTTTCCTCTACTTCGTTTCTTTCCAGATTCTTCAAAACCCAATAGGTGGATAAGTGAATGCAAAACAAATCCACAGGGCCTCATTATTTTCCCATTCTATAGGTAAAGGGAACAATAGATAAAAAAAAAAAAAACAGGGAGTCTCTGAGGTTATGCAAACTGTCCAAGGTCATAACACTAAGGAATACTTGAATTTAAGTTTGTAGTGTTCAGACTTATGCTCTTAATAATGAGATTATCCTGCCTCTCTATCTCTATTTTAAGACACTAATGCTACAAGACTTGAAATTCATAGAGTGACATTCAAAACTGAGTGAGAGAGAAAAACATTCATGAGAGGCAGAGGAAATGGCTTGGATGATGAAGTGTTAGCTGCATAAGTGTGAGGACCGCATGGTACCCGGCATGAACACACAGAGCCAGGTGCAGTGGTATGTGCCTACAATCCCAGCACTGGGCTGGGAAAAAAGAAACAGGAGCATCTCTGTGGTTGGCTGTCCAGGCAGTATAGCTGAGACATCAAGCTCCAGGCTCAAAGAGAAAGGTGGAAACCATTGAGGAAGACATTTAACATTAACCTCCAGGCTCCACATATATGCATGAGCACACACAAGAATACACAATAAAAATATATAAAATATGTAAATAGGATACATAAAAGAATAATGAAATATACAAAAGAAAAATCTGTAGGCGATCCAATCAATTTTTCAACAGTCTCGTTGAAAACGAATTCTCTCTGATGACTTGAGGAGGGCCACCAAGATATCCATTAGGAATGCTCAGTGGAAAGACTTGTCACACTCTGCCTTGTCCCTTTGTGCTCTAAGGAGAGTCTTGTTGGGTAGACGATGGAATCATATTTTCAAGTGGTAACAAATACGCTTAACAAATTAGCATTAACAACTCTTTTCATCATCAAATCAGCACATACAAAATTAAAATAAATTAGACTAAGAAAAGATAAGCTTACCATAACACAAATGCTAATTAAATTAATACTGACAGTGTTCTAGGTGACAGTCAAAGGGGAGTGAGCCTCTACTCTCCATAGTGCTTCCTGGCAGAAACTAAAACCGCCTGTAAGAGGGTGACTTTGGGACAGAAACAGAAGCATATAGAAACCAGCTTTTGATGAGATTGACAGTCCCACCTGCCCTTACCCAGAAGTACACTGTCCTCAAGGCCCCTGCAGCTTCCACCAGGGTTTTCCAACTTAGCATCTCACATCGCGAACAAGGCAAGACCTGAACTAATGCCTCCCCTCTTCACTGCAAACCTTGTTCAAACTTAGTTCCGCCCCTAAGTTCACAGTGACACACTGAAGTGCATTGGAGATATTGGCACTGGTCTCAATACTCTTTCTTGTGGGGAGAGTTGCCCTGTGCACTATGGGATGTTTGGTACAGGCTTTGGCCTTTACTCACAGATCCAAATAATACACCTGCCTTTGCTCCCATATGTTACCATCAATGTCTTCAAATTTTGCCCAACATCTTCTGAAGAAGAAAGTCTTCAAGTCAGTAATGGCTCCATCTAAGGGTAGCATTATTGCTTGGCAGTGCCCTAAAACCTACACAGTGGGGAACACATGCAGATTTGTCAAGGTGTGGCTTCATAAATGGACACAGCCTCCCTTTTGGTACAATCAAAATGCTTCACAATTCTTTTGGAAAGAGGTTTATTTTTTGCTATCTTTCCAACTGGAAGAGAATGTTTGTTCCTCTGAACCTCTGGCAAGCACATCCAACCTTCGATGTTGCTACAGGAGGCTTTCATTTATAAAGGCCATGCTGGAGAACTGGTAGCCAACCGTATACAACCCAGTTACCATAAGAGAACACACACAAAAAAGAAAATCTTGACATGTTATAGTTTATAGTTGTTTTGTGAAAGAGGACATCGGTTGTCATAGACAGCATGAGGTTCTCGATCTATGGGTTAGACCCTCATGTTGGCGTTCTCAGCTGTCATTACTTGTCCTCAGGAACCACAGCTGTTTCCTTATTCTCTTGGGTAAATACCCATTGCATCATTCGGGTCTCATATCCATTATACTCCCCAGGAAACTTTGTCACCATGATTAGGTAAGATCTCTTGAAATATCTATCCCTGTTTTTTTTTGTTTGTTTGTTTGGTCTTTTTTTTTTTAATGCCTTCCTAGTTGGCAGTTCTAGTTATATCTGAAGAGTGATTTGATTATCCTTTTCCCTCATTAGAGTGTGGCCTCCATGAATGTGGAACTCTGGCTATTTTACATTGTATTAAAATTGTCTCCCTGCATGAGGTTCAAAGCCTACCGAAGAAATAAATAAGCAGATTAATTAAGAAAGTATTTGTAAAGTGCCCTACAAAATACTGTCACAATAAAAAACAAATGGTTGTGGCATTGCCATGATTATCTCCAGTAGACTCATGCTCAGTGATTCACATCCTTCCTCATTTCCTCCTTCTCTTTTCTGTCATTTCTATTTTCTCCTGGCCTATAATAGGCCCGAGCTATGCAAAGTAAACTTTTCTTTTAAAATTCAAGGTTTCAGACGAGGATAAATCTAAAGTTCTCATAGAAACCTGAGCTACAGTTTAAATGCGTGGCATTTCCTGTAGGTTTTTCCAGGTGCAACTGTCTGGACTCTGGACTGCCCTGAAGTAAGCTCCAGAGCAGACACAGAGACAGTCTCAGCCACAAACTAGCTTGACCTTAGGCCTTGCATGTGAGTTCACTTGTAGGGTGAACGGCTAAGCACAAGATAAATGTCTGAGGGCTGAGAAGGGAGACAAGGGCAAGGAGGGCAGTCTTAGAGTCCAGATCTCCCTTTAGAGACGGTTCCATGTCATATGCAATTGGATTGAGGAGAAGTGCAATTCAATTGTCTGTGAAAATAGAGCCCATTCGAACAGTCCTGCTGTCTCCAAGGGATGCTTCATCTTCTCAGGAGTGACCCAGGCCCTCTCCTTTCCTTTTGACTTCTTTAAGCAATCCATTTGCCTAAGACATGTGCCACCCAAAGATGCACAAAAATGCAGGGAACTCCACTTGCAACCATTGGGACAGTTGGCAATGGCTAACTCCTGCTGGGTAGGATGGACAACATTTCAAACATTCTGTTCCTGACATCATGTCTGAATGCGGTTGGCATGGTGACGTCCTTTTCTTAATGAGATCCACAGAATGACTAGCAGATGCAGGAGCATCTGCCATATAAAATCCACATCCCAAGCCTACCTTGGGATGCATAAAACACCGGGACTTTTAGGAATCTCCCCTTCTTCTCCATCTGGGGCTATCTAGAAATGCCTGGAAAAGTAAATGTGACCACTGTGGCCATAAAGCCGACTCTATGGGAGTTCTGCTCTGAGTCCGACTCACCATGGGTGATAGGACAGATGAGCCTTCCGGAAATACAAGCAATTCGCTTTGCAGGGGCTTTGCTTGCCTGATTACTTGATGCTAAACACAAGCTGTCTCCCACTGTGTTTTAACCTGGGCATTCTCCCACACTCCACTGCCCCTAAATACGAAAAGCTGCACCTCGTGTTGGATATGATGGCTAAGTTACACTTGTTCCAAAGGAAATTTTGACCTCTTCTTGCTTCCCTCTACATAGCAGCTCCATAATTTGTTGAGAACTCAAGGGACCTGGAAGAGGAGTTTGGAAAACACTTCACTGATTGTCTCCTTGGGAGTCTGCATGCCTACACTGCCAAAGACTATCAGAGCCCAGGCGTGTCCTGGGGGTGGAGGGGAAACATACCCCTTCCTACCAGTTCTTCAGGCCACAATTTGTTGCTGAATCAGAGCTTAGGTATCTCAAATCTTGGGATCGTGACCGTGTGTGGTACCTTGTGTGCACAAGGACTGGTTTCTTCTTTGCCCCCTCAAAGATGAATCTCAACCAAGACTTCTTATGACCACAGACAAAAACACACTCCCCTACTTTACAGAAAAGCACTAAACAGGTTAACACAAGCTCTTCACCTCCTCTTCTCCCTCCTTCTTTCCCTTCCTCCCTCTCCCCCTTTCTTTCCTCCTCTATTCAAGATATAAGACCCGGATTATAATGAGAAATCTCAAACACAGCAATATGAACCTAAGGAAATGGAGAAGAAAAGTAGCAAAATTGAGGGGTTAAGGTCGGATTTGAGACAAGACTCAGGTTCCAAAGCCCAGAAATCTTTCCCATGCAGACCTAAGTTGTTCCTTCTCTCTTTTTGACCGACTTGATCATGTGATTTTGTATACCTGCCTATGTGGGGCAGTGCTTCTACTTTATATAGGAAGATAGAAAACTGAACTATTCACTAGAAGAGAATGCCCTAATGCAGATGTAATTTCTTTCTATGGGGCTAGCCCCTTGCCAGGACACAGGGAGGACCTGTCAGAACCTGCAGGAAGGCAACAGCATACATCTGGATGAGCTCAGCTCACCCCAGTGACCTCACAGCGTCTCACTCCCAAGGCAGGGCAGAGGCCAGCTCTGCCTGGGGAAATTAACAGGCAGGGGTAGAAAACTGCCCTACAGTGTTTTAATTATTCTCTAATTGTGCCCAGTAACCCTCCTCAGCAGGGACCCTACCAGGCCTGTGGCAGCATCCCGAAAAGGGAAAAAGTCAGAAGGGAAATGAAAGGACTTTCTGCCTAGATACCAGGTTTGCAATGCTTTCTCATCAGTCCAGTTGGGTGTGAAAAGACAGAAAAACATCCCTGTCTCAAAAGCCCAGTGGAACTGATGCTGGAAAGAATGAGGGAAGAAAGGAGACTTTGAAAGTGATAATTAAAAGAAAAACCCAGTCCAGGCCTTTCAAGTTCTCTTGGGCTCAAGATTTCTTTCTCATTCCTCCAGAATCCTCTGCTTCTCCAGGAGGCTTGAGAGAATGCCTCTTGGGGCGGCTTTTATGCCATGCAGTAGCTCAAGTTAGTACTTATCCTCAAAGGGAAATTCTTTCTTCAGATGGGTTCTTACCCAGGGCCAGTCCTCTTGGGGACCAGAACATGCTGGGCTCTGAAGGTTAGCCCTAGAGTAGGGTATTTGAAAGTGGAAAAGTCATAAGATTCCTCGAGCCAATCACTCACAAATCTTTGATATATTTGGAACGGAACATCAAAGCCAGCTTCCTTGAGAGTGGCACAGGCACACAAGCTCCCACCATCATCCATCTTCACACTGCTTACTTAGGTGCATACTCCATAACTGGTTTTTGTGGCCTTTTAAATCCATTCAGTATTACATAGTTGCGTAAAGCATGGATTTGAATCTTAGCCACAAGTTGGTTGATTTCATTCACCTCAGTTTCCTTACTGTCAAAAGACCATTCATATGCTTCTGACTTCTTCACACATTATAAAGATGTGGTAATGACGGACCTTTTTGATATGCTAAACAATGTCCCATTTTGTCTCATATATGATGTATAGAATATTCTACACCAAACAGTAAACTTGTAAAGCACTGCTTAATATAACACCATCACAATGACTAAGTACTTAGAATTGACTTAGGTTTGTGCCAATAGAAGAATGGGTACAGGAAGCATAATATTTATCTATTTATTTTTTTAAAAATTAAGATTCATTTATTTTATTTTCCATGCCATGAGTGTTTTGTTTGTCTGTATGTGTATATACTACATGAGTGCCTTGTGCCTATGGATGTATGGAAATGGCATCAGCATCCCCTGGAATTGGAGTGATAGATGGCTGTGAGTTACTATGGGGGCTGGGAATCAAATTTGGGTCCTCTGCAAGAGGAGTGTGGTGGTTTGAATAAGAATGGCCCCTGTAGGCTCATATGTTTGAATGCTTGGTCATCAGAGAGTGTCACTACTTGAGAGGGATTAGGAGGTATGGCCTTGTTGGAGGAAGTATGTCACTGGGGCTAGGTTTTAGAATTCCAAAAGCCCGATGCAGTCCCAGTGTCTCTTCTCCTACTGTCTACAGATATGATGTAGAACACTCAGCTACTTCTCCAGCACCGTGCCTGCCTGCATGCCACCATGCTCCCCACCATGATGAAAATGGACTAAATCTCTGAACTGTAAACTAGTCCCAATTAAATATTTTCTTTTATAAGAGTTGCAATGGTCATGCTGTCTTTTCATAGCAATAGAACCCTGACTAAGAAAAGTAGCAAGTGCTTTTAACCACTGATCCATCCATTTCTCCATCCCAGAAGCACGGCACACATGGGTCGTTATACATGATGACATCTTATTCAGCCATAAAGAAGAATGGCTCCACTCTGAGACTATTGTATTGAATGAATTAAGACAGACTCTGAAAGACAAATGCCGCATGTTTTCTATCGTTTGTGCATTCTGGGTTCTGTGTGAATGCATACAGTTATGTATGGATGAATGGCAGGCAAGTAGAAGCAAAGTTGTCTAGGGAAAGGAAGGACACTACAAGGAGGGGTGAGGAGGAAGAGAGGCAAGGGTAGAAGTATGAGGATCTTTGGTCAAAGCATCTTATGTAACTGTGTGAAAATGTCCATATGGCACCCAGTACTGTGCACAGTGCATATCTACTTATAAAATCTTTATCATATAGAATGGTAGCTCTAAGGATATAGTAGAAGGCTTACTATCCCAACACTTCAGAGTCTGTAGGAAGCAGAGACAAAAAGCAGGCAGGAAGAGAGAACAGAAGGCCTTCTTCTGAAGAGAGAAGTGGCCTCATGTTGAGCCAAATTAAGTCATTGATCCTTTGTAGCCACCTCCAGAGAAGGCGTAGGCCCTCTTGTACCATCTCCCTGAACCATTTTTGCAAGATACAGTTGAACTTCTCAGCAACTTATCCACACTCATTCCTACTCTTTAATCTCCAGAAGATAGTGGTATCCCTGTAATTACATGACCCTTACTTACACTGAATTGTCTTCCCACTGTGGCCTGACCAGGGCTGATTCCAGGGATTCACTGGCTATAGCCAACAAAGCCAACACACCAATAAAGTGTACAGTATCTACCCTATTCTGGAAGCCTATATGTGTCTTCCCACAGAGTTAGTACATTCTGTACACCTTGCAATGTATTTATTTGAATGGAACTGACATACTTTCATTATATTTGTTGACATGAGGGAACAAAGGGAGAACTAAGTGTCCTACTTGACTTTCTATTGCTGTGATCAAGACCATAACCAACAGCAGTTTGGGTAAGAAAGGGTTTATTTTACCTTATAGCTTATGGTCCAATGTGATGGAAAATCAGTGCAGGAAGTCAAGAAAGGCAGGAAATGAAGCAGAGGTAGGTCATGGGGGGATACCACTTACTGGCTTACTCTCCACGGCTTACTTAGCTTGCCTTCTTATATCACCCACTAACTGTTTAGGGGTGGTATCACCCCCCAGTGGACTGGGCCCTCCCACATCAGTCATTAATCAAAAAATGCCATAACAGACTCGCACTCTGTTGGAGGCATTTTCTCAGTTGAGATTACCCTTCCCAGATAACTCTCCCTTGTGTCTAGTTGACAAAAATCCATCCAGAACACTACATGTCTGGATTGGCGAGCCGAGGGAATCTATGGATGCTAAAAAGTAGTTGAAGCCTCATTCCTTCACGAACGAATGGAGATTCTGCCTACCCACGGGCAGTTCGGCAAAGATATAAATGTGATAGAACCTTGTCTTCCATAGAAGCTGTGTCATTCAAAGATTGTTTTGTTCACATAAGACCCACATATTATCAATGTCACAGAGACTCTCGGCAGAACTCAGGCGCCCATGCTGACAGAGTCACTGTTGAATGTTCTTCTCCAAGTGCTTGAGATGAACTCAAACTCATGTTTGTGTGGATAGTTGATGCAAACTAAGCCAAAGTTTAGGGGTAAGAGGAGTCATCTTTGAGTGCTCCATGCATAGAACGCTGGGTAAGCAGAGAGCATTAAACTTTAAGGCTGTCCTGGGAGACTCGAGAATAGATCTAAGCACTTTCTCCAGAACCTGAGAGACTCCGCTTCTGCCTCCATGAGTTTAGATCATTCTACTGTGGAAATTTTGCCTGTATTTAATAGCCCCTCAAGTTTCTTCTCTTTGACTTGAATGACTGAAGAGGGACCAGGAATATAAATTCTCCTCAGTCCTGCGTGCTGCTGAGATTTCCGGCGTCTGCCCCACCCCACCCTTCTGTTTCCCCAAATGCTAAGTCAACATCGGGAAGGTGGGAAATGCAAAGGCCTTGTCATTCCTAAATCATGTCTAAAAGACATCAGCTTTCCTTCCATGGTTATTTGGTTAGCAGTAATGCATACTGCCCGGGAGCTTTTACCCCCAGCCTATAATTATTCCACTTAACAGATTTTCTCCCTCTGTGAAACACATTTGTTCTTCACAGGCACGTGAATTCCCTCTCTTGCTTTGAATTTTATTTTAAAAGTTCTGAAAGTGCCCTTGGTTTAGAATGCTCTTCCAGTGAATAATATTTTAAATGCAATCAATTGCTTGCTAAATCTACACCATCCAATATGTTACTCGCTTGCTGCAGGTGCCCCCCCCCCCCCAGCTTTAGAAGTGCAGTCTGTTCTAGCTGAGGTCTGTTTCTAGAATGACACTGGAAAGCACGAGGAATGTTTCATTAATAACTTTCATATTGATTGAATGTGAAATAATGATATTTGGATATATGAGATTAATAAAATATATCACTAAAATGAATTTCCCTAACTCCTTTTTCCTTTGTTTTTTAGTGTGGTGACTAGAATATTTAAAATTCTGTATGTGGCTCAAACCATATTTGGACAGCAGCAACCAAAATAATTAGTTTTATAACCTTGGATTTTTTTAAGCCAATATTCTTAAGGGGCAACCTGGCTGTTCTCAGAAAATGGATGTAACTTTTAATGCGTGTAGAGGCCGGGAATGTAAAGGGGCTATTTACATTTAACATTTGATCAATCGACTGATTATTTAGTATAAGCAGATTGTGGTGCCCTATAGATTGACTCTTGATCCCAAAGAGTTCACAGCCAAGAAGACAGATTAGGGTCATCAAACATACGATTAAGCAAAAATGCCATCCATTATTTAATGCCTCCATTATTCTGACACTTCATAAGAAACAGAACATTTTGAATGTTTAATAACCTTCCCACGTAGAAGGATTCTAATACTCCGAACTCAGATTATTGATATCTATATATAATCTAGAAGGTATATAAGAATCACTGTGGAATTTATATCCTATAAAATGAAAAGCAGGAATTAAAGCATGAAATATTCTTTTTAAATTATATTATCAAGGGTTAGGAGTGTACTTAGTGGTAGAGTGCTTGTTGCGCATAAACAAGCCGCTGATATATATCCTTGGCCCCACAAATATATATTCTTAAATTAAAATATATTTATGAGTGTTTGCTTATAGGTCTGCGAGCTATGTGTGTACAGAGCCTGAATGGTTCATAAGATGATGTTAAATCATCTCTCACTGGAGTAACAGACAGTTGTGTGCCGCCATGTGAGTGCTAGAAATCAAGTTCAGATCCTCTAGAGGAGTAGTCAGGGCCCTTAACTGTTAAGCCATCTTTACAGCTTTGTTTATAGTCTTTCTCATGACGTTTCTTAAGGAAGGAAGAAGCCTTCCTCTAATTGTCACGTGACTTGTAGTGGGGCAAGGGTGAGGTGACACACCACCTCATCAAGTCAGTAATTAAATGAAATTCAAGCAATCGTATATGAAGATACATGGATATTATTCTGACCTTCAACAAACTACCAAGTTTTGGTAAGTAGAACACTCAACTTCTCCCTTTTTCTAGCTAAAAGTTGGACTAGAATAGTATTTCTCTCTCTCTCTCTCTCTCTCTCTCTCTCTCTCTCTCTCTCGCTCTCTCTCTCTCTCTCACACACACACACACACACACACACCATGGCATGGGTCTCTACAGGCCTGATTTATGCTACTCTACTGATTGAAAGGAGCTGCAATGAAAATGATGACCTCTTTCTCACCTTTGGCATTGGAACATTAAATAGCCTCAAAAATGGAAACTAGGAAAGGACCTACATGTATCAAAAATAAAAAGACAGGGTGGGCTGCATAGGAACAATAGGAAATGTGGCCAAAGAACAGATACCCACCCAGCTAAGCATTCAACCTAGGAAAGGAGAGAGCCTCAGGAGTTTCCTTCTCCTAGAAAGCAACTTCCTAGGACATTTCCCCACTCTCTTCAGCATACTGATGCTGCTGCAACTGGTCCAGGGTGGCCAGCCTCCATCCTAAGCAGGTAGCAGAACTCAGTGGTGTTCTGCACATGATACTGGTTTTGGAGGCAAGAAAGATTGAAGAAGTCATGGAATCTTCCACCATGGTTTTGGAGAGCCACCGAGGACAGGACACGTATGTCAGGGTCGTAGTCTTTGCAAGGAGGCCCCAAGAAGCTTCGGCGAGGATCAATAAAGGTAAAGCCTGGGCTGAGTTTGTAGACACCAAGATGTTGGTGATGCCAGAGCCCTGAGACATCCCACCAGGAAGAACTGCCTACAGGGAGTGGAACCAATCCAAAGACAGACACAGGAGAAGGCAGCTGGAGGAGGAGCCATCTAAGTTCTTTGAAACGAGGCCCAGCTACCAGACACAGGGCCACAGGATTTGGAGTTTCTTCTAGGAGACTTCAGGCTTGTTGAATCAGTCTTTCCTCATTACTCCCCTGGTCTCCTTTTTGGTCATGGTCTTATCATAAGAGCAACAGAAATGAGTTTGTGAGTGCCTTCAGGAAAGGCACATTTTATTCATTATCCCACCACTCTTGTCATGGTGACTCTGATCTCACGTGGGAGTTAACCAATGCTGAGTGCCTTGCTGTACCTTAAACTTTCTCCCGAGAGCACTCTGTTCACCACTCCAGCGTCTACCCGATCCCCAATCCCCTCTTCTCGCTGGGATCTTCCTTGCTGTTCTACACATACCCTTTATTTTGGAAAGCTTTTTCTGAAAGTATACATTTAGTGCTTCATCGCTAACTTTCACAAGTCCTAAAATCTGTCATCATGACACAAAGGACACCATAGAGGATTCTTAAATGAGTGGGTGTGGATGTATTGAGATAGGAGTCTATTTGCAAAATCAGCTGAGAGGCTTGGTTTAGCCCATGGGCTGTAATTTGCCAATTCCCGTTCTGGAGTAAAATAACACCTAAGATTCTAAATAGCCTGAAGTCACCCATAAAAGTAAACTTGTGTTTCTTTCATTCCTGATTCATCATTGAAGGTAATCACTGCAAACATTTTTCCATGCGTTCAAACAGAAAATTCTACATGTATATGTACACACATATATATGTATAAACATATATAAACATATATATGAGATATTTTCTATTTGAACACATAGAAGAATGTTTTTCCATGTTTTCGGCATATGGAAAAATATATACATATAGGCTCATACTTATATTGTCAATCATAAACACACACAGTACATTTAACAATAGCCTCTATCTTGAAGTCACTGTTTAGTAATTTGCCTTGAAAGCCTTTTCCTATTACCATGCAATGAGCTAACTTTAAATAATGACCTGATCACTAGATAGATAGATTGTAATCAGCTGGGTATATGGTGCACACCTGTAACTCCAGCACGCGTGAGGCTGAGGCAGGAGTATTGAAAATTCAAAACCAGCTTGGAATAAGACCATACTGCACACATATGTACATAACCCCCCACCGCATACACAGGGTAGGGGGGGTGCATGCACACAGTGAGGGGGGTTAAGCAACTCCATTATTCAATATTTAATTCCTTTATAACCACTTAAATATATAAGTAGCATGTCAATGAAGACTTTGGAACATGTGACTAAGACCACATATTGAGTAAATTTCTGGAATAGGAATGTTTGGGATAAATGTGTCTGAGCTTTAAATTTTGCCATGCATTTCCAAGTCACCCAACAGAAAGAGCTGACAATTTATGTTCTCATCAACAATATATGGGAAAAGAAAGGCATTTTATTTAGGGGGCATATATCTCTGCCAAATGAAGAGGTAGTTTTACAGAGAGTATAAATAACCCACAGAAAAATAGCTGCAAAGCTATATTAAATAAAAAAGGCTGAATTTTATATAACTGTTTCACTCATCTTTTAAATGTGTAACAAGAAATTTAAAACTACATGATAAATAAAATTAAAAACTAAATACCCTTTTATTTTAAGAAAAAACATAAAAATGTTATAAAGATAGGAAGAAAAAAGTAAGCTAGTAAAATTCAGGAAAATGCAGTGAAATAGGAAGGGAGAAGTGTGGGAAGACAGATAATTTTGACCTGATGCTAGCACAAGACAATATATACATGTATCAAAACACCACAGTATCCTGTCCGTAGGAATATTTTCACACATTCCATGAAAATAAGTCTAGTTAAATAAAAGTTAAATCAGAGTAAAAGAAAAGGTCACCTGAAGACCCAGCCACAGCCACCTGAGGACTCTTGTCTCAGCCCTGGGCTACCCTGAGAATCTGCAGGCTCTGTAGAGGGAAGGCTGCTTCCTGTAGAAGGAGAACTACTTCCTGTGGAGGGAGGGCTGCTTCCTGTGGAGGGAGAGCTGCTTCCTGTGGAGGGAGAGCTGCTTCCTGTGGAGGGAGGACTGCTTCCTGTGGAGGGAGAGCTGCTTCCTGTGGTCAGAAGTTACACTTTGCTGAACCCCACTTACACCTACACGTGAGCCCTGAGTGACCCAAAGAGGGAACGTCAGGAACCACTGTGCTGCAAATAAACATCCACTTGCCCACTCAACAACAGTAAAACAGAGAGCCATACCCAGAGTCCCTGCCAACAACCTAACTGCAGGTGCCTTGGTCCCACTGCAAAAACACAGCCTGGAAAACCACATATGATATGTGACCTCCAAAAATTATTACGCCATAGCAAAGCTCCCTAAAGAATGCAACTTAGATGATAACACAAGATTATGAACTGGGATGTTGCTCGTCCACCAAGCACACTCGCGTCTTCCGCTGTGCTTCTAGTTGGGCGTGTTGCTACAATGGCTTCATGCTTTTAGGTGTCCGTCATTTCTTTTTTCACACAGACACATCATGGGCAGAGTGTCTCTGTGAACCCTTGTTTCCTTGTTCGACGTATATTAGCCAACTGTGCAAACGCAGAGATGCCCTTGGGCCAATTCTGAGCTTGCCCTCCTAGGATTCTCGAGTTCCTTGAGAGGAAAAAACGTCCCAGAAGACTCGCTGATCCAAGGAGAAGAGATGAGCAGAACAGAATTGAGGCAATGCCAGCTGCGCCAGGCTAAATTAGGCAACCCCACGCTGACATGCAGGTAGGTTATCAAGTCTTGCAGACAGAGCTGAGCCTCCTCTGTATCTGCCGACTGTTAAAGAGCAGTGAGGACTACTGAGAACTCAAGAACAATGACAATGGGTTTTTGATCCTACTGCACCTATTGGCTTTGTGGGAGCCTAGGCAGTTTGGATGCTCACCTTACTAGACCTGGATGGAGGTGGGTGGTCCTTGGACTTCCCACAGGGCAGGGAACCCTGATTGCTCTTTGGGCTGACGAGGGAGGGGGACTTGATTTGGGGGGGGTGGGGAAGGGGAGGTGGCGGTGGGGAAGAGACAGAAATCTTTAATAAAAATAAAAAAAAGAGCAGACTTCAGGAATGGGGATAAATGGCTGTTGCTTACAATACTGAACTTGGGGACAGTTTGTCGCCTATTAATAATTCATTAACTAGCATTCATACAATCAGTGGGAATGGGTTTGCCCTAAGTCTTTTTGTTTAATAAAGGTTTATTCAGACCCACTATTCACAGACACTAAACCAAGTCCTGAGGACTATACTGAATTGGGAGGAGACCAAACCCCTGGTGTGAAAGACTAACAAAGGGGAAAAAGGCAGCAAACAAAACAGCCACTGAAGACTCCTGCTCTGAGAGGGTTTTTCAAAAAGACTGCCTTGTTGCTTTCAGTGACAGTGAAATTTCATTTCAGCTCAGACTTGCAGAACAAGAGAACAGCTTCAAGTCGCAAGAGCAGAATGTTCTAGGTAGAGGGAACAGCTAGATCAGAGGCCTAACCTGAAAAGGAACCTGATACAAGAGGAGGCTAAGGCTGTGGGAACATGGGGAGTCCTTTCCTGTGGAGCCCTTCTGTTTTCTCAGACAGCTGGGACCTCGCTGTGGCTGAGGAAATGGGAGAGCCTCTTTGCTCTCCTGCACTATTTTCAATGGTATTCAGCAATGACCTGATTTTCTTTGATAAACTTGACTTAAACTTCAAGTAAAAATGGAAACCTACCCTCACTGTGCTCTTTAAAAGAGCGACTGGCCCTGACCCTCAGGGAATGCAAAGAAGGTAAGACAATGAACTGTGAGCTATTGACCTAGATAATGGAAGCAGCAAGATTTCAGACTCTGTGTCTAGAGTGGTCATGAAACAGCTTCTTGTCCATCCTGTGGATTATGCTCGCTATTAGACTTATTGGGTGTGGATTTGAAGATGGTCTCACTCTGTAGCCAAGCTGAGTTCAAACTCACTACGCAGTCCAGGCTGGCCTTGAATTTACCATCCTCCTGCCTCAGGCTCGAGAGTTCTAGGAACATAGGTTAAATTGGTTCTGCATTGCCAGAAAGGTTCTGCATCTGAATTCTATAGGCTTGCCCGCTAACGAACAGAGAAGGCTAAGCTCTTTCAGAGCCAGGACTATTCCAAGGCAGGCTTTGGCGGAAGATCAGTAGTGAATGCAGATGCCTTTACAGCATATCAGCTTTTCAGTCACCAGGAGTAAGCTTCCTATTTAGATCCTGCAAACTCTACGACCTTGAGTGGATTGTCTGAACTCTGTATGCTTCAGATTTACTTATGAAATGATGACTACCACAAGCAGTTCTAGGTTGACATGAGGGTTAAATAAGATAAAAATTTGTTCAATGTTGTGTTTAAACCACAGAGTTATTTGGTTGTGAAGAACTCCAGTTATTAAAGGTGACATGTGCATCTTTCCTACCAGGGGCTCTGGATGGTTCCCTGTCTACACTGACCAGGAAGACTAAAGAATATTTTGATGCTTACATGTAACACTTTAAAGTAAACAAGGCAATACTATTATTACCCAGCAACCACATCGTTTTAAGACTCTTAATTAATGAGGCTTCCAACGTTTCCTGGGAGCGCATCATCACCCTGTCTTTGCTGAGATTTCTCTGCAGGCACACATGAAGATCAACCAAGACTTTTCTTCCCCTAAATATTCCCATATAGAAATTCTGATTGCATCCCATTATACATCAGCCATGAGTCTTAAATACATGCAAAGTGTAGCATTTATCTTGGGACCATACTTCTATTTTGTTTATGTGATAGTCTGACATCTGAGCTCAAAATAAATATTTTAGAAATCTCCTCCATGTCTCAGAATCCACTAATTGATCCTTCTCCAAGCTGGTGTCTTTCTTTCCACTTTAAACCTTGAATATCTGAATTATAATTAGCTCTGCATCCATGCACCTCCACTTACAAGCAAAAGCAGTGAAGTTCAGCGTTAGGTTACAGCAGTACTCATTCATGGCCCTACTGCTGGAAGACTGCAGAAGCTGGCGTGTGACATTCTCTCATACTACTGGAGGCACCACATGGGACAAATTGCATCTCTGGTCATTGACTTTTGGATTTGTAAAAATCCCAAGGGTCACATGTATTTCCTTCAGTGGCTAGCACTGAATAGGTAATACCAGTGTTGCTGGGCAACTAAAAAACGCATGATCTAAGTGCCACAGTTACATTCTAAGTGACCCTATCTACGCAGAATATGCTTTCCTAGGCTGATTTCTGAAAATGTGATGGCAAAGCTAACTATCTGGCTAACTGCATATTTTAGTACATCTAGGGTAGGAAGAAAACTGGACCTGGCATTTAGATCTGCCAATAAGCAAAAGGAAAACCAGTGGTGGCTCACATTATGTTGGGGTTTCACAACAGAATTCTTGTGTGATCTGCTTCAGTTTCCTAAGTAGATGGGATTAGACGTGGTGCCAGTGTGCCCAGCTGGCCAAGGGGCCCTGTGCTGAGGTTTACTTGACTGCCTAACATCTGAAACCAGGAATCCCCAGCAGTGCGTTTCTCTGGAGCATGTTGTGGGAGGAACTTGAAAATGGTTTTAAGGCTAAAATGTCCCCTGAAGGCCATTTTAATGTTTTCCCTATCATTTGGTACCATTTATGGGGCCTTAGGGCCTTTAGAAGGTGGGCTCTAGCCAGAGGAAATAGGTTAGAAGACTGGGCATCTCATGATTATGAACCAAGCTTGGTTCTTCCCTCACTGCCTACTTCCAGGTCTCTTATTAGTGATGTAGATGGCCTTAACCCCACTCCCACCTCCACGACTGAACTTTTCCCCCAAGTCTTCCCCATCATGATGCACCAAATTCCTCTCAAACCATGAAGCCAAAGTAAAATCCCTCCCCCTTAGGTTTTTTTCTGTTCCAGCAATCTAGAACTATTATATACTCAGTGAATTTCTGGCATGTATGTGCTGAATGGTTGGATAAATGACAAAAGATTATTAGATGAGTAAGTAAGTGGATAAAATAATGAGTTATCGGATGAAATCAATAAGATGGTCTTTTGGAAGAAGACTTTCAGGCCTTGGAAGAGAAAGGAATATAGTTGGCTCACACATGCCGGTGAGAGAGTTGACTGCTCCCTTGTACCCTAAACCACTGGCACAAAAACATGAAGCAAGAGATCATCTTCAAAGGTCATCATGTTGTCTCTCTGCCTCATTTTTTCAAAGGACTGAGTAGACAAAGAACTGAAAACTCTCATGCTGAAGTACATAGACCCTCCATCAAAACTTGCTTAAGCCAAAGTCACTGACCACTTCCACACTATGCCATTCAGTAATCTAACCTTGGCCAATCTTCCTCCCTAGGCTTTCAGGACATCTTTGTAGTCTCATGATGTTCTTCCCTGCTAAGACTGCAATTCCCTGCTAAGAGCATCATCAACCAGTGTACCTACCCAGACTGGATTATGGACCACTCCCAGAAATCCACTTCAGTTCAAAGTTGGGTGTTGTTGCTTCTGCTGATTATTCAGCCTAGTGTGATCTTCATAGTTATTCCCTTCCTAGTGAAACACTGTTCATTCTTTGAGATCTGAAATCTCTAACTCCACATCTCAGGGCCTCTTAGGAATCTTCTCCCTCCCCTCGAGTTCCCTCTTTGACTTCACTTCCACCTCTGTGTAAGAATTATAATGGGAGTGATCTGAACAATTACAGAGGGGATGGGAGCAGTAATGGGAGTCATAAAAAGAGAAGAATGAGAATATGACAGATTTATTGAACATTAACTATTACCAGGCCCTGGACTAATTCCTTCCCATTTACTATTTTATTGAACCTTGCAAGGACAGTTATCATCATTACTTTATGGACGAGCCTGGGGCTTTGAAATGGTACTTAAATTACCTGGGATTACCCAGCTAGCAAGTTGTAGAGATGAGATTTGAAACCCAGTCTCAATACAATCTAGTTAAAATGAAAAGCCGCACTCCCCGATGCCACATCACATCGGGTAACATTTGTAGGTGTCTCTGTATTCCCTTCCCCCTCCCTCAGAGTCAGAAAGCAGCTCTAGAGATCAAAAGTGTCACTGTTGTCTTTAGAGCATGTTTTGTTATCTGCATAAAAGAAGTCAATGCATTTTTTAGAGTCATAGCATGCATGTCATGATCAGAGCTCTTTTGTCTTTCTAACACTGGCTACAGCTAGTGGCTGCCATATGGTCTACCCCCGAACAGCGGTGGGTATCAAAGGAAATTATTTTATTGTGAAATTAGTATTACTGTTCCAGGGTAAAGGGCCCTTCCATCCTGAATCTTTCACAGTTTCTTGGCTGTAGCTCCAGCTGTGGGATGGGTTTAGCTGGATGTTGCCATAGCAGAATTAACTCTAGTGGTGTCTATGTGTGTGTCCTTTCTGCAGCAAGCTTCTGAACTGACTGAGACCGACACCAGTCAGATTTGATCTGAGTGGCTCTTTTGTCTCCTGGTGGCACCCTGAGAAGCTTTATTTACACAAAATGAGCCATGGCTTTGAGCTGTTATTGGAAAATGTACCACAATCCACTGTCAATCAACAGTCACAGTCAGAGATAATTCAGTCCACACTTCCACTCCTGCCAGCTCACTCTCTCCTCTTGTCCTCCCCAAAGCTGCTCAAGAATGTCCCTGCCATCTTTCTGTGACATTCATCAGCCTACTGCTCCCTCAGCCCTTCCTCCATCCAAAAAGTCATGGAATAAACTCATGTTGGTCTAATTACTCTTTAAATATGTACAAAGGACAATGTATCTTGCGTAGGTCCTCACTCGTCAAACACCTTACTGATTCTTGTTTGTTGCACTTTTCTCAAGTAAATACAGCACATATTCTCTTGGAGGAAACCCTTTTTGAAATGAAATATTTTATTTTATATTCAAACATTCATACAGGGTTTGGATCCAACCCTTCCCCCATTTCCTCCCCTTCAACTCCTGCCCTATGTGTTCTTCTACTTTTCCCTTCCAACTTCATGCAGTTTTCGTTCCCTTCCAACTTATAAACTGATGAAATAATCACTCCATGATATGGGTAGGGAGAAGTTGGGAAGGTTTAAATTGTAGATATGAGAGAGATGCCAGGGGCATCTGGAAGAGCAGAAAGAAAGAAGTAGGCTGAACATAGCAATGAGAAAAACAGGAAAAGAGAGAGAGAGAGAGAGAGAGAGAGAAGGAGAGAAAGAGAAGAGGGGAGAGAGAGAGAGGGAACAGGGAGAGGGGAAGGAGGGAGACAGAGAGACAAAGAAAAAAAGAGGACATGAGATAGCAATAGCAGAATTTAATGAGATGGAGTAGTTGGAATAAGGGAAGCCTGTGCTGGGGGAAGTTAGGCTAGGGTAAGAACTAAGAAGAGTGTGAACTCTGAAATGTGTAACAGGCACTTGTGATACTGGGGGAGCCTAGAGGCCTGCATGTCCTTTGATGTGCTAATTGGCACCAGAGTTAGCCTTTAGTTGGTTCTGTATTTTAAATTTTGGGAAAATAGAATTTTCTTTAGACCTGAGACCAACTTCCCCCCTTTCCTGCTGTGTGTGTCTTCTCTCTCTCTCTCTCTCTCTCTCTCTTTTGAGACCCAGAATCCGCTTGATACTGTCTGGGTGTACATGGGTTAGAGGACCATCTACTAAAGTATGAGTAGCCTTTCTAGGCCTGCATCCTAGAAGGAAACTGACTCTCCCTCTCCTAGTAGCTATCAATTGCTAGTAGCTCAGCAGATGGAGGTGGGGCTTACTGAACACCTTCCCCATCCATGCTAGGATTTGGGCTGGTTTGATTTCAAGCAAATTTTGTGTATGTGACCCAAGATATTGTGAGTGCATGTGTGCAACTTTGCTGCCATGTCCAGCAAATATAATTTTGCTATAGAAACCTATCCATTTCCTTTGGCTTCTACAGTCTTTCTGCCCCCTCTTTGGTGATGGATCTCTAAACCTTGGGGATTAGAGGTAGGGAAAAAACATTCAAATCAGCTTTAAAATGTCAAATTTAGACAGGAAGAAGCACAGGGGCTGTATTAAAACAAACACTTCTTTTTCTCTTAACAACAGATAGTTGGCACCACTAATGTCTGTTGATGTGTTCACCCCAAGACTACAACTGTACCTGAGACAGCGTCCTGTTTCAGTGACAAAAACATTGCAGATTGCTAGTAAGATGCTCTCAAGAGAGGTAAGTTTATGAGGAAACAGAACAAGAGGCCTCACTGTTAGGATGGTTGTGAAGACACGAGTTTTAGAGATGCTTCCTTCAGTATCCAGACAGGCACTTCCACCATTCATTTAGATACCTGGGACAACTGGTACCTGGATGCATGTTGCAGGCAGGAGGGATATGACAGCAACTATAATCCTGTTCTTACCACCGGGGAACTTACGATTGAAAGCTCAGAAAGACAAACCATTGGGCCTATGTAGTAACTGTATCAGAAAGCTGTGCTCTTTAGAGTTACACTGATCTCTCATTGAACTTCCACTATCATGGCATTGTGCTCTGATCATTCCTCCTTGCCTATCAGAGATTTGGGCATCAGTTGTTCTTTCTGTGTCAATGTGTCTGTATTCCTGACCCTCAGCTTCAAATGTTCTCTTCTCCAGTGAGTCCGTCCTCTATTACCTAACTGTCATCTACTACTGTCAGGTATACCTTGGGTCCTAGAATCACCAAAAAAGCCTCCATGGTCACAGCCTAGGTTTCAGCTTTGAGTTCAGACTTCAGATTCTTCTCCTCCATGGACTTTTAACCCCTAGCCCTACGAAGAAGATGGGGTTCAGTTTTTTGAGTTCAGAGTTTTCAGTTCAGGTTTACTGAGTGTCATTTTGTGCCTAGTACTTATATTTGTAGATATTCTGTGGAATATCCACAGGAAATCCATGCTCCACAGGTGTTTGCGACATACATGTTGGGTGCTAGGCACACTGATGGGCTCAGACATTGCAGCCTCCTGGGGTCTTAACATCCAGGTCCTTTTCCCTTAAAACCACTCTTCTAAGAAGTTGGTCTTTGGAAATTTAATCTTCTTCCTTTCTAGCCATTTCTCTCTAGGCTCCAGAGGGAATCCTATTATGATTGCACATTTGTTTGATCCCTTTCTTCTAAGAGTCACGGGGATGAACAAGCTAAGAATCCCTGTGCAGGTACCTTCTATTAAGGTATACTTTCCTTCCACTGCTCATAACAGTTTTCTATACTTGATGTATTTCCTGAAACTCTTCAAATCCCCTCTGGAATCGAAGGACTCAATATGCCCCTAGGAGGTCTTTTTAGTGATAAAATAAGTCAAATATATTTCTAAAGTGGATCCAGGAAAGCCCAGGAACTTGGAAAGTACAAATATTACGTATTTGGTCTTTATAGGAACTGTCGTGAGCATGCTATGTCAAAAACAGCAGTGAACACATTTGTGCCTTACCACAATGCTGGAGTTTGTTTGGATAGCAATAAATGTACAAGGAACAGAGGTATCAATGACAATATCTTGTCAGATATTCTTGCTTTCCTTGATAACCCAGGCCAAGCTAATACAGCTTCTTTTATTCTAATCTTATTTACTTACCTTAACTCTCAAATCACACAATACATGGTAAATATGATGTTATCTATCATCTGTCTCTCAGTCTGTCTGTCTGTCTGTCTTTCTGTGTGTCTATCTATCTTCCTACCCATCTATCCTTTCATGTAGCATACAGAGTAGCTGAAAAGAACTAAAGGGGCGAACTGTTCAAGGATTTTCAGAGGTCTTTATAGTATCTCCCTTATATTTAAGATTGAGTGGAGACTTGAAGAACTTAAGAAATTTAAGAGTCTCTGAATTGATAACAAAAGCAAGCAAACTGGGAGAGATTTCAGACCGCTGGTGTGGAGTGAGGCTTCTGGGTCAGAGCTAAGCCGCAAGGGCAAGCAAAGGCTGAGATCAGGTCTGGATGAGCTAACAGGCACACAGATGGCTAGCATGAGCATCTACGGGAACAGGAAGAAGTACATTTAGATAGGTTGTATTAACAGTGGGTACCAGTTCCAGCTGAAGCTCTGGAACAGTCTTGAGTTCTCACTGCTGTCAGTGCCCATCAGACATACTGGGTGACCAGATGACAGGTGGATTGGGGCCATCACCACTGCAACACTGGTTGTCTGCTACTTTATGGAGTTCAGGTGAAGGAGATATACAACCTTTCCTTGGTCTGGTGTGTCTGATAAGTTTGCGGGCCTGGTTTTCTCATATGATTGTCATACACACTAATGCTCTTCAATTCAGCTTTATAAATTTATAGGATGTCTCCCTTTCTACATCCAAGAATACTCATTCATCAGTCTGTGCTGCATGGATGGAGCCTGAAGACAGTGCCATTCATGTGTCCAGCCAGGTGCAAAATCATCCTTCATTCTCAAAAATGAAGTCAAAAGGTATTTATAGAATGGAGTCTCCCCGTGAAAGGCAGTTTTACACAGTGTACACCATTTTATACAGTGTAAGGTGACTTTTGAAAGCACAGCTGGATCACAATAGTACCCACTAGTATCGGAAGAGCACAGAACCATTTCCCAGGAAGAGGGAAGGCTGTGCCATTCTTTAAAAGAGGAGCAGTGATAAAGAAATGGGTCGGAGGGCTGGAGAGATGGCTCAGTGGTTAAGAGCATTGCCTGCTCTTCCAAAGGTCCTGAGTTCAATTCCCAGCAACCACATGGTGGCTCACAACCATCTGTAATGCGGTCTGGTGCCCTCTTCTGGCTTGCAGGCATACACACAAACAGAACATTATATACATAACAAATAAATAAATATAAAAAAAAAAGAAATGGGTCGGAGCTTGATTCTCCCTGTCGGGACACTTCAGCCACCATGATTTTCAAACAGGCTAGGAATACCCGCACTCAGGGACCACATGCCTCCCTCACATTCAAGTCCAGACTCTTGAACAAGGGCCTAACAGTTCTGATCTCTTTCTCTCATCTAGTGACTCTTGCTCACCACACACAAGTCACAGTAACTGCTCCCTTGCCCTTCTTTCAGAATAAGACATGTTTTAGTCTTCAGAGTCTTTGAAGGTACTCTTTTCTGACTGGGACTGATTCATGACACATCCTCCTGCAACTGGCTTCTTCCTGCCTGAGAGACCTCACTGCCCTGTGTACTTACTCTCCATCTTAGCAATTCTCCGTCATGTCACTCAGTGTAACACGTACCTTGCCTGCAATTACTTTTTAGCTTATTCATCCCTGCCATGTGCTATCCCTAGATCTCCTTTAGAGTCTAAGTCCGTTGGGGAAAGGGGGGTGGCTTTTTTTGCTCATCACTCACTAAAGAGAGCCTAGAACAGTACTTGGGATATGACTGATATTCCATATATATATATATATATATATATATATATATATATATATATGTGCGTGTGTGTGTGATCAATGAGTTTGGAAAAGCTGAACAGCTTCTCAGTCAAAAGTTTTTCTCAAACAACAGCATTTACACCATACATACACACGGTCTGTGGAGCAATGAATCACAAACCTTGCTCATTGTGTGCCACCAATTGCAAGCCAATATGGAATGCTCGCAACTCCAGTAAACATCCGTCTTCCTAGCCACTGTCCAGACATTCTTGGCTCTGGTGATTCTTTAGGTGCATTTTAGTTGGCAAGGACACCCACCAGTTACCCGGCAGGCTATACTCAATGACAAGCATGGTGCTGGCAGTGTTCCTGGGAGGACACAGGCTGGTGGGCTCCTCCTTCATTGAGAGCTTCATACAGCTCATTGGAAAGCTGGGTAAATGAGGCTGGAGAATAATTTCCCAATAACAGAGTCAAGAACTGTTGATAGTGACATAAATGTCTTTCTATTGTGCACCATAGTTTAAAACATCTAGTCAGTAGTCAAATGCCTAGGAAGGTTGGGGTTTATTTGGCTCCACTGCAACCCTGAAAGGAAATGGACTCTCTCAAAACCTAAGTGTGCATTCGCAGCAACCACTGGAGACACAATGAGCACAGTACTCTCATCCGTTTTCAATACTGACGATCGAACCCAGTGCCTAAAATATGTCAGGAAAGCTCTCTTCTACTGAGTCGCCCTGCCACCCCCATTTTAAATTTTATTTTAAGAAAGGGTGTCATTAAGTTGCACAGCATAGCCTTGAACCTATCATCTTGCCACCTTAGCCTCCTGAGTAACTGAGATGACAAGCTTTCACAACCCTGCCCAGAGGTGTTACATTTTTACGCAGGCCCCTTAGACATTCTGTGCTATGTGCACTTGGTGTTTTTTTTTCTCTCCCCAGTGGCTAATGTAAACACACCTTAAGCACTCATAAATGCCTGGATTAACATCAGTCAAGATGTCTTGAGCACATACAAATTTAAGTAACTTCATTTTGCTTAGGCTTAGAAACTGGGTAGGTGCATCAAGAGTCAGGGAAATTAGTTTTTGTGTGTGTGTGTGTGTGTATGTGTGTTTAGGATATTGTTGCAGTGTTTAAAATAAATCTAAAATGAAAATATCATATGAGGAATTACTGTGTGTCGAGTTCTTTGCATATGTGATATTGTTTTGTCTTTTTTTTTTTTTGGATTTTTTCGAGACAGGGTTTCTCCGTAACTTTTTTGGTTCCTGTCCTGGAACTAGCTGGAACTAGACCAGGCTGGCCTCGAACTCACAGAGATCCGCCTGCCTCTGCCTCCCGAGTGCTGGGATTAAAGGCGTGAGCCACCACCTCCCGGCCTTGTTTTGTCTTTTCAGAACCCCAACAAATAGTCTCCTGCATAAGGACAAAGTACAGGCAGAGGGGTTCCCCACGATGACACAACTAGGGAGCTGGTTCTGTCGAGCAGTCTGACTGCAGAGCCCTCATCCTTAGAAATTCTGCCCTACCTCCTCAGGAGATCACAAGCCACCCTCCTGGTCACTTGTAGATTCAGAAACACCTGCACATCCCACTGTGTTGGAGCATTGCCAGCATCTCCTTCCTGAAGCTAAAGTGCCATCATTGTTTAGAGTTCTTTTGCAGACCGATGATACTGGATTGGAGCCTAGCCCCAAGACTGTGCAGCTCTCGTTCTCATGCAGGAGGATGGAATGCCCGCACAGTGACAGCCAGCCTGAGGGGATCGCGCATTTCTCCATCCATTTATTCACTTGCTAGCTCAGTCAATAAACACCAGAGAGATGTGCAATTTATAAAATGCCGAGAATATAGCAGTCTTGAAGCAACCTGGCATTCTGACATCTGACATGTACCTGCTCATCATTGGCGTGTCCTGTGGCAGAATTCTAGCCTGTTGCAATACCTGAAGAGGCTGGGAGTGGCTTGAGGGCAGGGAGAAGGAGTCCAGAGGGTATACTCTGCCAGAGGAAATCAGGGAGGGGGTCCTCAGTGCCCTTCCCTGCAGGCTGTTGCCAGCACTTTCCTGGAACACCCCACCCAAGGCTTCCATCAACCCTGTTCCTGGATGTTATCAAGTATCCCTTTGTGCAGATAAGAAAAACGATGGCTCTGGGTGAGGAGACCCTTTTTACAAAGCTATTGTCAGAGAGACAGTAACTAGCAGATCAGCCACAAGCTCTGACTCTGACCCTACAGCACTAATTACTCAGCCAATGCTGCCAAAACACATAGAAATCATGGCCAGAGAAGTAACTTGTCGAAAGTCACACAGTGATGTAGAGCCAATCAAACGGGGAAGCAGGCTGTTTCCAGAGCCCGAGCACTAATTGCAGTCTTTTGCTGCCTAATGGCTAATTGTTGGCGCTAGCTATATGGACCCCATGCCTTGCACAGGGGAAATAACAAACTGATTTTGCTAAGAGGGCTGTGCCTTAGTCAGAGCCTGCAAGAAAGTGTTGCTGTGATACCTAGGACAGAGAAACTCTCAAGCTCTGTGACCCTCTTGTCCCGAGGCCAGCAAGACAGGGAGTTGCATGGCTTGAACACAGCATCTTCTCTCCCAAGGCCTCAACACGCTGTGCATGGAGCCAGTCTAATTATCTGCTTATCCATAGGAATAGCAGCATCTGGAAAATCTTCCAGCTTCTAACCCCTGGACCAGATACATGGCTCCCGAGCCATTAGAGCAATAAGGCCCAACATTGGAACTACTTTTCCTCAAGGTACATGTTTCCCCCTCTGTGGGGCATGATAACTACAACCAGGGTAGGTATGTTAATCCTGGGAGCCTAGCACTGGAGACAGCATTGAGTTCTATTTGTTCCTTTTGCCAGAGGTGTTCTATTAGTCCTGATTGATTATGGGCTAGGGGAGAGTCCCTTCATGGGCATCTGGCAAGGTGTATGAGTTTAAAAAAACAAAACAAAACAGAAAATACAGGATGCTACTGCTGCTGTCTCCTGGCACTCAGAGCCTGTCGTGCAGTCCTTGGCATCATTTTTGGGCAGAGGCTAGTATTCTCTTGCCAGAGGGCCAGAAGCCAATACCTCCTTTCTGTTGTCATCTCAATTCATCTTTCTATCTTCCACCGTGTGTGTGTGTGTGTGTGTGTGTGTATGTGTGCGCACGTACGTGCACATAAATATGAGTAGGCTTCTTATGCTTTTGCAGGTACCAACCAAAACTCTGTATTGCAAGTGGCTCCTGGACCTTCCTGACATGAAGCTTCCATTAGCCATGGATAGTCCATGGTAGCATCCCAGGGTCCCAAGTGCCAAGAATCCTTTTAGTACTTAGTATAGAGATTCTTGATTTTAACACCTGGGCTTTCCACTGTCTATGTCTCCTTGGCCTGTCTCTTCCTCTGCATAACTAAGCCCTACCTGGGCTGAAAACTTATCATAGCATTTTTTTCTGCTGTGAGTTACAGCGATAGTGCCCGACTTTTCCTTGGGCAAAGCCATGCTCTTGGGCCCTGAAGATGCAGCTTCCTGCCCTCTAGACTGACCGTACCATGGAGAGTTCTGCAGTGGGCTGCCGAAGGGCAGGGGCTTCGCTTCAAGGTGGGACCGGACAGAGTATCTGTGCCTTACTTGTTTTTCTCCCCCTCTCAGTTCAGGCCACATTCTCTCCAGACAGAGAAAAGAACTAAGACTGTGGAAGGAGGTGCACCGGCTGGGAGAAGACTACTCCATGTCTTGTCTCCCTTCCTTTTCAGTCTCCCAAGTCACCCTGCTCTGTCTCTAGACCTTCTCTGCAGAGTCTGGATCTATTGTCCTATCCCAGAGTGAAAAGCTTGGAGTTCCCACTTAATAGCTGTTTAAAGACATTAAAATGACAGGAAATTCTCCGTTATGATCCCGAAATGCACATTTCAACAAAGCTACTTAGGAATCAGCAGATAGCTCCACCCCCTTTGCTATCTGTGAATTAGGATTTCAGCCAACTAGAAACGGATCCAGTTAAGTCATTTCACCCTATGCCCCCCCCCCCCGCATTGCCGCACCAGAAAATAGGCAGATCTTTATCTGCTTATGGTCTGTTGGAGGCTGTGCCAAACCAGCAGTTCAGAAGGCACAGAATAATAGAGTAGCCAAATTGTCATTTCACCCTAGCATGCCACTGCTGAACAAAAGGGAATAAGGCAGATCGCGGAGGTTATTTTATGCAGCTGGTCTGTTGGAGGCTAGGCCAAATAAGAAGTTCAAATGACATTTAGAACAACAAAATCTTCGTCTTTTATCCATGTTGGAAGCTACCTGAGTGCAGAAGTATGATTATACCGCGTGACGACACATGAGACTTTCCAAGGAACAAGCCACAATTCCCTCGCCCTAGAAAGGTAACCAAGAACAGATCAAAGAAACAATTTTGCTAAAGTTCAGCTTAGCAAATCAGTGAGTTTGCTGGTGTTGTTTAAAAAGGTATGGGCTACTCAGAGTTACTTGTATCACTGAGAAGCCCACCTTAGCAAGGGCAGCATCTCATGAAAGCTACAACCCCTGAGCTCTCTTCATGATGAGCAGACAGCTGGACAGGTCAGTGTCCTCCAGCAGCAGCTGCCTGGTGCTTCCATAGACATGGGCAGGACCGTAGAGAAATTTATTAGTTCCAGAAATTTCTTGAAACTTGTAAGGTGTTTACTTCCTGAGTCTCATTAGTCTCCGCCTTCCTCCCAAGGAAGGGGGGAGAATGCTTCCACTTAGAAAACCTTGACTTGCAAACCACCTCCCTCCAGGATGAAAAGTTTCAACTCTAGGAAATGGCTTCAAAACACCAGGAAGAGACAGAAATCTTCAATAAATAAATAAATAAATTAAAAAAAAGTATAGTAGGAATGTTGTCTCAAATCCACATGATATATGTCTAAATATTACTTATTTGAATGGTAAAAAAAAAATAAAACTAAACTTGAAACTCCTAAAAAAAAAACCACCAAGTTGTCTTCTTCCTGTGTTGAGAAGTTCCTATGCTCGCTTGAACTCTCAAGGGCAGATAGGACATTTAGACAGTTCTAAGGCAATTTTTACCCCAGAACTGAAGAATCATGTTCATAATTTTAAGACACGCTAGAATGTGTTTGGAATTTATGTAAAAAATAAAACATAATGGACTGGTGGTAACACAAATTGGTAGACATTACTTAGAAGTCATATGTCTGATAAGAGTTTAATATCAATGGTATATAAACCCTTCTAAACAATCAAAAACTCAGTTCAGTTAAAAACAGTGAAAAGAATTCAACAGATAATTTCCCAAAGAAGATACAAAAATAGCCGTGCAACACCCAAAAAGATACTGACGATCGTCAGTCGTTAGGAAGATGCAAATCAAAACTACAGCGAGATGACACTTTGCACACTGGTGGCTGAAATAAGAAAAACAGTATGAAGTGTTAGGAAGGGTCAGAGAAAAACATGAGGGAGGGGAGCCAGTGTGAGTATCAGTTTGGAGGTTCTTCAGAAAGCCTGATATAGGGGGTAGGGAAAATGGTTTATGTGTGTGTGCACACACACAAACACACGTAGCATTGCCATACAATCTAGAAATCCCATCCCTAAGTTTGTAACTGAAAGAGCTAGAAATTAGGATTCAAACATGGATACTCATATTTACCCACGTTCATTGCAGCATCGCTACGGCCAAAAGGCAGAAAATGACACAGATGTTAGTGAATAACATGTGTTGTGCAATACAGAATGGATTACGATTCAGAAACAAAAGGAATGGGATTCTGGAGCATGTTATAATATAAATGACGCTCTATGAAGAAGTCAGTCATCAAAAGATAATACTGTATGATTCTGGTTACATGAAGGCAATAAAATGCAGAGAGTGTGTGTCGCCGAGGCCAACAGCTTCAGCAAGATGTAGGATGTGTGTGGTGATTGTTTAATAGATACAGGCACCCTTTGGAAGAGATGAGAAAGTTTGAAAGTGATAGTCATGTTCCTGATATCACTGACATATTAACCAAGACGGCAAGTTTCATTAAACATATTCTGCTACACACACACACAATGGAAAAAAATACCATAAGAAAATAATAAATCTGAATAAATACTTGTAAACTTTTCTTCTGTGGTTCAACTAAATGTCAGTGTCAGAACTCAAAAGCACACTTTCAGGCCAGGGCTGAACCCATCAGAGCAGACTGCCCGATGGCTCAGTTCACAGGATTCCTCTGCCTTCAGCTCTGGACATGTGATGAGGGACACTGAGAGGAAGAGACTTCTCCATGGCGACCTCTGCCAGGCCCTCTACTTTAACATTATTTGTGGCACACCAATTCATCCTTGTGTGCCCGAGGGCAGCCACGAAGGAGGGCTGGGTAAACTTGCCCTTGGTGTAGGGAGCAAGCAACAGCATCAGGACTGCAACTCAGCTTTGCTGGACTCAACACTCTCTTGCCTTGTACAGCTCCTGTTCAAGTCTCTCCTCATTTCCTTGCAATACTGGCTTTCCATATTGTCATCGGGAAGCAGGGGAGAGCTCCCTCGGAATCCCATGTATTCATCTTCCTGGTAGGAGCAACGATCAGACTGAACTACGGCTGCCAGAAGGGCCACCCTGGGGCTGTCTGCAAGTATGACAACTAGCTAATGCCAGACACAGGGAGCAAAAAGACTCTGGAAGCAGTGAGGCCAGGATTCAGGCAGGCAGCAGGTGATACTGCTTTATATAGGTCACCAGATGGGACAACGTTCTGCCAACGTTCAGGCCCAGCTCCACGTGTTTGGTAGCAGAACTTTTGTTAGCTCATTCTGGGATGGGACATGATCAAGGGTGTCACAGAAGGCTCCAGGAAGCCAGATCCAGCCCTACTCTGCTGTAGTAGGTAAGTTGAGTGGGAGGATGAGATAGGGAAAAGTGGAGGTGATGGAGCTAGGCTGCCCCGGATGTCTGCTCTCGGTTGCTTCTTCTGAGACCTGGTTGATGTATCTGCTTTTCTCTCTGAGCATGCCAGGCTTGTTCCTTCATTCATAAAAGCTTTATTATCTCTGCATTTGGGGAACCAGTGTGTTTCCAGATCAGTGTGAGGAGCTGAGCAACCCAGAAAATGAGTCGCTCCACAGAATGTTCAGGTCATTACAAAACAGTATGCTCTGCCTTCATTTACTTTGGCAGGTGCAGTCTTAATGCACCTTGCGGTCGACTGCCCATTAATGCCGCTAAGGAGGATTTGCAAACTATTGAAAGTCAGCTCTCTTTCTCTGGCTCATCCCCTGTGGTGCAGGCCCGTTTCTGGGATGAGGCTGGATCAATAAACACACTCTTACTCTCTGTTGAGACTTTCTGTCTTCCAATTAGAATCAAGGAACAAAACATGCTGCTTTATTATATAGAGACAGCAGTCAATTCTGGCTCGGTGCGGAGTAGGAAATGCTGATTTTTTTTTCACATGTTTGCGAAACACAAACAACAAAGCGTCACTTGGAAAGCAACAGGATCTTTCTCAGCCAAACTACATACAAATGGGCTCTTCCTGTGTTAAAAGGAAGGTGGAAGTGAGCAGGAATTAAAGTCCTCAGGGACTGTGGTATTCGCTCTCTCGGGCCTGGGTGTATGCAAGCCGCAGCCTGGCAAGCAACCAGCCAGTGTCCTGATTGGAAATTATGGTTGGCCCAGATGAGGCATGAAATTTCTACTTGTCCTGAATCCTTTGCCTGTGGGACACCAGGCGCTGAGATGCGTACGCCCAAATCAGGCCTCTCCACGGCACACTGGAGAAGCTAGGCTTGTGGACTCTCCACACACGTGAACAGCATACTCAGGCCTCGAGGCTAAAAGTTCTTCAACTACATCTTGATCTAAGGCTAAAAGTTTATTCCTAACATCAGTGCACTATCTAGAGAGGAGGGAGAGGGGAAAAGAGAGAGGGAAGAAAGTGGTTAGCAAGGGGAAGGATGGGAGAGAGGGAGAAAACACAGGAGCTTTACATACTGAAGGATTGGGTTTTATTTAAAACCCTGCACATTCCCAACTGACTACCACCTGCCCTCTTCTTTTGGGCAGGAAACAATTCAAAACTACAACCCCTTGAGGTCCTTTCCATCGCAGGCCTGCCATGTGAAGGTCAAGTCAGACAAATAGGAACGGATATTTTTTTTCACCAACATTATTACCAAAGTAAAACTGGGCCACCTAGCCCTGGAGGCTAGTGTCAGCATAAAACTGTTGTGCGCACACACACACACACACACACACACAGAGAGAGAGAGAGAGAGAGAGAGAGAGAGAGAGAGAGAGAGAGAGA
>JABTXL010008037.1:66051-121455 GCA_025134845.1 Neodon shergylaensis | reverse complement strand
AGAGAGAGAGAGAGAGAGAGAGAGAGAGAGAGAGAGAGAGAGAGAGAATGGGTTTAATCCCCAATGTTAAAAAAGAAATCATGAAGGACATGGCATATATTTTACTGACTGCCTCATCAAAGATGACAGAATTTGCACCACATAGCCTGGTCAACATCTTCCTAATGATTATCCTAGACACAGCTCTCTTTTTTCTTGTTTCTTCCATCATGGGAGCTATTCTGTTCTGTCTGCTCCCAGCCATTCAGCCAGAGCTGATCATTCACGCCCCTTATATTCATCCTCTCCAGCTTCCAAGATAGTTTTCTCCAGAGTAGAACAATGACATGGTTTCTGTGTGACGGAACCAACTTCCCTTCTTTGAAGCTCTTCTGTACAACTTTTCTTCCCTCTGCCATGAAATACATGACACAGAGTGCTACAGCTGGGGTAGTAACAGCAAGGTATTGCCTGACTCTCCCCTTTGTGGGCTGCTGGCAGGGTTAAAGGGAGACAATGCAGAAAGGGGCCAGACCAGAAGAAATGTAAATGAAAATAGAGAGGGGAGGGAAAAGAGTGATCAGCTCACACAAACTATCTCCCGATCTCAGCTAAACATGCCCTCTTTGAAGATGTGTTCATTTGCCAAAGGTATGGACTTCTGGAACACATTGAGTTCTCAAGGCCATGAAGCCCTAACTGAAAATCTCTGGGCCCCAGAGAAGAGAATTCGCCAAATGAGTAGACACAATCCCTTCCTCAGCAGCGTTGAAAAGCTGTAATATTGGTGTGATTCTGATGGGAGGAGGACGATCTATATGAAATCAATTATTTTTCAAGCCTGAGAGTTGCCTGAAGGGCCAGGTTTCCTGAGAGACTGCTGGGATTCTATAAGAACCAGGGTCTGTAAAACCCAGTCTCATCCTGAGAGCAGGTTGAGAAGGCTCCTTAGAAGAGCTGACTGATTACCGGCAGACCCCAATTTCCAAGGTAGACTTTTGCTTTGTGTCTGCCTACATTCCAAACTTCATCATGAGAGAGGCAGGCTTGCCTGTGGATGCCCAGCCTCTCCCCCTTGCTCATTTTAGACTGATCAGAAAAAAAAATCCCATGGCTTTAGATACTCTAGCAAGCTGCCTCCCTGAAGGGGCTGGGGATAATGAACTTATAGTACCCACTGAGGAGGCCTGCTGGCTTTCCCAGTTGGGTATTTTTTGTCCTGAATAACAAAATATCTAAAATCCAAACTAAAAGTGTTCCAAGCCTGGAAGCAGATGAGAAAAACATAGAGTTGCTCTTGGCTTCAATGTGGTCTCATTGTTCTCCTCTCCTCCAGATTCTAGAAATAAGTCTTTCTCTTATGTAGGAGGCCTCCTAAAAGTCATCAGCCCTTCTACTTCCACAACCCAGGCATAGTCAGGTGCTACGCCCCTGCTCCCAAAGGGCTCTGTGGTTCATGGGGAAGCATGGCATGTAGTTAGGGAGAACAATGGTAGTCATGCAGCGGCGGAGGCTGTCAGGCTGTGCAAGGATTCAGACTCAGTGTCACCTTGCCCACCAGTGCCCCTGGGAGTGACTGAGTTCTCTTTGCCTGAGACTGCATGGCAGAACTGAGATCAAACACGCAAAGGGTTGAGAGTCAGACAGACATCCAGTGTTGGGGAGCATGTAGCCTTTTCTCAAGGATGATCTGACAACAGATTTGGAGACTCTCAGAAGCAGAGCCATCAAGACAGCAGCCCTCACAGGGGAGTGCGCCCTAAGGGGATAATCTACTAGGGTGTTCTAAGGGTGTTGATAACCATGATGTATGTCATGGAAAAGAGTTTAAAAATTGATTAACTCTGGGAATTTCTCTGTCATCTTTAAAACTGATGTATGCATTGGCTCATGTGCAAGGGAGTTTTTGATGTCTTAAATACGGAAAAATAAGCAGGCTACCAACTACTTGTATCACAAGATCCAGCTGTGTGGAAGAGTGTAGACACGCCCATGTGCCATCTATACAGACTGAGACAGAAGTGTGTGTGATGGAGATTTTCCAGGAATCCCCAGCTCTAGAAAAAAAAAATTACAGGTGATTTATTTCCTTCTCTTTCTTTTTTTCAGTTTCAATTGCTGTAAAATATATGTAATATACAATTTACTATGCTAACCATTTTAGGTTCTTGGTTCTGTGATACTTATTTTATTCACACTGCTGTGCCCATAATCTCCAGAAACATTTCATCTTATAAAACTGAGACTCTCAGTACCCACTCAGCTAGTCCCTATCCTCCCACCCCAATGTCCAAGGACCACCTGTCTGGTGAATTTGCCCATGCAGTACCCCTCACATGCCTGGAATCAGGCAGTATGTCTTTTGTAACTGATTTAGCATGTCTTCAAGGATGTAGCATGAGTTAGAGCTTCCTTCATGTGTGTGTCTGTCTATCTGGTATGTGTCTGTGTATGTATGTGTTTGTATGTGTCTCTGTGTATGTGGGCATATATGTCCTTGTGTATGTGTGTATGTCTCTCTGGGTGTCTGTGTGTCTATGTGTCTTTGTCTGTGTGTGTCTCCCTCTGTCTCTCTTTCTCTCTAAATACACATACATACACACATACACACACGTGTGCATGTAGAGGATACATGACAACCTTGGACGAGGACGGGTGTTAGTCCTCAAATACTCCCTACCATATTTTTGAAGTAGGGTCTGGAATTTGTCCAATAGTCCAAGCTGCTTGTTTGGCCAGCAAGTCCCAGTAAGCACCCTGTCTCTCCCTCCCCAGTACTGGGAGTACAGCACTTCACAGTGTAGTTTATAAAGCTCAGCATTTGGGCCAGTCTCCGGCTCAGAGAGGGTTAAAGTGTCAGGAGGACTGGTTGCTGTGTAGTTATTTGGGGACTTAAAACCAGTCCTGTCTGCTCTGAAAACTTCACAGACGTGCCCCCTCCCCCTTGCTTCCCTCTTCCATCTCCTCCTTAATTGAACCTTCTCTTGCTCTAAGAGTGCTGCTTCATCCCAAGGGCCTCTATGAGAATATCCTTGGTTTCCCTGGCTGGGTCAGCTCTGCCCTATTATGGGTGGTCCTGACAAAGCAAAGCCACCTTCCTATCAGTAAAGTGTCTCCCTGTCCCTTTGTGTTGGAGCCCACAAGACTATACAGCAAGTGCACAGCTGACAGATTTATCAGACTGATCCATGGGAAGTGTATATATATACATCCACATGGAGTCACCCATTCAGCAGAACTGTGAGAACACTTGTCTTTTGGAAAAGTCGCTGTCAGATCTGTAAAAACCCTTGTGAAGCCATGGTTCTTCCCTTCAAAATGGGATTCATTCCCAAAATACCTCAGCAGTGTGACTTCTGCATGGGCAATGGAATGGATTGACCTTTCCGTTCCCCCACACCATGGGGCCTTAGAGCTATAAACATTCACTCTATGTCCTAATAGTCAAATCTGCATAGAGTCAATCCCCCAAATTTACCTGCTAACAGATCATGTAGGAATTTCAATAGGATGGGAAAACACTACCCTTACCAGACAGACAGGGCTGGGTGTGGGTTCAGGGATGTTTAGTAGCTTTATCTAATGGTTTGGAATGTCAGGTGTTTCCCCTTGGATGCTGGCTCTTTCCTGGGTGGTGACACCTGTGCTGGAGTGCTCCTTTGTCAGATTCTGTCTGCCACCCCTTTTGTGATTCCAAAATTGTTTTGGTAGCATTGTTTTGCCTATGGAATTTTGCAACTACGTCTGTAAAAACTGAAAACCTCCTGGAGATCACCCTTATGCTTCTTCTTTGCCCAAGGAATAAAGAACATGCAGAGGTAACGCACGTGAGTTGATTTATTTCATTTTACAATCAGATCCAATTAGCCAAGTTATCACTAGCCATAGTGAATCTCATCTGGACCCTGCGGGGGTGCTGAGGCTAGTACTCAAGCCCCCCCTCCCCCATACCTTTACCTCTGCCTTAGCTACCTGGCTTTATGTGGCATAGAGGAAACACTCAGAGGGTATATTCACAAATGGACAGAAGATGTCTTGTGGAAATAAAATCTACCCTAATTCTCTAAGTGGGGCCTGGACAGCCAGTGCTCATCCACATCCCTCTCCCTGGCTTCCTCAGTCTCTCTATCCCCACACCCACCTCTGGCATCCTCTAGGACCCTCAGTTTTGCAGGTCCAATCTGAAGGGAAAGTAGAGGGGGAAAACATAAGCCCTGCGAGGGCATAAAGAAATGCTCACCTGAAACTGCTTAGTTCATTCCGGGGGCTCAGCAGGCAGGTGGCATTTGGAGGATTTCACCTCTGAGCTGCCAGGATGCCAGGAGACACAAGTTGTCCCAACAGGGACACATCTGCAATGAGCCAGTGAGCCAAGCAGCCAGGGCACCCCCTGGCAGGTACTCTTATTTCTCAGGGAAAACAGCTAAGAATTTCCACCTGTTAGGTGGGTTCTTGCTTCTCTTTGATTCTAGAAAACGTCTCAAAGCTGACGTAAGGGCAGGAGATGAAGTCATTTCCAGGAAGTCTTCTGAAGTGTACCTCCGTACTTCGTCTGGCCCAGGATTCCACCTGCCTCAGCAGAACAGTGTGCTTTCAGTCTGGTCTATGTTTATACATTTATTTCCATGTTTGTGTCTGCGCCACATTTGAGGATTGAACGTACACTTTATTGTATAGAAGACTGTATTGTTAATGGTTTTAATACCCTTAATCTATAAAAGTTACTAAAGGGGGATCTGCAATCTTTGTTCTGTGACTTTCAAATTACAATCAGAAACTATTTTCTTTAACCCACTGATGGTGTCCTAAATAAGAGACTTATATTTGAGAAGATGTAGACTGTACTACATCAGACACTTGTCTTTTTGATACCTCAGGCTTATCATTAGATAATGTGTACTATTCTCATCCCTATTTCACAGATGAGGAAACTAAGGTACAAAGAGGAGAGGAAATTTGACCAGGTTTATGCAGCCTGTTCATCAAAGCAATATTTAAAATGCAATATCAAACTTCAAAATCTTATCCTCTTTTATTCCTCTCAGTCAATTTTCGTCTCTTTGGAGTAAATCAGTGCCCAGCGCTTGCATGGCTTGGGTCCTTAACTAATGGTGGTGGGATAATGAAAAAAGGACAGACACTAAGGACACACGGACCCAGGAAAACTGGAGTCAGGAAATCTGGAGTCAGGTGGGCTGTGGGCACTCTCTGGAGGAGCAGCACAAACCACCCCAAGCTGGAACTTCAGTTTGTTTAATGTGTACAGGATAGGGGGAGGAGCTAGCAAGCCCTAGGAGGTCTCTGTGGGCAGCTGTCTCAGGCCATAAACATCCAGGAGGAAGTTTTGCACACACTGTTTACGTTATGTCTGAGTTGGGAGACCCCCAAAGAGACCACCACGTTGCTGACTTAACGATGCAATCACACAAGGTTTCTTTATTGTGTATTGAAGCTTGTGAGCTAGCAGGAGCCGCTTTGTCCCACAGGCTGATGCAGAGGGTGAGGGACAAAGGCCCCAAACTCACAGTTCAGGGTTCTTTAAAGGGAAAACCAGCAAGAAGAGAGTTACATGTCTTGGCGTTACCGGATTGGGTAGGGGGATATGCCTATATTGCAGTTGGCTCTAAGTCAAGAGGGGATTTTTGTAACTTTCCACGAGAGAAACAGGGAGGGAAGGAGGGAGGAAAAGAGAGGGAGGGAGCAAGGGGGAGAGTGAGGGGGGAGGGAGGGAGGGAGGGAGGGAGAGAGAGAGAGAGAGAGAGAGAGAGAGAGAGAGAGAGAGAGACATGGTAACTATGGTAACTGTAAAAATCCTTCTGATTGGCTGTCCTCAGGCCCCTTGGCAGCCAGGCAGTTTTTGGGCCAGTTTGTGACTTTTCTTGGAATTGTCAGGGACTTGGGGTGGGGCGCCAGGAGTGAGGTGCCTGCTAAGTTAGATTCTCACAAAAATGGGGCCTGGTTTAAAATGACTTTAGTATTGTCTGTTCAATTAATTGTTAGTAAACACGTCTACTTGCACACTGCCAACACCAGCCGTGGCTTTGTCATCCCCATTAGCTTGGAACATTGTATCCTCGACATGGCGGTGGCTGTGTCAAACAGTACACATTCACTCGTGACTTCATTTGCTCTTTCCACAACCAATCTAGGCTTCCTTGATTCCCTACAAATCAGCCTTCCCCATCTCTTGTGGCCTCCCCAATGTTCCGTGCCCCAAACTCTCCTCTCAGTAATATTTGCCCCTGCCCTGGCCACTTGGCCTCGAGTTCGCCTCTCTGCATCTTGGTTGCTCTCCTCTTTCTCTACCTCAGGCACTGTTCAATGGGTCACTTCATTGAGGGAAGGCCCTTGGCTTAGCACAGTTGTGCCTTCAGCGGGTGTGTGTGTGTGCATGTGTGCACACGTGTGTTAGAAGTTCTACCCAGCAAATAATCAGCCATGCCGTCTGAGAGACAGAAGAACTAGTTTACGCATTAATATTTTGGCAAGTTCCAGCACCCCCCACGCGCCCCCCCCCACAATTTCTTAGAGCTTTTATAGGTCAGGTAGCACTGTGGCTACCTGTGGGTGGTCTCCAAGTCCCATTCCCTCCAAAGGAATTTTTGATCACAGTTATGAGTGCTTACAGGGACAGAAACTGCGGGAACACACATTGGGGGGTAGATAGTTTGAAGGTAGCAATACATAATACATTTGCAGGTATCAATTTCAAAAGCTCCTTTCCTTAGCAAATGGCATCTAAAGTATGACCTTTGTCCAGACAGCTGGTAACCACTTCTTAAGGTAGTTTCTCACAATTGCTTGCCTTGTCAAGTTATGGGGTAGGGACTTTAACAAGCAGGCAGACATTAGCACACTTGGGTAAAACTTCAGCTCACTCTACTTTTACACAATCCTACAATTTACAAGCAAAGGCTTCTATTAGACTTAGCACAGAATAGTAATTTGATTTTCTTAGATACATACAGAGGAGTAAAAAGTGGATATTTGTATCATCTCCTTTTCATGGGCACACTGTGTGCATGTGTGTGTGTGTGCATTTGTGTGTGTACGTGCACACCTGTCCTTGCACATGAAGAGGCCAGAGAAGGACGTGGGGTATCTTGCTAAACCACTCTCCACCTTATTTCTGGAGATAGTGTGGTTCACTGAATGTGGATGAAGCTGGCTGTTTTTCTCTTCGGCTAGCTGCTGTCCCTGCCTTCACCCCAAATCCATGCTGGGGTTACAGGCATGTCAGGCCACACCTGGCTTTGTCATGGGTGCTAGGGATTCAAATTCAGGTCTTTATTCCTGAATGACAAGTGTGCTTACCCACTCAGTCATCACCTCAGCCCGCTTTCAGTATCTTGTACAGTACAGACACTTGTATGCTTAACACTTTTCTGGAATAGAGGGATGAGTTCCATCACAGGCTGTGCAGAGATAGCCTCTCACTCTTTGCAGGTACTAGTCACCTTCTGCGGGCGCTATCGCCCTCTGCAGGCACCACTGCCCTCTGCAGGCGCTACCCACCCTCTGCAGGAGCCATTGCCTTCTGCAGACACTATTGCTGTCTGCAAGCACTATCGCCCTCTGCAGGCACTATCTCCCTCTGCAGGCACTAATCTCTCTCTGTGGGCACTATTGCCCTCTGCAGGTACAATGGTCTTCTGCGAGTGTTACTGCCCGCTACAGGCACTACCGCCCTCTGCAGGCACTAATCTCTCTCTGCAGGCACTACCATCTTCTGCTGGCACAATGCCTCTCTGCAGGAGCTCCCACCTTCTGCAGGCATGCTTAATCCCCCAGAATATCCCTTGGCTGTGTTCAACAACTAAATCCTCTCTGATCTGATCCCCTCTGCAGGGAGGCTTCTCATGACTGCCCAAGGGAACAAACTCTTTCTGCCAGTGTTCTGTTTTTCTTCCTTGCTTCCGTCATCACCCCTGCAGTCACAACACTGGCTTGTGTGTATATTTTTAATTTCCTATACTGAGTATGAGCTCACTGAGAGAGCAGCATATGGTCCCGATTTGCTCTCTGTGGATAGAGAAAGGGTCAAATGGCCTGGGATAACATTCATCATGGAAAGTTCAAGGGAACAATGGCAGGCAGGTGGATTCTCATTGCCTATGGTATTCTGACTGTTTATTGGTCATATCCCAGTAGGAAGACCCTGATTCAAGATTTGTGGATTTAAAATTGTTGTGATAATTGGGTCTCATAAGAAATACATATTTTCCCTCCGTTCCTAAGAAAGTGTTGGCAGAGGTTTCTTGCTTGTTTCTGGCTGCCCAGATCTGAGATAGTCACACAAAACTGGATTAATTAATCACACTTGGTCAATGACTCTAGTATATTCCTAGCTAGATCTTACATCTTAAATTAATCCATTCCTATTATTTTATATTTTCCATGAGGCTTGTGGCCTCCTGACAAAGTTCCAACTGGCAGCTCATGCCTTTCTCCTCTGGCGGCTACATGGCTTTTCACTGACTCCACCTACTCTCTATATATATCTTTTCCAGCCTGGCTATATTCTGCTAAACCATTGGCTGAAAGCGGCTTCTTTATTAACCAATAGTATACAGAGGGGAACCCCACATCAAGGAAGAACTCCTAAGTCCTCATAGATAATGTGAGGAGACTCTTCTGTTCTCATATTTCATGTTTGATAGGTTCCTGAAACAGAATTCCTAAGACTTTCGGAATATCCCAATATCAGGAGCACGGGACATAGAGCCTCTGAGTCCCGTAGAATCCCCTTAGAATTCCCTCTGAGGTAAGAGCATCTTTTGTTTTCATGAGGTGACTCTCAGTGACCTCTTGCATAATCTGGGGTAGAGGACTCTAAGTTAGCCCACTTTCTATTTTGGTCACATGATACCCGAGAGTAACAGTTTGAAGGAAGACAGGTCGATTTTTGCCTACACTTCCAGAGGTTTTAGTCCTCTTGGGGCTTGAAGAGAGAGAAGAACATTATGGTAGCAGAAGTCTGTGCAGTGGTCTGCACATCCTATAGCAGTCAGAGTGCAGAAGAGAGGACCCTTCAAAAAGACACTCCCAGAAACCTGCTTCTCAGTAGTCTGCACCTCGTAGCAGCCCACTCCCTATGACCTCATCAGAGATCAGGCCACATATGAGGTTAGCACTCTTATGATTCAACCATTTCTCAATATTCCAACTAGCCCATGGAAAACAAGGCCCCCAGCCCAAGTGCCTTTGGTATATTCATATTGAAACCATCGTAGGCTAGTTAGAAGGAAAACTAAATGTGATAGGAAGTTTGGAACATCGGTCCCTTCTCTATAGACAGGTGAAAAGGGCCAAAGGTTAAGTTGATCACCCATGACCAAAGAGTTAATCAACTAACCTCCCCCAAATGAGTGACTGTTAATGAACAGTATCTGTCTCTACTGGAGAGAAGAGGCCTGCAGTGAGCCCAGTGGCCAATGGAAACAGTAGGAAAGTCACTGGGGGAGCAGTCCATGTACTGCAGTCCAAACAGTCTCCTGCGATTTCTTGGGAAGTGGAGACACATGCTGGAAAGCAGCATTTCAATCAGGGATTGGTCACACGTCTGACACTGGTTCTATGCAAGTGTACCTGAGCTAAGTTCTCACTGACTAGAAATGCTGTGTGATGCTAATGTCACAGGCATTACTCTTGTGTCGATGATAATGATGGTGTAAATAGACTATGGTGCCACCAAGCACCTGAAGACACAGCACAAAAGGATTATATACAGCACCTAATACTTGATAATAGAGGAATATCACAAGTAAGTATTTATTAGATGACACTATTCTGCATTATATTGGAGTGTTCCTATATTCGTATTTTTATCCATAGTTTTAAAGCTTCCTATAGAGCCGAGTGATGGCACAGTCCTACAATCCTAGCACTTGGGAAGTCGAGGCAGGAGGATTGTGAGTTCAACATCACATCACTTTACACGCTGCAGAGAAAAAGATATTGTCTTGAAAAGGGAGATTCACATAAGATGAGTGTCCTTTATTGTCTAGGTTTTATGAGTGTACTCCAGATATTAAGTTGACAGGGACAAAATCAGCTGAAAAGATGTTTCTTAGAATGTATCTCCATTGGTAAGCAACACGTGGCCCTATTTGCTGACAAGAATTTGGGATGTCATAGTATTTTGAAGCAGAGATGACTTTAGAATTCATGTGGCCCAGCTTCTGGGAGATTGAGCCTTATAGAGAAACTCCAGTCTGTTTAGATCAACAGCTCTTTGAACAACTTGAAGAATAAAAGTAAAAATTCTACAGACCAGAACATATGAGTAACTTGTGGACCTTGTTAAAATTCAAACTCTGATCCAGTAGATGTGAAGTAGGACAGGATAATATATTTTTAGTAACCTCCCAGGTGATGTCAGTAAAGCTGGTCCACACTCAAGTCAAAGAGCAATGGGAATTTAGATTCAGTGTAGTAAACTGTGAGATAATGTTAAAGCTAATTCATAAAGATGAACCTCCCTGGAAGAGCCCTCAGTGCAGAAGGCTAAAATAAAACTTTACTGATGTGTAGCAGGATATTTGTTTACATTGTGTGAAGATGTGTCATTGTGATTGACTTAATAAAGAGCTGAACGGCCAATAGCTAGGCAGGAGAGAATAGGCGGGACTTCCTGGGAAAGAAAGGAACTCAGGATGAATCTAGGCAAGAGAGAGATGCCAGCAAGATATGGAAGGAGTCAGATATACAGAATGGAAGAAAGGTTAAAAAAAAAGCCACACGACAGAATGTAGATTAATAAAAACAGGTTAATTAATAGAAAAAGATTAATTAATAGAAATAGGTTATTAACAATTAGCACTTAGAACTGTGCTGGTTATTATCAAGCCTAAGCTAAATGCCATGCTTTCATAGTTAATAATAAGTCTCTGTGTCATTATTTGGGACTGCCAGCCAAAAAAGAAAGTCCAGCTGCACTAATAATGCTTAAAAAGATTCCTCTTGACTGTGTTTTGCATCATCATATAAATTATTAAAGTGTCACCATTCTCCTACACACGCAATAAAAGCATGGACAGTATTTCCTGTTGATCCCAGTTGGTAGATTTGTCTCAGGGGACTGTGCGTGAGCAAAGAGGAAAGGAAGTTCTTTTACCATGTATTTCTTCTCACTTCTGACCATGTGCAAACCTAAGTCTTATAAAGGCTCCTCCACAAAGCCAGGGCCAGTGTGTCATTGTCTTCAGTGATCTAATCACAGGTGAGTCCCACATGTTCTAGAGAGAGGTCAATGCAGGTTAAACCCATGTTCCAGGGGATAGATCAATGCAGGTTAAACCCATGTTCCAGGGGATAGATCAGTGCAGGTTAAACCGAGTAGGTCACAAAACAAAAGCAAGCAAGCCAACAAGCAAAGCAAACCATAAAAGTGAGGGGGAACAGGCAGGGGATTGGCAGGGGTGGGAGTGAAACAACAGAGGATTATGTAAATATGTGAAATTATCAAAGAATAAATTACAATAAAAATAGATTTTGAAATTATTTATGAATCCCTGACAATTTCCAGCCAGAAGTCAAGTGAAAGGCAATTTGGGTGAAATTGCCCTTGATCCAGAAAACACAGATGTGGTATGACTCTATGAACCAGTCAAGGGACCACATTGCTTGCAGCTTAAACTTTTGTCCTCAAGTTAGACATCTAATTGTTGGAACCTGCCCTGCTAAGGCACAAGTGGGATCATGTTTGTTTTTCCCCTGCCTTCCCTGAAGCAAGTCTGAACACTCAGCTGGCACACCTGGTCTCTTGTAGGCTTTACCTGACAGCAGCGTTCCCGACTTACCTGTCTTGAGCCCCATAAACATGCTGTCTCTTGACACCAGAATTCTGAGGAAAAACCTATTCAGGGTGTGAGTCACCCCACCTATGGTCATCCTGGTATCTTGGGTTGACAGTTATCTGTGCTAATTTACAGGGTAGGTGGCAGTATCTCACCTCTCTACACACCAATTATCAATTGCAGCACATCCTCTCTCAAATCGCAACAATGACAACTATCTCAAGAAATTCCCAAAGTGGAAGTGTGTGGATGCTTATTATCCTGGGTTGAGATCATTAGCTCCCTGCAACTGGACTGCAGCTATTCAACTCCTAGTTGCTGTCCCAGGCTGTGTGAGGACTGGGACACATCGCCTGTCTCCAGATGCCAGTTTCCTCAGTTCTCCCAAAGATGGCATGATATAATGATATCATCCCTATTAATACTGTTACTACTTAGTGGTCATTGGGAAGATGACAAAATTCATGTATCATTAATAGCGCAATGATCAGACAGAATAAGGGCCTATGAACTATCTGCCGTGACTATTATCTGTCCGTCACTGTCCTGGAAAGCGATACAGACCCATCCATCACTCAAACTACAAAGTTTGTGGGGCCAGATTGCCAATTTTACAAATCTCAACCTGTAAGCACCTAAGTCTTTATTATCTAAGAGCGGGGGAACAGACCAGCATAGAAAATGTTTTCCTTTCAAGTTCAAAAGACAGAGTGAGGAAGAAAGTATAGAGTGTGAGCAGAATCTCTCAGGACTCCAGTGTGTGAGCTTCTCCTCAAACCACAGGATTTTACAGTTAGCTCCTCTAGACAGGTCCCCAGCTCATCTCTCCCAGTTCACCTCTCCCAGCTCCCCTGAACAGCTGAATCATTTCTCTATTTTACTAAACAAGGGGTGAATAAGAGCCTCCTTTGCATTCCTGGGATGAGTGGGTCATGGTTTGGACTAGGAACCAGCAAGAGGCATTCCAAAGAATGCTCAAGCTGCCCCTGCTAACCTCCCACCTCCAGTCTGACTGTCTCTGTCTCTCTCACACACTCTCTCTTAGAAGAACCAAAAGCAGAGACAATCTCAATCAGTGGTTTCTCAACCATCCTGATACTGCAGCTCTTCAATAGTTAGTTCTCATATGGTTACTCCCAACCATAAAGTTACTTTCATTGCTTCTTCATAACTGCAGTTTTGCCGCTGATATGAATTGTAATGTAAATATCTGTGTTTTCCGATGTGTAGCGAGTCTTTTTCTGTCCCGCCAGCCAGCTCAATAATAATGACACAGAGGCTTATTATTAATTATGAAAATGTGGCCTTTAGCTTAGGCTTATTTTTATCTAGCTCTTATAAGTTAAATTCACCCATTTTTTTATTAATTTATATTCTACTATGTGGCTTTTACCTCTATTCCATTCCCTGTGTCTCTCTGATGGATAGATTCAACTCCTACTTTCTCCCTCCCTGCCCACAAGTCCTGCTTATACCCCTTGCCTACCTATTGGCCATTCAGCTCTTTATTAAACCAATCAGAGCAATATATCTTCACACAGTGTACAAATATCCCACACAACACTGATGGTCTTAGACGACTTCTGTGAAAGGGTTGTTCGACTCCCAAAGGGGCCATGACCTACAGGTTGAGAACCACTGATCTAGATACTACTGTTTTGCTTCGCTAACCTTATCACAAATCCAAGAAATCAGACTTTCACCAGTTGGCCCTGAATTCAGTCATTTTTAAAATTTTCACGTATTCGTTTTCATTTGGCTTCTGGAATCAGAGAGGGACAAGGGATTTAGGGTGCTGGTATTTAGGGCAGTCTTATAGCTAGAAGACATCAGTGAGTTCAGCCCTGAGGTTCTTGTCCGTGAATGCAGAAGCTCCTAGGTTCCCCACAAAAGCTTGCCCTCCATAAAGCACATCAGAAGGGAGTAGCCCCTACTTTTGCATGCTATGACACTTACCCCAGCTGTGAGCAGGGATTTAGGGACTGAAAGACAACACTAGAAACACTGCCTGGCAGTATCTCTATCACAAGGCAAGATAGAAGGCCTGGAGTATCCCCAAGGGGGCCTGGAAAAATCAACACAATTCCTGAATGTATTTTCTAGATGGGCATAGTAAAAAGAAAAAAAAAAAAGGTTTAAGAAAGATAATGACCCAAGAAACCTATCAGCAGAATAAAAAGAGATTGCCAAGCTTCCATCGCTGGTTGCAGGTTAGGCAAATTCCTATACATAACAAACAAGTAATTTAAATGCCTCATAGATAGTCTCTGAGGCATCATTTGAAGTACCACCTTGAATTTATATTGCAGCAGTTGCCATACCAACAGGAGGGCTGTATTCCAAAGGGAAAATGGACACACAGTCCCATAAGCCTTGCAACCCTCTTGCTTTCTCACTGCTCCCAATGCGTGCCTCATCTCTTCTCACCCCCCTGGATACTCTCCCACCTTAGATCTAGGGTGAGCCACCCTGTGCATTGAATCCTTCCCCTTTGGAGGAGGCTCTTGAATATCTCTTGAGGAATCTTGAGCCGGATCATATCTCCTCATTCCGACATGGCAGGGAGTTTCAGCTCTCCCTCGAGTGTAGCCCCCTGCCTGAAGACAGAAGGTGGTGCGAAAAACTGAGACATGGATATTGGTAAAGTATCTCCAGTGCTACACCTCATGCACAATGGGATTTTGGGTTATTGTTAGGACATTGTGCAATGCATCTGTCCATCGACAAACACAGTATGGTTAGTGGGTGCCGGTAAACCTTCAAAAGCCCAGTTCCAAAAATGTCTCTCCATACATGTTATAAGTTTTTCACAAATTTTACTGATAGAAAAGATGTGCAGCTTATAGAATAGAGATAATAATGAAATATACAAAAATCTTTATATTGTTTTCTTTCTTGTGTTTGTAGCCATTAACCTTGACAAAACAGAGTTTCAGTAAAAAGGCCATTTTAAAGAGTAAAGTCTGCATTATTAACATTGAATGAGTCAAGTCCCAACCCTTAACCTTTGTTCCTTTCCTGGTATAAATACTTCCATCATGGCCCCGACTGGCTGGGAAAAGAATGTCAATGATTATGGAACTGAGATTTGGGCAGTGGCATAATAACTTACAGCACGCTACACTTAAATATAATTATCCCATATCCATTTCCTAAAAGATTCTATCATATACTGGATAGAAAGAGAATAGACTCAAACACACTCAAAAAGGAAAGACAATGGCTGAAGAATCATATAGCCTGTGTTTCAGACTAGTTTATTTCTGAACTTAGTTTCAAAGCAAGGTAATGTTTAACATTTCTCAAAGTTTCAATGTGTGTGCCAGTAGGAGCCAGTTATACCACACTGGCACTTTTATGCTTGGGAGAGAAGCAGCTGTCTGACCCGTGGCTCCATGGCCCCGTGCCAAGGGACTTCTCAAGAATTGTGTTCTCTTTCCACGTGTCTCCTCACCTATATGACCACTCTCATCCTTTCCCCTTCTTTGTCTATCCATGTTCTCCTGTTTCCTTCTCTTTTCTTCCTTTTGACTTCTTTGGTCACAGTCCTGGCCTGTGCCTTTGCCATCCACTTCTTGGATCACCTGAAAGACCTTTTGATTATTATTGCTAGCTTTTTTATTCTGATTCTTCTCCACATCTTTGTTACATTGCTTCTCACATCCATTCTCTGCACGTGTTCCTTCAGCTAGTTTCTTAATTTTAAACCTTCGCCGGTCCTTTAATAACTTCAGGATTCAATTCAAAATCCCTGGAAATTCTGAATAGGGGTGGTGACAGAGGTATGCAGAGAAATGGGGATGGTCCCAATTCCACAGCTCTGCAGACTTTCAAGTGGGGAACATCAGAAAAAAAGGCAACTAAGCAGCCTGGTCTACAGAGCTACAGAGCTAGCTCCTAGCTCCAGGACAGGCTCCAAAGCCACAGAGAAACCCTGTCTCGAAAAACAAAACAAAACAAAAAAAGAGGCAACTAAGTCCCAGATAATCTGCCATGTCTTTGAACTTAATCAATTTATCTTTCATTTCTCACATTACAACTGACAAGTTGTCCTCACTGCCATAGACGAAATGTTCTAGCTCTGAGTTCTAGGTTAGAACACAGTCCCTAAGGGATGATCTCAGGAGGCAGGGTGTTAGGGCCTTGCGACTGAGCCCTCGTGCATGGCACTTAAGCCCCTGTGAAAGGCTTCAGAGAGCGTCCCTGGCCTTTCTGTGATATAAGAACACAGCCAGAGGACACAGTCTGTCTACGGACCAGGACACGGGCCCTCTCGAAGTGCTGGCTTGGAGTCTCCACATTTTAGAACTAGGAGAGAATAAATATCTATTGCTTTACAGCTGCACTTCTGTGGCAGTTTGTTACAGCAATGGATAGAGACAAGCTCAGACATTGAGTGGTCATTGCAACACGCTGGACATGTTGCTGAGTTGCTTGCATTAACTGCATACACTCCACTTTGTAAAGTAAAGAATATTACCATTTTGCTAATGAGAAAACTGAGTGATAAATATCCAAGGAATAGCACATATTCCAGAATATTGATATGGCCCTGGAGAACTAGCAGATGTAATAACTCAGAAGACACCATGTCTCTATGACATCGTTCCATCAGAGCCAGAACTGGGGTGACCTAAGTGATACACTGCTCCTTGAGCGCAAATTTAAAGGAGTTTGGGGAATATGACAGCGTATAGCGATATCTTGACAAATCAAAACCAATGCAAACACAATGTCAAATAACAATCAGATTTCGAGCATGGACAGCATCTTATTCTGATTTTTTTTTCATTTATTTTTGTCTTTTTCACTTGACCCTTATGTTGGCCCTGGTTCCTACAAAACCTTGTTTATCAAAGCAACCTAGAGACATGGTCTCTAGTTTGCCATTCTGAGTTTTAAAAATATACTGCCTTGGTAATTCTACCTTTAATTAATATTATTTTGCTTCACAAATCATGCTGCTATTGCGTTTTGGAATACATTGCAATATTTTGGTATGTGTTGTAATATAGAACGATTAAATCAAACTAACATATGTTTCGTATTAATTAAGAATATCATTTATCTTCATTACTGAATTTCTTGGAATCTTTTTATATTCTGTGTTTGGGATAAATATCTCACTTTCTCCACCTCAGTCCAGGCACAGATCCCTGTCAGCCAGGAAGAAAGGCCAAGGTCATTCTCTCTTCATACTTTCCCTGTGCTGACTACCAGCCACCATATGTAGGCACTAATGTTAGCCTTCATGCTGGTTTGCCACAGGAAAATGTGGGTATTTGGGTACCTGAGAAAGTCTTTTCAAAATTGTATTGCTTTTATTTATGTGTGTGTGTGTGTGTGTGTGTGTGTGTGAGAGAGAGAGAGAGAGAGAGAGAGAGAGAGAGAGAGAGAAAGAGAGAGAGATTGTGTCTGTGTGTTCTAGGCTCAGCGACGTGAACAAGCCATTTTCCTGAGTTATGGCTAGAGGTCCAGGAGGTATACAGATGTGAGCTGTGCTCCCTACAGAGCAAAGCTTGGGAAACCCAGGACATGGAGTTGATTCCTAAAAGAGGATCTTCCTGCAGAAAAAAACCCAAACGATGGAAGGAAAACACTTGAAGCCAGCAGAGAAAGCAAGTGCATATTCATCAGAGCTTGCAGGCAGAGCTGACCCCCAGGAGACAACAATAATCTATGACTGTTGTTATCATTGGCCTAGATAATCTATGAGCACCTTAAACTGTGGTGACCTTCTAGCAATGAAAGGTTGGGAGCTGGAGCAGGGCTCTCAATGAAGAACAGGACTCTTTGTTTTATTTGGCTATTTATTTTTGCGTGAGAGGAAGACGAGAAACAGTTCAGCTGATGGCACAGAGAATGATCACGTAATTCTACCCTCTATTTGAAGCTACAGGTAAAGAGACACCTTGCAGAATTATATCAAACCCCACTGCTCTGAAGATCAAGTATCAGGTCCAAATTAACCTGTGGTATGGGAACCTCATATGTTGTGGGAGCTGCGGGCTGCATTCCTGCCGCCCCAGCTCCCAGCCGCCTGGCTAGCTTATGCTCCGAAATAACAACACACAAACTGTATTCTTTTAAACACTGCTTGGCCCATTATATCTAGCCTCTTCTCGGCTAACTCTTGCACCTGGACTAGCCCATTTCTAATAATGTGTGTAGCACCCCAAGGTGTGCTTACCGGGAAGATTCTAGCCTACGTCCATCCTGGGTCGCAGCTTCATCATGTCTGCCCCAGAGAGCAGAGCTAAGGCGTATGAGCTCACTTCCTCTTCCTCCCAGCATCCTGTTCTGTTTACTCCACCCACCTATGTTTTAACCTTTCAGGGCCAAGCAGTTTCTTTGTTATTTAACCAATGACCTTCCTCCATCACTCATACACAAAACATAGGAAATCAACATGAAAACAAGCACAGGAAATTATAAGAGAACAGGATAGCTTGTATGGATACTTTTGCAATGTAAGACATGAAGGATTTGCAAAACCACGTCTCCACCGTAGTCCCAACTCTAATGACAAGGCTATTTTTTTTATGAAATGATCTGTACCAGCCCACTAAGTACCACTATAAGAAAGCCAGTGTTGAAACAAAAACAAGATTATCAGCATCTCAAGAACTATAAATATTCTTATTGAAACTATGAAATGAATGTGTTCAGATTATTTAAGATAAGGAGACCATCAAAGCCCTAGAAAATCATTAAGACCTTAGGGTTTGTCTGTTTGTTTGTTTTTGTTTTGTTCTTTTTTTGTTGCTATTGTTTTTTTGTTGTTGTTGTTCTTTTTTGTTGATGTTTTTTGTTTGTGTGTTTTTTCAAGACAGGATTTCTCTGTGTAGCTTTGGAACTAGCTCTTGTAGACCAGCCTGGTCTTGAACTCACAGAGATCCACCTCTGCCGTCCTAATGTTGTGATTAAAGGCATGCACCACTAAGGCCCAGCTAAAACATTAATTTTAAAAGATCAGGATGCTGTGTAAGAGAACCCAGGATAACACTGACAACAGAATATGTTAATCATACACTTAAGACTTCCATCTGTAGGTTGAACAAAACACATCAGATATGTTTACAAAAAAAAGTTGGGGTCAGCTAGCTAGATTTGAAGAAACCACCCATAGTGCAGTGCACCCCTAAAGCAGTCAGGAGAATAAGAGGAAGAGACTGATAAGCTCAACTCTACATCCCATTGGTGCTCTCTAGGGGGTTACAGGGAAGGGCAGTTTTCAACAAATAAAACCATGAGTGCTCTAGAGTGAATATACACATTCAGTGTGTGAAGATTGTATTATCAGATCATTTCTACCCGGGTACCATTTTTTTTTTAAACTTGGTTGGTTTAAGAAAAAAAGACTGTAAGGAAAAAATCCTTTTCTGCAGTTGACAGAGTCTCTAGGATAAACACCAAGTTTATTTCTATAGCAGTGATCATCTTTCTTTAAAACATCATGACCCTGAGGGTGGGACCCCGAGGGAACTATAGTCAATCTATAGGAACCAAAATCATATTCAATTTGTTTTTAAAGTGCTGCTCAGGGTAGTGTCCTATAAAATGCAAACTTATATACAGCATCAGCAATGTTGCATCATCAAAGGTTTAACAACTAGCGGTTATTAGCATGCTCGCTGTTCTGCTAAGTATGCTATAAGCCTGTCCCCATTTAATCTTTATAATAATCTTTGAAGATGGGTTATGTATTTAAATATGTATGTTAAATATTAATGATTAAATGAAGACTGAAAATGGAAATATTTTGCCCAGTGTCTAAGAGAATATTGGAATGGGACTAGAAATGATGATTTAATATACAGAATTCTAAAGAAAATAGATTAAGATACTGTGTAATGCAAGCATGCAGAACACATTGTGAACAGGTACATTTCATGAACACACATGCACTACCTTTGAACACTGCCACTCTGAATCAAGAAGGGTATCTAGTCTTTTTGATAACCAGTGACATGGATTTTTTTGGTCAGAGTGGACTCCTAGGAGCCAAAGACAGAACCCTTCAAAGTAGAGAACAAAGGAGTTCCTTGTTTAGGACAGTTGCATGGCTGGTGCAAACATATTAGCAATCTGATTTTGGAGGTTCATAAATATTGCTTGGCAATGAAAGGGAAAGACAGCTTTTTTATTTTGAGCACGAAATGCATTGCATTCATTTAAAAAAAAATGTCAGGCATATGTATGTAAGATGTGCCTGTTTTTCTAGCAATATGTTTTTCGCATACAATATGGAATTAGAAATAAATTGCTAATGGAGCCGCAAGTGAATGAATCAGAAACAGTCAAGAAAATTAATGACGCCAAAGCTTAACAAATCTTAACTTCCTCCTCAGAAGGGTCCAGCAGTTTAATACAAGCCAAAGTGGGCTTCTCAGTGCAGGCGACAGTGGGCACTTTTTTTTTTTCAATATTCTCTCTCCAAACATACAATAAGGACCATTTTTGAAGTTAGTGCTTTTAGCGAGCCTCCTAGTTTTCACTGCAGAGAAACCCAATTTATTCTTTGTTCAAAGTAAAAGTGGAATCGCAGCCATCTCGGAAAGAACTGATGAAAACATTGGCAAAACTTTCAGATAAAAGAGATCAAATTGTTTCCCAAGAACAAATAAATAAATAAATATATTCCATTTTATTTTCTCTCACAGATGGTTGGGGAAAACTGAGAGGGGGCTGGGTGAAGAGAGGCCTCTGACATTTTTTTCCCTGAGAGCAGATAAACCTTTTTAAAAAGCAATTCAGCATTTTAATCATTGTACTGGCTTGTCTGAAGGAAGGTATTTAGCTTTCAGTTTGATTTTCATTTCTTCCATTATTCCATAGTGCTGGTTCCTGTGCTGACAGAAACATATTTCTGGCTGTAAAAAAAAAAAAAAAAAAAAAAAAAAAAAGCCCTCAAGCATTCAGGCCACCTTCTGGTTTGCCCTTTGGGGGTGACATAATCAGTGTTTTCAGAGTTCTTTCTTTTTTGTGTGAGGCACCCACATGCTTGGGTGAGGATTATATTTTAAACTCCACTGAAAGTAATTGAATTAGTTGGCCCTTGCATTTCTGGTCAATACCCCTGTCCATGGATTCGGGCTTCCCACTGGAGACTCGGCTTTCCTAATGTGGCTTTGAGATGTGTACTCAGATGGACGGGCAGGAAATTACCAGTTTGGAGGGAAGCGGAAGCAGACAAAAATTTAAATGCCACTCGTAAGATTTCTCTTCAACTTAAATTTTTAAAGAAATGTCAAGGGCTCCGTACCCACTCCCAGTTATCATATTTCAATATTTCTCTGTTCACCGTGACCTCTGTTTCCTTTCTGAGAAAGGTTTCAGTGTACAGTGCTTAGAATTTTTATTTTCCATTACCAGCATATGATAATAGCCAGACACTGCAGGCTGAGGTTTCCTTTGGTGCTCAGTGTTTCTCTTGGCCTTTCGTGAAGCCGCCCAAGGGGGAGGAGGCAGGAATAAGGCAGAACTCAGCTCTACACGTTGAGACAACCAGCCCAGGACCTCCTAAAAGTCACAGGATTTGATCACTTCACATGCTAAGCCATGGTACCTGTTATGCAGCTCTCAATCAGACATTATAGTCAACTTCTAGACTGTTCTCCGGCCAGTGGAGACTGGGTACCTAAGGCTCCCCTGTCGAGCTCTCTGTGTGATTCTGTCCTGAAGGATTCTGGGAGCTTGTTCTTCTCCGTGATTTACCTCCCTTTTACTCTTTCTTCACCTTAAAAGGTAACTATAGATTTATTAACCAGGTGATGGTGATGCACTCCTTTGGTCTCAGCACTCCAGAGGCAGGTGGATCTCTGTGAGTTCAAGGCCAGCCTGGTCTATAAAGAGTGAATTCCAGGATAGGTATCAACGCTACACAGAGAAGCCCTGTCTCAAAAACAACAACAAATAAGGTATCTATAGATTTATAGTGGGAAAGTTCTTGAATGAGGGAGAAAGGGGCCAGGTCAGTACCTTTACTTTCCCATCAGCAAGATATGCTTCCTTTGGCCAAATCGTGTGCCTTCTCAGCTTCAGGGTTTTTTGTTTGCTTGCTTGTTTGTTTGTTTAATCAGGAACAAAGTAATTTGGATTTGATCAGAGGATGTCCTTTTTGACTCAGGAGCCCTGTAGAAGTGACTCTAATTGTAAGTCCTTGAGCCCATGGCACTTACTGTTCAAATATTTACCGAGTGATGCTGTCAATAGCTTTCCAAAGCAGATGGAAACAGCCGCAGAACACGATATACGACTTTACCTAAAGGTCACTGAAAAACTGTTTTCCACTATTTTCTCAACAGATACACAAAATAAAATGGTGCCCTTCATCTCTTCAAGTCTCAACATCTTCATCTGTTAGAAACATAAACAAAAATACCAAGGCTATCTCATGAGATTTTTGTGAAAAGCACCTGAGAGCATATAAGAAAGGCCCTGAATGGTTGGAAGGTCAGGGTTCCACGAGGCCATACAGGTGCCAGTCATACCAGGATAAAGCAGGAGGAGAGTGTTGTCAATCTGGGTCCTTACCCGAGGAGAGCAGATTTCTTTACTCTTCAACTTAAGTATTCAGGTTGTTTGTAGACATAGTTTGAAAGTAGGAGCAATAAATTACAAACATCCTAGCCTTTCCTTAACTCCACAAGGACTGCAGCTTTATTTCCACCATCCTGTGGGCACATTGCTTTCAGTTGGTTTCTGTATTCTTGGCTTCATAAAGTGAAACTTTTATCTAATTTTAGTGAGTGTTTTATGTCTTTCTCAGTCTACATCTCTGTTACAAAGAAGCATACAGGCGTTGGATTACAATGACATGGGAATTTGGACTCTATTGTTAGTGAGTCCAAATTGATTTTACATTTTTTGTGTGTGCATGTTGTGGCATGTGCGCATGTGCTTGCGTGTGTGTGTGTGTTTGTGTGTGTGTATGTGTGTGTGTACTTGCCATGATGTGTTTGTAGAGGCCAGAGGACACCTTATAGGACCTGCTTCTCTCCTTCCACCATGTGGGTCCTGAGAATCCAATTCAGGGCATCCAGTGAAGAAACAAGTGAATAGTATCTTTTCATTCATTCTTCTTTTGTTTGTTGTTTCAAGGCAGGGTTTCTCTGTGTAGCTTTGGAGCCTGTCTAGCTCTAGTAGACCAGGCTGGCCTCTAACTCATGGAGATCCTCCTGCCTCTGCCTCCCAAGTACTTGGATTAAAGGTGTGCGCCACCACCGCCCGGGCAAGTGCCTTTCTTGCTGAGCCCTAAAGTTTCCACATTTGAAAAGTTGAAAAACATAAGGGTAAACAGACCTTTTCTTCTGGTTCTTCAATATGACCGTAAAGTTAGGTACAGACTTTATAGAAAAATAATTCTCAAGAGATAAGAGAAGTGTCCTGGCGCTGAGGAAGCTGTAGCTCTTTAATCTGTTATCACAAATCTTCTTGTGTAGGGGCTCATATAGTGAGCAGTAGTGAGCACGCAAGGCCGGGACAGTCAGAGTAGGAATAGTCAAAGCCAATAGTCAATGAGGCCAAGGCCCACAAGGTTTTCAGCATCACCATGATTATCAACCCCCTTATCTTACTTCTAGGATTCATTACTCCCTTCCCATCCAAGCTCAGGCCCTGCTCCATCACCATTCATCTTTCCAAACAACTCTGTTTTGCAGTGAAACAAACCAAGAACATGTTTATGTCACACACGCTTAATGTCAATATCCTTGCAACCCTCCAGCAGTGTGATATGTTCAGCAGTCCCCGCCACACTTCTGGGGGTTCTGTCTGACCTCATCCATGCATCATGCCCCCCTCCCCTGCTTGACTTGCTATGTTTTACCACACTAGACACACTGAGAGCTCTCCTAACTGTGGAGATAATTTGTAGGACTACCCTCTGCCTGTAGCCACCTCTCCACCCCCTTCTCCATGGCACCCTCCCACACATCTCATCTCTCTAGAGAACTCAGCTTCTCAACCACTGCTCTGAGTGATCCTTCAAAAGGGGATGACCGCTATAACCACTGGTTATTCCCTTCACACCCATTTGCTTGCCATGCCTTTTATCCCTGTGCTAGCTCCATAAACCAGTTACAGCCTGACGTACAATAGAAGATTGTGACCAATTTCTCCTAGTACACTCCTTGTTTCTAAGGATGCGCAAACTGTGATGTTGGTTTTTGCAGAGCTACGCCCCCTTTCCTGCTGAAGAGGCTTTAACTGATGCACTGCCCATACACTGGCCAAAGGGTATCTCCACTATCAAGAAGGGTCTGTGGAGCAGTGCCTCCTGCTTCTAACACAAACTGGTTATTCCTTGGGTTTGTATGTGGTTGTTCTCCAGCAGGAAAACAATTTTACATGGAGTCCTCAGTGAGCTTGGCTTCCCTGGTGTGAAAATGTGATTGGCATAGGGAGTGAACCTCCCCCACTGAGAAATTTGAAAACCAGGAGGCACTCCATCCGATGGTGTTCTTTTTCACTTCAGCTACAGAAGCCTTGTGGGAAATGCTAATCTTTTATTACTAGACTATTGTTTAATATTTATCCAGCACCAAAAACTATGCTGAGGGTACACAGTGGAGCTCATGTTGGGCTGCCTTTGGGGACTTTCCATTTAATTAGACAGATGGGGAAAAAGTCTCCATGTGTGGTTTCCAATCACATTCATGAATAATAAGCTGGATGTCAGTTTCTGGAAGGATGTCCTGCTGACAGAGAGAGGCAAGCTATGGTGTTTTTTATTGTGCTACATAACGAGCCCCTGGCACCTCTGGAGGAGCCAGTCCCACTTGCTGCGTGTAGTACCACCAACTCTGACGTGAACGTGGTTTAGGGCATTGGATTTCTACTCTTGCAGACAGCCCCTCTTGCCCTTGGAACTTTCCCTTCTCCTTTGAGGGATATAAACACACCTTCTACTTTGAGAACATATCTGATTCTATTTTATTTTGCTCCCTTCCCTTACAATGGGGTTTTCAATCACAGTTCATACTCAGACAGTGTCTGGATATGAACCGGTCAGCCTTGGGGGGAAACTGTGGATTCTGCCTTGTCAAGAGTGGGGGGGTGCTGTTAGAACCATCAGACACAGAGGCCACGATTCAGTCTGGTGGGCTCTGTGCCTCCTTTTGTCACCCTTGGAGACTTTAACACTTCTTTCTGTGCCTTTTCTCCAAAAAGCCCATTCAGTGCATCTATCTTAAGCCATGGGCCTTTTCCATTTTAAGAGCTTACTATAACCAAATGCATATATTGTAACACACACACACACACACACACACACACACACACACACACACGCGTAGTGGGAAGCTGCTTGTTTTTTCCCTGCTGCCTGGCTATCTTAGACCCAAAATAATCACATAGAAACTGTATTAATTAAATCACTGCTTGGCCCATTAGCTCTAGCTTCTTATTGGCTAACTCTTACATATTAATTTAACCCATCTGCATTAATCTGTGTATTGCCATGTGGCAGTGGCTTACCAGCAAAGTTTTGGCATGTCTGACTCTGGCAGCGGCCCCACAGCTTCTCCCTGACTCTGCCCTTTTTTCTCCCAGCATTCAACCTAGCTTTCCCTGCCTACCTAAGTTCTGCCTTGCTATAGCTCCAAAGCAGTTTCTTTATTCACTAATGATAATCACAGCACACAGAGGGGACTCCTATGTCATGTACGTATATGCACATATGCATGCACACATATGCACATACCCATGCACACTTGAGCCTTACTGATATATGGAGAGTTGTATATCCATCCCCACAACCTGATTTCGGAACAGGTGCCATCTGTGGTCAGTCCTCATCCTCACCGTAACCTTAGCTAAGACTGAGATGTTGACTCTTTCTGAGTTCTCGGAATTGACCTCCTGTCTCCATGCATTTGTCACTTTGTCACTCTCTACACAGAGGGAATCCCATTACACACATCGTTGGTGTGTGGCTTCCTTCACTGAGTGACTTTATCCGCCCTGCAGAAGAGATCAGGACTCTGCTGCCTTTTGTCACACGGCGTAGGCGTCATACCACCGTATGGACCAGTCCATACTCCTTTCGTAGAAAAATGCCAGTCACATCAAGTTTCTCATTGAGAACCATTCTGTATTTCATTTATTTGTAGGCATCTCGGTTATTTTGTGTGTGTGGTACAGGTGTGTGTGTGTGTGTGTACTGATGTGCATGGGGAACCCAGAGGGCAACCCCTTTTCTGTTTTTTTAATTGAGAGACCGGGTCTCTCATTCACTCTGGAAGTTTCTGTCTAGGCTAGGCTAGGCTGACTGACCACCAAGCCTCTGGGATCTCCCTGTCTCGGCTCCCTATCACTGAGATTACAAACCTGGCATTTCTAAGGCTGAGCCTAGAATGTGCTGTGTTTTACTGACTGAACCCTCTCCCTGATCCTGAAATCACTTTTTGCATCATATTTTCTCAAATGTCTACATCTTACAGGAGAAGCTCTTCTCTTACTCTAAGCCTGCCATTGGGCACCCTCCGCCATCACTTAGCACAGCAAGCACAGCTATTTTTGTTCAGTGTTTGCTGATACAAGACAAGTTTTTCTTGGGAGGGATTATCAGGCTAACCCCCGCCGGGAATGATCACTGTCAATCTTAATAATGCCGGTCTCTATAAATGACTCTCTTTAGCCACAAACAGCAGTGAGGCTGGCATCAATAAAGTGTGTTTGGGTTTGCAGTGACAGAATAAAAGATGGCACTTTGTCTGCAGGCACGTAAAATATGGATGATGGTAGGGGTTATTTGTGATTTCTAGGTTGCACGTTACCCCCAGGTCTCTTGTTTTGGGTGTCAGCAGGCTTTTCGGGCATTCAGCCAGACTTGGCACATCAGCTGGCTATTCAACTACTAAAGCACACCTACCTGTCAGGAAAATGAGCATGGCCTAAGGAACGTAAAGGTACACAGGGCAGAGCTTCACCACCTCAATACCCCAGTCTTCTGAACAGGCTAATCCTTAAAGCAAACAGCCCACAGACCCTTGACATTTCCAACATCAGCTGTGGTGGCAACTTGAGGGCTCGCTGTAAGGAGGATGAAGAGCTACCGGCCAGTCTTGGGTTTCCAGTTCTGTTCCACTGTCTTCACCACAGTTCCTGGTACATCTCCTGAGTCCTCAGTCACTACTGGCCTGGGTCTCCCTGATCACTCTGGTGAGCGGCTTTTGCCCCACCTCTCAGAAAGCCAGGCCAGCTGTCAGCCAGAACAGTAGTGTGGCCTCGCAGGAGAAGGGAACTACAGCAGGAGCCCAGGCCCACAGGCACAGACAGCTGTTCAGCAGAAATACAAGGGTCTGGATGCTCAGCGGGCATGAACACACAGCTCCTGAAGAGTCCACCAGCTGCACCTCACTTCACACCAATGCCAATCCCCCCGCGATGCCTCCAGGGCTTTGAGCCCTTCCCAATCAAGGATCCACAGAAGGCTCTCACCCATTGCGAGGAAGGAACTGCATCGCCCTTGCCTTCCCAGGGTACTCTGCAGAGCCACTCCCATCTGTTGTGTCTGGTCTCAGTACAAACAGGAAGCAGGAGGTCCACCGCCTTGTCTCATGGTAATGAACTCCTAGGAGCCTTGCAGGTCTGAGGGTAGCTGTGCTTATAGTGGCCATTATTCACTCTCTGGCTTGCTGCTTGCCTTTTCCACAGTAAAGCGCCTCAGGTGATTGTTGATAATTGTCACCTTTAAGTGGCTCAACCAGCTCACTGAGTTCTATAGACACACTTAATGTCATATGATGTCACCGCCACTCAAGGACACCCTTTACACTTGGCACGTCTCCAAACCGTAATGCTCTACCCCTCCTCCTGCTTTCCTGGCTTAAAAAAAAAACACAGTGACCCTGTGGGACTTAGTTGATGGTTTTCTGTCACTGCTGACTTCTGTAGCATTGGAGTTCTGTCCCCTGCAGGTGTCTAGGGACTGTCTGAATGGTGTCAGGCTTCAGATGTTCATCTTCATGATTATGGATGTGACCTCATGCCACCTTGAATTAGCCTGAACAGGCACCAAGCAGTTGGCCCTGTGGGAATGTCATGAACCAGCTTCTTTTCCTATTTCTGCCTGTGGCCTTTGCAGCCTGAGCTCAGCCTGCAGTCTTCTGTTGTTGTGAGAAGCCACACATTGGGGGTCAGCCTCTTCGTCAGCTGCCTTCGCATTCTCGGGCCCCTTCTGCCATGGCTCCTTTAAGGCGTCTAGTGAAGGTCTCTGGGACTGTCTTTTGAAAGTTTTGTGCCCAACTTGCTTGACATTCCTCTAAAGCCACCTTCCTGCACCTGACACTAAAGGTGAACCCTGTTCTAGTCACCTTCAGAGCTGCTAGGCCACCCTTTACTGCAGTAGCTTCTTGCTAAGCAGCCTGTTTAATGTCCCCGGAATAAGATGTTGACCTCCAGAGGAGGTGCTGTGCTGAAAACAGCATAGGGAGCTAAAAATAAACATCCATTGCAGAAAGGACCAGGCCTGCTGTACTAATAGACTACCTGGCCACCCTCCAGACCTGATTGCTTTAGAGACCCAGTTCCTTCCCATTCAAAGACAATAAAGCCTTTGCATACAGACCTCTGCAATGAATGGGGGCTAGAAACCATTTTTAAACTGTCCATCGGCTGGGTCATAGCAGGCAGAAATCTGTTCTTCCTAGAAAAGTCCAGACTGTGTAAGTGAACTACTTGAACATAGTCCATAACAAGGAAAAATAATGTAATTCTCAAAAGACATAGTAGTATGTGACTTTAAAAAAGTTAAATCTTTGGGGATGGGCCCATTGAGATTTGATTAATTCATCCTTTTCTGTGAGAAAAGCTTTGAAACCAGCCCTCTTATTAAAGAAATGGTAAGAAGAGAAGACAGTGATGCCCAGGCTTCCTTCCTGCCTGCTGCTCAGTCCTGATCCGGGCGTAGGGATTCCTTCCGGCTTCCACCTTTGGGCATATACTGTGTGCTTCCGCATCTCATAACAGACACTTGCCTGTCTGCTTCTCGTCAGAGTCCCACGAGAAGCCATTTTCAAAAGAAAGAAGGTGAGATTTGGAGCAGCCAGCATCTGGGGACCAATATCAGAATGGTCATCAGTCCTGAAACAGCTGTGCTCAGCGATGGGCAGCTGTAATAAACAAAGACCAGGAGTCTGCTGCGGACCCAGGCTTGTTCTTCGTAAGAATATGTCCGGCTACCAACTTCTCTCTGCTTTTTCAGCCAGGCATTGGCCAGGGGGGAGGACTTTTCCCAAGATGGCCACCTGAGCTGAGTCATGGTTAATAGAAGGGGTAAGGTCGGTCTATTTGCTCATTCACCTGGTCGCCACACTCTGTAGTGTTTTATAGGTACATCATGGCACACAGGATTCTGAAAGGGAGAACCGGTGCTGTAGTTCCTATGCTCAAGACGGGCTGATAAATGGATTTTGATGTTATAAAAAATAAGTTGCCTACTAGCATACCAAAGTTTCCAGTAGCAGAATTCTAACCAGCAGTTGGAAAGACAATGGCTGGCCTCTAACCTGCTAGGAAAATGGACCGACTCTCCGGCCTGCACCCGATTTCACACTTACATTGCAATTTCCACCGTGAAAATGGATTAATTCTGAGGCCCTTTCAGTTGTAATTAAACCTTTTCTATCTGTGGCGCTGTCAGGATTGCAAAGCACCTATTAGGGCGTTAATTAGAGCAGCACGGACTGTTTTAACCTTCACAATTATCTGTGTTTTCAGAGGCTGACCCCTTCCCCAGTTATCGCTTACAGGTTAGCAACGCTCAGGGCAGGCCAGAGGATGGGCAGACCAGCGAATCAAACCAGGGAGCACTGAAGAGGTCAGGACAGAGGATCTGCACGTTATAGAAAGACGTGCCTGGTGTGAATCCCCTGACTTTAGTGGCTAGTCCTGCAGCTACAAAATGGTTTCTTCCCAGTGTTACCTCAGGCCTAAAGAGAAGTGTTCTAGAATCTTAGTGCTGTACCAGATGCTCCACCTATGCTCACCAAGGAAGTTGAGCATCCCTTCTCCTCACTGCATTGGCCACTTTTCCCTTGGTGTGTGTCCGGGAGCATATAGCAGCAGTGACAACATCAGCTGTCAGCTTCTGTGCAGGTCCTATAACAGATTGTGTGGCTCAGTCTCCCCAAGTCTGTGCTTGGCATGAGTATAGCCTTTTGATATAAGAATGAGTCTCAAAGCTCAAGAAGGTTTAAAAACTGCCCCCTGTCGTATCTACGAGTTGTGCCTTTATATTCTACTTTGAGAGCTGACACCACAGCTTGTTCCCCCAACCAAAGCTCTGTAGGGCGTTATGGGCAGTTTACTTAGCAGCTACATGGACCTTTGCCTGTTTTGACTGCCTTCTGCAGAAACACACTAACGCTGTCCCTGCTTGTAATGATAAGTCTTGAGATTTCTTCCTGTTCTTCCTTGTAAGAAGAGAGTCATAAAATAGAGTACCACTCACCCTGTGGCAGTTACCAGCAAAGAATGGATGCTCCCTCTGAAGGGGTAGGTTAAGAACATTGGGCGGGTTCTCAAGTAGGCTGGTTTATTCATTTTCTATGCAATGAGGTATGATTTCATGAGGAGAGTTGTGGTCAGGGAAGGGGCAGGGTGAGGGTAGATTACTGAGGGATACAGTAGAGACTGGGAGACCATAAGAAAGACTTTTCTAACCATGTTCATAAAGAGCAATTGGGATGTCACCGTCATCATGCACCAAGTGCCTTGAAATGCCATTTCTACCTATCTTCATATATAATGTATACATATATACATATAGGTGTGCGATGTATATACATAATCTCATTTAATGTTCTCCTAAATATTATGATCTAGGCGCTAATATTATTAACACTGTATAGAAATCAAACTTATACAAGTTCTGAGTGTGCAGAATGTTATTTGACCTAAATTGCTCAAGTGGTAGCAGTGGAAGAGTTGGTAGGTGTGTTAGTAAGTGACTTAAAATTTGCTCATAGAGACAGGGAGGTACAGGGGTGCTGTTTATAGAAATCCTTTTTTTCCAGAGCAGAAATACCCCCACTGCGGCCAAAGTGATCGCTCCAGGTCTGTCAGGGAGAATCATCCACAAGCAGAGTGGGGTTGTAAAGCATAAACATATCGTGTAAAGCAAATCACTGACCCATCAGTAACCCATTAACATGTGTGTACGTCTGTGTGTGTGCACGTGCACACTCATGCGCGTGCATGGGTGTGTGCATTTTTTTGCATGTGATTGTACCTGTGCAAACAAGGGTAAGAGAAAAGGGTGTGTGATGTCTTTTTCTCTTTCTCTCTGCCTTCCTGCCTTGAGATGGAGTCTCTGACTTGTCATTTGGCCAAGTTCTCACCCTCCAGCATCTGCGTTTCCTGAGTGACAGGGAAGTTAGTTTACCCCTACTGTACACTCTCCATTGCTTCCTTGACCATCTTTTCTTGATCTCCTAATGTCAGAAAGTATCCAGCTAATAACAATTTAATCAGCTGTCAGTCCTGACTCAATTAGCATGTAGACTCTTGGCTTTCTTATGCCCCAGGCTGAGTTCACAGGCGTTGGTATTAGCGATCCAGATTTGAATCTTGGCTCCTTTATCACATGTGCAATCTGAGACAGCTCCTCAACCACTCTGGATCTCACTCCATTTCAAACTGGGGTAAAGCTGCCTCCAGATTGTTGTTGCTGCAGTAATGACTGCATGCATATGGATAGTTCAGAGCTGGCTATGGTTTTTCTTGCCATGTAATATTCCTAACAAGTATTAAAATATAGAGGCTTTTTTATTTTACTGTTAAGATAAGATTTGGTGGAAACAAGGGGTTGTAAGCCCCAGTAGCCTCCCAGGATCCCCTAACTTGGAGAACACTGAGAGTGGAATTTCTGCTGTTTTATCTGTCAAATACATAACCTCTATCTCTAGGCACGCCCCTTAGTCAACCGATGTTTGAATTTTAATTTAATATTTGTTTGGATGGTGCTTTTAGAGTGTGTTTAAAAATCTCCACACAACCTTCCCTTCCTCATTATAAGAAACTGAATACTTTGATGCTCTTGTCTAAAATAATACATCAGAAGATTAAGCATGTTTCTGATGAAATGTGAGTATCTTCAGGTAGTGGTCAAAATGAAGAATTTGCATTTAAATGGAATGATTAATGACTAACACACAAAGCCCATATTTAATCACCATTTCTTTAACACACATAATTTACAGTTTTATTCAGATTATCCACCTTAATTCAGTAATACAAAACGATAGATGCAGTATTTTATAAAACAACTTCCATGCCACCAATCATGTGTCCCAGTTACAAATATTTCTGAGGTTGCTGCTTTTTCACACTGTTTCTTGGGAATGATCTAAATGTTGGTACAGTAATTCGGGTGTAACTATATATCAGAAGGTGTGAGTCTCACCTCATAGAAATAGCTCAAGCTGAAAGGAAAAAAATAATCACTTGGAAGTGACTTACTACACAGGCCTGCTCATTTGCTCTCTCTCCTCTCAAATCTGGGCTAAGCATGAGTTGGCCTCTACTTCAATTTTTTTGTTGTTGTTGTTGCTGTTGTTTGTTTTCCAAGACAGGGTTTCTCTGTAGCTTTGGAGCCTGTCCTGAAACTAGCTCTTGTAGACCAGGCTGACTTCGAACTCACAGAGATCCGCCTGCCTTTGCCTCCCAAGTGCTGGAATTAAAGGTGTGTGCCAGCACCGCCCAGCTCCCTACTTCAATTTTAAGCAGTACTTCAAAAGAATAAACCCAGACGGCCCTCTTCCAGGGTATCTAGTAGTGAAAATACAAAGGGGATATATTTTCCTCTACACCAAAATGCAAAGAAAAGTCCTGGAAGAAAACAAATATCACCCCATCGAAAGCTGTGATGCATTTTGGTCCAATAAATTGTAAATCAAGAATTAATCTGGTTTAATCTGGTTTATGCTTCTAATTCCAGAGCTCAAGAAGCAGAGGTAGGGGGCTCACAAGTTATAGTCCAGTCTTGGTTAGTAGAGTTATCCTGGGGGTATATAGTGAGTTCCTGTCTCAAAAGCTAAAAACAAAAGAAACAAGCAAACAAAGTGTTCTGTACTATGAATATCATAAACCATTTTCCTTTGTTATCAACCTCTGTTATCAATGTTTATCCCAGGCCCAGAGCAAAGCCCGTGAATCTATTAAACAGCTTTGCCTGGGGTAAGGTACCCTGACAAAGGGAAAACTGCTCCCAGATATTGAATGGTGTCTGTTCTCTGTCTGTGGCTTTGGGCTGAGCAAACGTTGAAATCTGATTTACTTTAGTTGGAGAGTTGTAATGAAATGACAACTTTGAATTAAATAATAATCTTTCTCAGTGGGGAACAGCCAATAACAGAGCCAGCAATGTAGGCCTTTGCAGACAACTTCAAGATTCTAGCTGATACTCAGTCATCCTTGGGGGCCTGATCTCAGCTGCGCCTCTCCTCTCCTCCTCCAGACCTTCACTCACTGCCCTCTCCTTTCCCATCTCCCATCTGGAAGCTGCAAGGAAAATTTACATTTAGTAAACAAGACAATGATAAAACATGAAAAACTGGAAAGAATAAGCAATTAGACCTTTGGTTCACTTCTTCTTACAGGCTCCATTTTAATTCTGGGATTTGACTTGTTATTTTAAAAAAATAACAGCTATCCCCTCAGTTGGCCTCTCCACTTCGTATTGATCCTTTTGACTGCTGACCAGTAAATTTAGCTCGGCATCCTTTGCTGTTGGGAGAACAGAGTGAGCTCTCTTTTATAGAAAAGCATGGCAGCTACTGTTCGGCCTCCATGGTCCTTAGTTTGCACACTATAGTAAGGGCTGAGCAGGAAGAGTGCCTAAAGAGGAGGCTTTGCCCACGCTGAAGGATCCAATTATAAACAAACAAACAAACAACAGTCAATCTGAAAGTTCATACCAGGTAAGCCTGGGACCTGACTTCAATTCCTAGCAGCCACGCCAAAAGGTCAGACATGGTGGTTCACCTTGTAATCCCTGCGCTCCAGAGGCAAGGATAGAAAGGCTTTGGGGTTTACTGTCAAGCAACTTAGCCAATTTGGAAAGTTCCAGGTTAGTGAGCATCCCTGTCTCGAAAATCAAGATAGATAAGACTCCTAAGGCAAGAGACCCAAGGTTGATCTCTGACCGCTACATGAATGTACACACTTGCCCCTCCACAAAATAATATATGCATAATAAAATAACTTTAAAATAACAAACAAAACTGAAAATTGTTATATGAGGGGGGTAACAGACTCAGGAAGATAAAACTTGCTTGTTCTCTCTCACATGTGGATCTTAACTTTTAATGTTGGCGTGTATATTAGCCAGGGGATGTAAATGTGGTTACAGACTGCAAATGAGATAAAAGGCCAAAAGAGAGAATAAGAGGTATATAACAGAAGGGAGACGGGAGGCGGAATATACCACTAACATCAAAGCCATAGGGTACAGAAGGAAGAAGTGATAACTAGGTAGGGGGTAATAAAAACAAATATTTTTTTTTGAAAAATTTTATAACGAAGCCTAATATTTTATGTTAATAATTATAGCAACTAGCTAACTAACTAAATGAATAAATCTGAAGCCCTAAACAGCTCCAGACAATTTCCCCAAGGGGAGCTCTGAACAGAGCTGACCTATATAAAATAAGCTGATAGCCAGGAAGATAAACTTTAAAAGCACACAGTGCCTCTTGGTTCTAAAAATGTGAAGAATGAAAAATGAGTTGAAGAACGAGGGTCTAATGTGGTTTCTAGTCTCAGCCAGTGAACGCATCAGGGCTGTGTTGTGGAATGATCCCTGAAGTATAATAGACAAAGACGTGGTCCAGTGGCTAATGAAACCAGTACAGTACAAAGAACACATAGACCTTAATTTATGGGCCCTCTGTTGCATCTGGATTCTTATCCAAAAGACCTTTTAATTAAGCTCCCTCAGGTGGGAATCAGTGCACATTTTCACTAGCCCAGGGGTAATAGAAAAAGCCAAACAAGGTCTTTGTTTCTCTCTGGCACTCCGTTCACTAATCATCTCTCCCCTATTCATCTCAGGCTTCCGCCAGAGTTCATTTCATCTTCATCAACATTGCCATCTTCCCTCTCATATTTCAAACAGCAATTGGAAAGCAGATATTTAATCAGAAAAGTTTGGGATTCATTTTTCGGATACCCAATCTGTCTTTAGAGGCCTTTCAGACAGACAAAATTGCTGCTGACTACAAAAAACAACCCAAGTCTGTGTCCTTGAGAAATGTTAATACCCTGGAGAAAGTTCAGGAGCCTTAGAACCAAGCCACATTCCAGCTAAGTCACTATCAAGTGCCTGACCTTGGGTTACTCATGTAACATCCCAGAACCTCAGTATTCTTGTCTGAAAAATGGAATCAGCTCTCCAAAGTGTGTTCCTGGAAGAGTAGTATATACAGGTGTCTCAATACAGTAGAGAAAAGTCAGTCTTAGATAGCCAGATAAAGAGGCTTCTTGTAAAACTGAAGTTCAGGCCCCAGAAACAGAGTGTTTAGGTTGATCTTCAAAATAAGAAAAGAGGAATATCACTGTGACAGATGGGATACACTGGCCAATGCTGTCACCCTGCCCATCCTCTCTGCCTGTCTATTGTTCTCTGTCTCCAAGAACCCACACTGTTCCTCCTGCTCCCTGTAGGCTACCAACTCATTCTGCTCCACCATGCCAGAACACAGCTTCCCCAGTGTCCTGAGTGTCACCACTTTGAGACTATCCATATACACACATACTCTCTAATAGCTGTTGAAATCAGTCCCAAATTTACAGAAGGTTCTGGATATAGTGTTAGGTAATGGCAGTCCAATATGATGAGGATGGGCCATAAGGTCATGTGGTACAGAATGGCTCCTGGAGATTCATCAATGTCACAGCAATGTCAGCTAAAGAGGGACTTGTGACTTGAAAAGACATTCTCTAAGTTACTACTGTAATGGTCTGTCCTGTCCCTTTAAGAGACAAAGTCCCTCCCACTTCCCTCCCCTTCCACTCCTGTCCATCACTGAGGCAGGCAGATCTTTCTTCCTGCCTGCAGCTTGAGTCTCTTCCTTTCCATCTCTCTCCCAAAAAGGTAGCTACTGCTGTGGCTCCTCTCCTCTCCCCCTCCCCTAACCCTCTCTCTCTCTCTCTGCTCTTCCCCCTTATCCCCTTCCCCCTTTCCCTTTCTTCTCCATAACCCATTAAATAAATATCCAACCTCACTCTTCATAATGTGCCTATCTGTCTGTCTCTCACCTGTCGTGGCTGTGGCTCCTTGTGGGACTAGCTGTTCCATCTTGGTCTCTCACCCACCATATGATTCCCTGACTAGGCTCCCTGCCTAGGACTCAATGACCCTTATGATCCATGAGCCACTCTGGGCAGCTGCCTTCATGGCCGACTGTGGTCTCGTGCCTGCTGCTCACTTCTGCTACTCAGGGACCTGCAGCATTTCTGCCGCTGCACCCCTTGGGGATCAGTGCCATTTTATTTTTACCATTACATTGGTGCCTGAGACTTGGGAGGCTCTCCCACCCCTCTCCTGGGATCAGGATCCAGAACCAGGTATGTTTTTTCATACTCACACCAGCAGCTTTGGTGTTGAGTTTTCCTCTTCTAGCCCCCAGCTTCAGCCTTCATGGCTATGGTTGAGCCCTCCATTGCTTTACATAGCTAAAAATATGACCAGACAACCTGGGGTCAGTCCTCCCATCCTAGCACTGCACACGCTGTGCAGTGCATTTGACTGTGGGCCCAGATTACTCAGAATTTTCTTTCTCCTTTTTTCTTTCTTTTATGGTTCCCGCCATGAGAGACTGCTCTTGCTTCCAAGTTGCCCAACTGTAGCCAGTCAGGCTTTAACACCCCACCTATAGAGAGAGGATGCTCTTCTACACACCCTGCCATGTTTGCAGCCCTGTTTTTCACAGGTTTTCAGCTATGGTATAAACCCTCAAACTATCAGTCACCCCCTTGTGAAACTGCCCCTTCCACTGCTACTGCTGGTCTTGCGGAAACCGACAAGATTGGTTGGATCCACAAGGCAGCTATTTTTCAATTCCAGCCTTTGCTCACTGCTGCAACAGGACAGGTCTCACCTTTAGGTCTCTCTTCCATACAACATGTGACCGCTGCCATTTTGACTGAGGTCAGGTGACCTTACCACCATCTTAACTGAGGTCAGGTGACTTCACTGCCATTTTAACTGAGAGCCAGATCAGGTGACCAAGTTCTACCATCTTTACCGAGGTAAAAACAAAAACAAAAATTTGGAAGCAAAACTGCCGACCTCTCCAGATGGAGCATGGATTGTGAGACTGGCAAGAGTCTTCTGCTCTTCAGTGAATTGGTCCAAAATGTAAACCAAAGAGAATGTTAGATGGCAGGTGCTAGAGGCCTCTCTGACAGTTCTGTGTTTACACAAACTGCAAGGCTCCTGCAAGAATCATTGGGCCCCCGTCCTAAAGTCAAAATAGCAATCCTGAGTTAGAGACAAGGACCCTAAGGATGCACATTCCATTCATAATCACAGTCTGATTTCTTTTCATCCTCCAGGCTCTTCCTTATTTTTGCCTGAATTCATTTTGTCAGAAGTGATCCCAAACAATATGAACCACAAGCCCTGTCTCAGATAGTGAAGGGAACTCATGCTCCTTCTGGGATTCATGCAGCAGTCCCTGGCTCCAGTCCAGAGGCTTTAGCAGATGCCTACACCAGCAGCAATCCCTGGGGCCCTCCCTTTGGAACTTTCAGGTTTGGGCTGCTGATCAGACTCTCTCCTGAGCACTAAGACTTCGGAGGTGACAAGCTTGGCCCCTGGAGCAGTGCAATGCCGTCTTCTGAGGATGCTGCCCTGCAAGGCTGGCTCTGTGCTGCACTTCTCTTCCTCCTCCAAGCCCCTCCCACATTCTCTCTGAATTCCTCTTTACTCTTCATAACCAAGGACCAACAGAGGCAATGCTTTCTTTTCTCCAGCACTCACCGATGAGGTCTATCTAAACAGCTCAATGCTACCTCAGGAACCAAGAAAACACACATATATATATTATCTCCAAAGCGACATTTTCCAAGGAAATGCTTGGAAATAGTTCCTGCTTTCAGATCTGAGAGGCTATAAGGGACTGGCTAGGTAGAGTATGGGGTGAGGCTAGGGAGCTTGAGGGCCTTCTGTAAGTCCCCACCCACTGTTTACAGAGGAGAGGCTAAAGTCTAGAAGGGAGCCTGATGTATTTTCCATATGTAAAGGGCCCATAGCTAAGAATCTGTCTCTTGCTAGAAGGACTGAGTAGGTGGGAGGTAAACCTCACCTATTCAACCCCGCCTACTGTTTGACTTTTCTTTTATTCCCAGGATATACCCAGGTGACCAAGACCGACTGTGAGATTGTGTTGTGGGAAGGAACAGAGCTGAGGTATTATAACTCCTCCCTTAAAGACTGCATGACAGGGCAAAGGAACACAGGAGACTTGATCACATGCCAAGCCTGTCAAAGCTCAAGGGCCTGGGGGAAGGAGGATAGTGACAGCTAAAGGGAGAGCCGTCACCAATGGGACTCATGCCCCTCCTACCGCTGGAAATGCAGAACAGAATTTGGGGTTAGACATTATTTGGATACTGAGTCTGGTACTCTTGCATGTCTCACACACCGAGTAACTATCTTGTGCTCAGTTCTTGCTAGCCATTCTCCTTTTTTGAACAACACAACTTCCTCTTGTACCTCTATGACTCAAAACATTTTAATGGTTCCTTGGATGATAAGTGCCTGTTATGATGTATTGGATGGTTCACTGACAAACTGATGGACTGATGGACAGAGAAATCACATCTTGGTGATTCATATCAACCCTGCCTGTTTCCATTGACCTGTGAGTTTATGTTTCCTGCCTGAAGACTGACCTAGAATCCTAATGAGGGTATTCAGGCTGTACTGCTTCTCTGGTTGGTCATACTTCAGCTTGGCAGTCTGTCTATTGACCCTCTGCAGCACAGTCAACAGTTTTTATCCTTAACATGAAACATACATGAGACATGTTGAAAGACCCCCACTCCAGCTATGCAGCCACTTAGCTACAGTAACGCCTTTTCGCAAGGCTTAGAACTCCACACCCGAGGTCAGGGCAAGAACGAAAACAGCTTATCTATGATAATTGAACATCTGGTCTTGAGTCTGGGACGGAAAGCCCTAGTCGAGGTTAGGGCAAGAGCAAAATAGCTTATCCACGGCAAAACATACTGGCCTTGAGTCAGGGACGGAAAGCCCGCATACCCTGCCCCACACACACTGAGGAATTCGTCCCCAAGTTACCCTGGCCTCATTTAAATTAACCAATAACTATGCATCTCGCTTCTGTGCCCGCGCTTTTGCTCCCCTATCCCTATAAAAACCCCTCTTCCCAGCCTGAGGGCGCGCAAGTCTTCAGAGAGACTTGTTGCCCCAGGCGTCTGTGTATCCGAATAAAGCCTCTTGCTGATTGCATCCGTAGGAGTAGTCTCGGCTGATTCCTGGGTAAGGGGTCTCTCCTGAGGGAAGACTCTCCTCGGGGGTCTTTCAATGTTATATCTGCCAACTTTCCTGTTGTTTTGCACTATACTTTCTTCTGTAATCCATGAGAGGCAAATACCAGCTTCACAGGACATTGCCTACGTATATCCATGGAGCTGTATGGAACACCCACTCTGTAATGTCTCTAGACATTACATACACACAAGGTGTTTAGGTGCTCCCTCAATGTTAGAGAACAAACAAATGATGATAATTACTAAATGGTACTCACGTGACACAGATGGCTCACTATCCCTGGTTAATAAGGTTGTGGGATTCTAACCAACATGGGTGGATCCAAATTGTTATTACGCTCTGGCTCAATTTAGTTCTTCTGAAGATAATACCATGAGGCATCTTAATAGGATAACAACTTAGTGTGTTTCCTACTATCAAGGATCCCAGTCCTTAGACTGTCAAGGACACCAGTTCCCAGACAATCAACAATACAGTAGTTAACAATAACAACAGAACTTCTTCACTGTTGAGACCATGAGTGCGTTTTCACAATGCTCTGTTTCTCAACACCATTTCTCCACTCTACCTCTCTATTCGCGAATGCCTGAGACCTACCCGGCTTGTGTCTAGAGCTTGTTCCTTTGCTCACCCTTACTTTGAACCCCATCCTGTGTTTCTACATTGCCTCCTTCCTCTGCCTAAACCTATCACTTCCAGTTGGTATGCAGAGACTGGTTTCAGGTGCAGAGGGGGAACCAGCACACCAACATCCAAGGGAAAGCTCGATTCTGTAACTCTGGGACTTGAAATTTACCATAGGAGCGTCAGTTTCAGACCTGTGTCAGGCACACCACACCGTGGACTTTAAAGTTTTTTCTGTTTCAGAGTTCCTGGAATTAATTTTCAACATAGTCTTTTCTAGCAGTGTAAAATTGTGTGTAACAGTAACTATGATGATTATGAAGAGTTTCACATATTGACCACTTCCTAGGATTAAACTCTCAATCCTCATAAAACTTTAGTGTGATAAACTGTCTAACATTTGTTTAAGAGAAGAGAAAGCGAAGTTCTAAGAGAGAGGTTGCTTACAAACAGAGCTGGTGAATGGGGATCTAACATACAGTCATAAGTTGGTGTCTCTGGCCACAATTTTCACCTTTCCTCACAAAGAAGTGACAAATATCTTCCTGTTTACAACATAGAACATACTACGTTAGGTCCTCAGGAAGGCTGCAGATACCAGGATATGCAACTGTTTTCAACTACCTTGCATATAGGAAATGCTAAATCAAGCTAAATTAAATCCAACAGAGTTCTAGACAGTTAACAAGCTTTGATTAACCCCCTGCTGTGTTGGGCACGCAGCCATGACTCCTCCGTTAAGCCTAATACTGCTTAATTTATGAAAATGTTGTTACAATTATTCTGTTTCTAAAATTTAGGTTCCCTCAAACAGGAAGTGCATTTCACAAAAAGGAAGCACATTTCACAATATACATCACTGATCTCAATTCCCTTTCTCTTCGGCACACATTTATGAATATCTAGTTGTATAGATATTTCTTGGGGGGAGGATTCATCTAAACTAGGTTTTTTCCCTCTGCTACTATAATTCTTCCAGCAGTCATACTCATGGAAGCCCACGTGTCTGGCTATTGTCTGAATAAGGTCATCCAGGTTCTATGGAACCTGTGGAAATTGAGCATCTATTCACTATTCTGTTTGAGGCTTGCACATCCCCTGTGAACTTGGAGGAAATGTGGGCTCAGGAGACCAGAGTACAAGGAGGAAGACGAGGAAGATGAGATTGTGGAGGAAAGAGAAAGAGGAAGGGAGCGCAGATACAAAATGAGAACTATGGATCGGGACTCAAAGACCTCACTACTACTAGGCAAAGACGCTTGGTCCCCTTAAAACTGCTCTATATTCAGGGCAGACTTTGTCCTGAGAAATTGCCTCCTGAGAATGGATAAATAAGGATGCTTTTGAAAATTAGCAAGTGACAAAATGACATTGTAAGTCACTGAGGAAAGCTGGCCCTTATCCTCCTTTGGGTCAAGGGGAAAGATCTAGTAACCATGCTATTGGGAAAACTGTCACCAGGTGGTGCTTCTGCCAATATATCCGAGATGCTGCCTGCAACTGGAACTCATGTGTGCCACGGGATGCTCTAGTTATCCAGCACCACACCCAATCTGCAAGCTGTGCAGGAAAAAGTCATCCCTGCAGCCCAGACTCTAAGAGACAGCCTCCCTAAGCCATGCTTCACACAGATCTAAGTTTCACACATCAGTGTTTCTTTTCTCATGGTAAACAGATACGTCATTCTCTAACTTTAATTAATTATAGACAATTTGAAAAACACTGTCAATAAAACAGAGTGTTGTGTACTCGTGGGAAAAGAAATGAGATGAAAAAAAAATATAGCCTATCCCATTATTTATTTGTATTGATCTAGATGTTCAAGCCAATATATCACAATTTGACAAAAGGTTAAATATTAACAGAAGAATCATTAATCTAACAAAACAAATTAGCATAACAGTGGCCCTTCTGACTGGTGTTCTGTGTACTGTAGATCTGGATAGACTGTGGAAGTCTTCAGACTGAGGTTTGGTACAGATCTTTACAGACTCAGCTGAACCAGGCTTTTTCCTTTGGGCCACCAACCAGCTCCCAAATCAGGGCATAGAGACGTATTATTAGTTTTGAATGCTCGACCTAGCATACATACATTTCTGGCTAGTTCTTTCCACTTAAATTAACCTGTTTCTCTTTATCTATCTTTTGCCTCTTTATTACTTTTCTTACTTCTATATACCTTACTTCCACTGTTTCTTTATATCTGACTGGCTAGCGTCTGCCTGACTTCTTGTCCCAGGCGTGACCCTTGTTCTCTCTTCCTTCTTCTTTTGTTCTTTCCCTTCTTTCTCTGGAGCCTAGATTTCTCCTCCTATTTATTCCCTCTGCTTGGCAGCCCTGTCTATCCCTTCTCTGCCTCACTATTCAGCTCTTTAGCTTTTTCTTAGACCAACCAGGTGCCTTGGGCAGGCAAGGTGAGACAGATGCAACTTATCTTTACATAATTGAACAAATGCTGCATAAGCAAAAGTAACACACCTTTACACAGTTAAAGTAATATTCTGAAGCATAAACAAATGTAACACATCTTTCCCCAGTTAAAATAATAGTCTACAACACCCAGCCACTAATTAGACTAGATTCGGAGGTGAACAAGGCAAAGGGTTAACTTTGATAGACTGACAAGACCTTATTGTAAGCATCCGCCACACAAAACATATATGCCCTTAACAAGGAAAGAATATGGTACATAAGGTAGCATGGCCTTGGCACATTTTCTTTTCAAATACTTCAATGAGTGGTAGGGTTTCAGCATAGCCAGCTCATCCTTGCATTTGGGAAACAGCAGTGGCTTTCTGCTCTTGTCTCCTGCTGTGGGCGGGCCCAATGATGTTCTTTATGTTATCATTAGACTCCTCTCTCTGACCAACAGGAAGAAGTTTTCCTGGATGTGAAACACGAGCTTATGGAGGTGACAAGGAATCTGAGATTGTTCTCCAGCAAACATCGCTGACTTTGATTCTTTTAAAACATGGAGAGCTGGAGAGTGATCTTACACAGGGTAGGTTCCTCATAAACTGCATGGCCCAAGATCAAACACACCAAGCCTCATTAAAACTATGGGGCTGGAGAGATGGCTCAGAGGTTAAGAGCACTTGTTGCCCTTCCTGAGTACAATTCCCAGCAACCACATGGTGGTGGCTCACAACATATCTACAGTGAGATTTGGTGCCCTCTTCTGGCCTGCAGGCATACATGCAGACAGAACTCTGTATACATAATAAAAAAAAATCTTTTAAAAACTATGCTTTTCTTTATGGTATTAAAAACCAAATTGTACATATAATTTCCTCTGAGAGTAAAAAACTATTTCTATGATTTTTATCAGCTTCTCTAGTTTTAGTTCAATCCATTTTTCTTCTGTTGAATTTATTACATTTATTTATTTATTGTTACATACTGTATTGAGTGTCTTCCTACATTTCCTTCAGTTCTGAACCTATTCACCAGTATACCTGACCTGGCATCCATCTGCAAGTAAATTCAGAAGATGTTCTATATTTGGGGCAGAAGAAGTGAAAGCCAAGAAATGTTCAATGATTACATAAATTATTGAGCCACTTGGATATATAATTGGAAACTTGGATCAAATCTGTCAGAGATTCCTGTCAATGTTGGTGCTTTAAGATTATAAATTAAAGCTGGGATGTAGTGGCACATGCCTTTACTCCAGGCACTCAGAAAGCAGAAGTAGGTAGAACTCTGGGAGTTTGAGGCCAGCCTGGTCCACAGAGTGAGTTCCAGGACAGCCAGTGTTGTAGGAGTTGCGGGCTGCATTCCTGCCGCCCAGCTCGGCCGCCTGGCTAGCTTATGCCCCAAAATAACGACACACAAATTGTATTCTTTTAAACACTGCCTGGCCCATTATATCTAGCCTCTTCTCAGCTAACTCTCACACCTGGACTAGCCCATTTCTAATAATCTGTGTAGCAACCCAAGGTGCGCTTACCAGGAAGATTCTAGCCTACATCCATCCTGGGTCGGAGCTTCATTGTGTCTGCCCCAGAGAGCAGAGCTAAGGCATATGAGCTCACTTCCTCTTCCTCCCAGCATTCTGTTCTGTTTACTCCACCCACCTAAAGGCTGGCCTATCAAATGGACTGAGGCAGTTTCTTTATTAGCCAATGACCGTCCTCCATCAAGCCAGGACTGTCCCATAGAGAAACTCTGTCTCAAAAAAAAAAGATTATAAATTAAATATCACCACCATTATGAGTATTTTCAAAGATTACAAACTTTTGATAACTGAATTAGCAATTTGTCCTTCCCTAAGAACTATAAGAGAAACTAAAAATTAAAATAAAATATAATAAGAGGATAATGACACTTCATGACCAATTGACAGTTTACAGTAAAAGAGAACATGATCAGTTTCCATAAAAGTCATTCGTTGTAAAAACCAAACTTACTTGTGTGAGAAGAGATGACACTCCCCTTTACCAAGTCATGTTGAGCGGCTATGATCAATTCCAGAGACACTTCACTTTCTAAACATATTATGTTTTCAATCATCTATGGATTTCATCTTATATCATCCTTAAAACTATTGCCTGCATCAAGCCCAGTTGTCTACTTCAAATGTAAAAGCACACACGTGCACATGCTAGTGTCCAGGTGAGGATATTTGGTTGAAAAAGGACGACTTTTTGTAACTTTTGTAAAACCTTTTGCTAGCTTCCACCATGACGGCACCCTGCTTCAGCTGCAGAAGCAGTTACATCATCGCTGTTGCCAGGCTCACTCCTTAAAAGTATCTGCCACTTCTTGTCTCTCATTTCTCTTCTTGCCTGTTCTCTCTCTGTGTCTGTCTGCCTGCCTGCCTCTCTCTTGTCCCCACTCCAAGCCTTTCACTCTTGCATGCCCTCCCCCTTCCCTGACAAACCTCTTGCACTAACTCTGTTGCATGTGGCGTATTTGCTTAGTGGCATACCTCAGCACAGCCCGTCTAAAGGTACCCACTTTGCCTTTTTTTTTAAATCCCTTCACCTTTTTCATCATGCCAAGGTTATCTGAAAGGACTCCCTTCTGCTACATGGAATTATTGTGAGTTTAAGCAAAGCTCATCAGCATTTAAACAACTCTTAAAATGACCTTTCTTCCTAACTCATCTATACGAGCATGTCTTCCCTGAGCCTCCTTTTCTCTAAAATTTGGCATGAATTTATGGTAGGTGTTGTCTTCTTTAGAGCATTGGATATTCAGGAGTCTTCAGAGATGCTTGCTAATGCTCCTTACTCAAGTTCATTCAGAATAATTTAGAATTCTCCAGGACTGGAATACTTTAACAAAAATATAGATAATCTAGAAACAGGGAAGCCTGATAGATTCATAATGTACTAAAAGAAATTATTTTAGTGAAAATTAAGACACTGAGATAGTGTTAGTAGTGGATGTACATGGATGCAATGACTGACAGAGGAGATTTTAAAATTCATTGAGAAATCTTAAGAGAAAAACAGGTCAATTCCAAGCCTTCTATAAAGGAAAAGGAAAGTTTTGTTGGAGTCTTGGTGTGCTAATAGCTACTTTCCAATCTCTAATTTATAGAAGCCCATTTTTTGCTTGGCTTTTTACTCTGTACAGCACTGGCCAACTTCAAAGACTGATGAAATCTGAGAGTGGTATTAGATCTAACATCATCTCAAGATGGGCTTTAAGCTGAGCAAGAATGAGCTGGGCAGGAGGGGAAATAGAAAGGAAGAGAAAGGGCCTACAGATGAAACTCTTAGCCTCCTAGGAAATAGAAATATTATTTCTCAATCCTCTCTAGCAATCTCTGGGGCAGTTTATGCTGCTCTGAAATCATGCTGTTTCCTAGAATGGCATTGGAATAAAGATATCGCAGAGTGAGATGGATTATAATTTATGTGTCTCAATTAGCAAGAGGGATTTCCTGGAAGCAGCACCATTCTCTGAGATGACACTCTGTGGCTGTGCGTGGAATCTTTAGGCTGTACTAAGCAGAGGATGCAGTTACATTGGGTCAGCATCTCAGAAGTTATTTCCTACATCACATTCAGCTCCATGGTCCGAGGACCAGCTCCGAATACTAGTCACTGCTCCAGGGGTTTCTCTCTTTGTCCTCATCAAAAGCACATTAATTCTGCATCTGCCAGAAACAAAGATTTTAAGTCACTAAGCCTAATCTTGATAGAGTGAGAGGTGCAAAATATGAGTGAAAGCAAACGTGTTTAGAAGTAAGAATTGAGAACCCACAAAGGATAAGATAAGGCTTAAAAATATGACCTATCTAGCAAGCCAAAAATTAAGATGCTGATGTAGTCATCCCATGTTACCGTTATACAGCCATGTGCCAGGTTAGAAGCAAAGACTGGGCCAGCAGGATGACCGGGAGGGTAAAGGTGCCTGCTGCTAATCCCCATGACCTGAGTCCCCTTCCTTGGACTCTGAAACCCTAAACGTTGTCCTCTGCCCTCCACATGTGTGCGGTGACACACACACTCCTACACACAGATACTCACAAAATAATTATGTAATAAAAAGTAGTAACTGGCCTTCTCAAAATGATTTCTTTAAGAAAGAAACAAGGTTATTAACACAAGTGACAATCTTAATTCGCACTAGGGTTAAAGCTAGCGTTTCTTAAAAGACATTTTAAAGGTAGCATCTTTACACAATGTCATAGGATGCTCCATGCTTCAGAGATGCTAGACCTGGGTTAGCATTTTGACTCAGCTATGTACCAGTTATGTATCATCTGCTATGAACCTAATTGAGGTTGGGGGCTATTATTTACAGCGTCATAGTCTTGCTATGACACATGTAAGGTTCATACAACAGTGGCGCAACAGGCTTCCCATAAATAATGGTTTTCTCTATCACTCTCATGAGTTGAATCCTCAAAGCTTTCCTAGATTTTCTTGGCATGCAACCGAATTTTAAAATAATACAAGAAGTGTAAAAGTAGGGCTGTTAATCCATCTTCAGGTTCTGCATCGAGTTTCAACCACCTCCACATCAGACACATTTGGGAAATCATTGTGTCCATTGTAGGAGGAGCTGCGGGCTGCTTTCCTGCCACCCAGCTCCTGGCCGCCTGGCTAGCTTATGCCCCAAAATAATGACACTCAGACTGTATTCATATAAACACTGCTTGGCCCATTTCTATTAATGTGTGTAGCACCACGAGGTGCGCTTACTAGGAAGATTCTAGCCTACTTCCATCCTGGTTTGGAGCTTCATCGTGTCTGCCCCAGAGAGGAGAGGTATCGAGTCTGAGCTCACTTCCTCTTCCTCCCAGCATTCTTTTCTGTTTACTCCACCCACCTAAAGGCTGGCCTATCCAATGGGCCAAGGCAGTTTCTTTATTAGCCAATGACCTTCCTCCATCAGTCCATACTGAATGTGGACAGACTTTCTCCTTAACTAGTCCCTAAAATGTACAGCTTAAGAGCTATTTACATGTCATTCACATTTTAGTAGGGATTTTGTGTGACTTGGAGAAGATACGAAGGGCATGGGAAATATGCATTGACTGTATATAGTACTATGCTGTGCTAGAAACAGGGCTGGAGAGTAAGGTGGGGAACCGCCCCATGAACTGTGAACTGATGTTGGCTGGACTTTACTCCTCCTGTAATTCAGTGCAAGAGGAGACATGCTCTGAGCTGGGATTGTTTTATCCCTGCAAGCATTTCCCCCCTTACTGTATACTCTTCAAGGGTTTGTATTACTGGACACGAGGACCCTCCTCTCATCTGGGTCTTGGGTATTTCTTTACACTGACAGTCCCATGCAGAGGCTTGGTCACACTCAGTTTCCTTCCATTAGCAAGGTTGATGTCTGTAATGTGCTGTTTCACCTGAAGGCACCGCCTGTCTTAGTTCTGTTCTTTTGACGTTAACTGTCATTAAGCCTCATGCTTGAACACCTCAGATGTTCCCAACAGTTTAATTCAACTTCGGGATTATAGGACTTTGGCCCATGTTTTCCTACAACACGCCTGTCCACGTACATTTGTCTCAGAGCAGTGTATCACTGCTGTTCGTTAATCCTGAAAGTAGGTAAGATACGCAAATTCAGTTTTTCGGTTTTACACTTGTGCTCTGATCTTCCTGTTCACTTTATATTTGTGATTCAAAGATGACTTTCTGATAGATACTTTTAAAAATGACCAGCTAAACCAAAACAAAAAAAGCAAAAAGAAAAGTTCATCCTTAGCAACAGCAGACACAACAGAACAGCTCACAGAACTCTGCCACCTGAGTTCTGACATGCCACTCCCTGTCTAGGTGCTTCATGCCAGAAAATTCACTTTGTAGGCTTTGAATGGGTTCCTTCCAATCTCCTGTGCTTTCTTTGGTGTCAAAGGAATGTTGTCCTGAAGTTTGATGTGCTTTACCCCTTTCCCTCAAGTGTCATTTGCTGTAGATATGCAAATGGTTTTAATAATTCAGACATTTTGATGTGATATTTTTAATGTTGACTGATATTGAAAAAATGCACCCCTTTCACTGAGAAATAAAAATCAATTTCAAGGAAAACAATTTAATTATATTTCTTGGTGAAATGGTGCATTTTTTCAATATAAGTCAACATGTTAGATTTTCTCTGCTATCTTAGTTGGGTACCAATTTTGCTTCAGCAATTCTCTTTTATCCATGTTAATCTTTTTTTTCCTCCTAACTTTAGTTCTGATCAATTTTGGGTGATTTTGTTTTTTAAAACCCCTTCTCTCCCCACCACCTATCTTTCTGAAGGCATTGTTTTGTGTCTTGAGATTCATTTAGTCCTTCTAGCATGGCCACTATTTCTAAAAATATTGTATTTATTTTTGTTTTCCATATATTGCCATTTTTAATGCTTTCTAGATTGTTTTAAAATAAGGCTTCAAATTTTGAGCTGTGTTTTGAACATCTCTTCCATGTTTTCATTCTCTGTAAAGATCCTTCCATCCTCATCTTTTTTTAAAGCTTATATAGGATTGGACCTGGTTAGTTCTCTTTCCCTTATACTCTATGGAATTAGTTTCCTTGGATTTTGGCTGAGAAATTTAAGTCAACAAAATGGGATTTTTGTTATTTTGTCTTTTTTCTCTCCAAAGCTCTATTCCTATTGGTTTAATGTTGCATTAAAAATAGAACAGGCAAACGTTAGGATGCCCCCTTCTCTCTCCATCTCCTCCACTATTCCTAGACCCTCTGGTCTGATGATTCTGGCCTAGCAAACCTCACCATCTTCTCTCCCTATCCTGAAGTACTCTGAGAGGCACCTCTGAACCCTTATACCAACCACATGAACAACTGTGTAAGGCCTATGGGCTATTCCTCTGTTAGGAACATAGCTGAGCTGTTGGGTGATTGTCATTTTTACATGTTCCATTCAGGGACTATGAATGCTGTGGGATTACCCTCTTCTCTGATTTGTGACCATTTTCTCTCAGGGGTACTGATGGACATCTGTTTGCATTTTGAGCATTTAGACATCCATTATTATTCCCCTGCCCCATTCCTGTCTTCCTACCCCATCTCTCTACTTCCCCCCTCCGTGTTCTCTCCTTTCCTTTTCCTTCTTTCTTTTATTGGGCTCAAGCACAGTGCATTGTAGAAGTTAGGCAAGCGTCACAAGGTAGTCCAAGAATGAAGCCGTGTTAGAAGACTGCAAGAAAACAAGACAGGAATCTTGTGACTTCAGTTTCTTGAAGAACAGAGAATTATTCATGGAATGCGTCTTTGTGCTCGTCCCAGGCGTAGCACTTAGGACTGATTTACTTCAGACTATTCATCACCACTGCCTAGCGTTATTTGTTTAGGTACCTCTATGGAAAAACGTGTTTTTGCCACATTCGGCTTATCCACCACATGCAACTTGCCCTTGCAATTGTACACCCTCCTCTGAACCCTCAGAGTGTAAATTATCGGATGCTGTGAATAAAGTTGACGATTGCATGAGACTTGAGTCTGCCTTACTTATGGGCTCCATTCTCCCAGGTCCCACTGCCTCAAGAGCGATGAACAGGTGAGCATTCTGCCTCAGGCCTCCTTTCAATTGTTTGGTTTCCAAATCTTTGTTCATCTAGGTGGTTTCTCTCTCTCATCTAATGCAAAGATTCAGAGACAAACACACTGCCACCACTGCTATTTCCAAGATCGTAATTTATATCTTTAAAAAAGCAGGAACAACTCTTTGATTTACCATACATAGGAAGGTAAGGCGACCAGGCCAAAGGGAGCCAATCTGGTATCTGCCTAGCACTGTCAGAGGTACTGACCATGTCTAGCCAATAAGGGACAACCAAGTGGTGTTTTTTGAGCACCTAGCAACAGGCGCTGTCTGAGGTCTCGATTGTACCTAGCCAATGAGGGGCGACCACACAAAGTCAACTGTCAACTATCAGAATGCCTGGGTGCAGGGAGGGTTTATAAGTCCTCCCCACCCCGCATTGTTGAACAGTCAGTTCTGTCCCTTTTATCGAACGCCCAGGTCTGTGATCGCTGATGTTACGCCTTCTTATCTCCTCCCCCAAGAAATACATTAGGGCCCAGAGACAACTATAAAGTAGGTTTGCATAAAGAAGAAAACACTCGAAAGAGTGAGTTTGGGTTCTGTCTACACACTACAGCTCTGTGTTCCAGGAAGACAATGCCAGTTGCCAAGTTTTAATGTTTTTGGAACTACCTTTTACAAATACAGGTGTGGATTCAATAGGGGGAAAAAGGAAGTTTTCATTATGCAGTGATATTTACAATTGATCCTCTAGGCCTCTTTGTTGTCTCAACTCTATTTTCTACCATGAACCCCAGTGGAAGGGATTCGGTAGAGCACTTAGAATGCTGAGCCTGATCCCTGATGTTCGAAAGTTAATGGGCTGTGGCAAGAGAAATGCCAAACTGGGCACAGGCTGCTGTCACCATTTGTTCTCTGCCCTGTCAGTGATGCGGGGGAGGAGGTGAGTTTTCTTGAATGGGAAGTTTTCCATAGCTCCAGGCAGCTGCAGGGAGAATGCATCATATACTTTAATAAAGGGAAAAATTAACTTCTAAGCATTCATTTATGTATATGGGAACTCCTTCCATGATATATTTGTAGAGATCAGATATTTGGAGTTCTTCTTTCCGTCATTGGAGTCCCCAGGATCTAAACCATGTTATGAGGTTTGGTAGCAAGCTCCTTTACCCAGTGAGCCAGAAAAAGAAAAACAAAACAAAAAAAGCTCATTGAAATGAGATATTGCTGCTTGTTTCATTGTCCTGCTAAGTTGGAGGAAGTACAAAAATTCAGAACTGAGATAAAATCATCTAGCTAATTTCCAACTTTTGAAACGTTTAAGGTAATATTCGCAGAGCTTCCAAATGAGCTATTTCTGTTATGCAGATTCGGTTTGTTAATATATGGTTAATATACATAGTATTCAGAGTTAGGGTGTTAATGCATAGTTAATACACACAGTTACTATGTAGAGAGTTAGTATGTTAATACATAATTAATATATACAGCTAATATGTAGAGGGTCAGTATGTTAATATATAGTTAATACACACAGTTAATATGTAGAGAGTTAGTGTGTTAATATAGTTAATATACACAGCTAATATGTAGTCAGTATGTTAATATATAATTAATACACATAGCTAATATGTACAGTTAGTGTGTTAATACATAGTTAATATATACAGCAAATATGTAGAGAGTCAGTATGTTAATGCATAGTTAATATACACAGCTAATATGTAGTCAGTATGTTAATATATCATTAATATACATAGTTAATATGTAGAGAGTTGGTATGTTAATACATAGTTAATATCCATGGTTAATATGTACAGTCAGCATGTGAATACATAGTTACTATACATAGTTATTATGTAGAAAGTTATTAGTGCTGACTATTTTTAACAGTTCTGTGCAGTTAAATCACCTGAATTTTTTCTAGCAAATTTTTGTAGTTGTACACTAGCTTCTAGCATTCAAGATGTCTCCTGTTTTTCTCAAGAATTTCCAAGCTGTGGCCTGATCTGAGAGACAGTGTGAGATATATCACCTTTTATGTGAATGAATCCATCCATCCATCCTGCTGATTACACAGCCAGGAGGTTCAAAGCAGCTTCATAAGGAACTGAAGCTTTATGATGTCAAACACAAGGAAGACAAAGCTTTGTTTATTAAAAATAAATACTTCATGAGTATTACTAAATCTTTTTTTTATTATGTATACAATATTCTGTCTGTATGTATATCTGTAGGTCTGAAGAGGGCACCAGACCTCATTACAGATGGTTGTGAGCCACCATGTGGTTGCCGGGAATTGAACTCAGGACCTTTGGAAGAGCAGGCAATGCTCTTAACCACTGAGCCATTTCTCTAGCCCGTATTACTAAATCTTGATAATTATGGATGATAATTTTTATTGTTGTGGTCGGATTGTTTAGGTTGGAAAGCAGACAGTGAGGGCATCACTACAGTGGAACAATAGAATCATGGGGAGATCTTCTGCACTTAGGTCCAGATCCCAATGGACGATCAACCAGCTCTTAATTATTACAGTGGAAGTGGATCCTATACTCCAATGAAAATCAGAACCCAAGTTGATCTATATTCATTCAAACTTTCAAAAGACAGGGCTGAGATTGTGCCTCAGATGGCAGGGTGCTTGCTAACATGCATGGAGTCCTGTATTCAGTTCCTGGCTCTGAATAAACCTGGCTTGATGGCACATAGCTATAATCCCAGCACTCTCAACGCTAGAGAGGTGGAAGCAGAAAGACCAGCAGGTTCATGAGTATCCTTGGCTGTACAACAAGTTTGAAACTAGCCTAGGACACATGAGAGCCTTTCTCAAAATAAAAATACAATTTTTTTTATATATTTTAGGTTGGGATGGAGCACTCCTATAGCACACATACATCCTAGCTCTAACTCCTAGCACTTTATAAAACAGGCATGACTTTATGTGTCTGTAACACTGGCCCCAGAGGGGCTGAGACAGGTGGCTTGCCAAAAGTTTAAGTCCAGCATGAACTACAGCATGGGGCCCTATTTCTTAAAACAAAACAAATCAAATCAAAGAATGAAGAGAATAATGCTAAGCCGAGACCACATCCAGGAGATCTGCTTTCTGTAATGAGATCCTCTTCTTAGAGCCCTTCTTGCTTCAGCCAGGGAGCCAAGTGACCAGTACCAGTTCACAGCCAGCCTGAGACACAAAGTTGCCAAAAGCTTTCCGTCCTGCACATACAACAGTCTAGATGATTCTGGTTTGATTTTATCTGGGCCTTCCAATGACCCTTCTTCCGTCTTTCACCTTCTGCAGAGAGTCACAGACACGGTACACTCTCCCCGCATCTGCTCCACTGCCACGGAGTTCTCTCCCGATGAGTGAGCGAGGCGTGCCAAGGCACTGTGATGAAGAGGTCACTTAATTTCCGTTCGTAAAGCCAAATCTCCCATGCTCCCCGTAATTACCAATCAATTTTACATAAATAGCAAAATTAAGTCCCATTATTCTCATTTGCCACAAAATTAGAGGAATTAATTAAACGTGGAAAGGGGGGCAATGCCTGCCAAATCACCACTTCCAGGAGACAGAAACAAATCCCATGCAGGCGGGAAGAAAACTGAACGTGGTATCGAGAGAGTGTGGACGGATGTGACTAGAAGCAGCCTGGAGTGGGTCAAGTATCTGACACCCACATGCTCAGCGCTCCTGCCTTGCAGAGATGGCAGAGGAAACACACTCTTCTCCACAGACGCGGGGAAGTATCACGGCAGACCCGATAACAGAGGTGTGGACTCCTTTATGTTACTGAAGAAGGTGTGGTCTGTGTTTGCTCTGGAAGAGAGAGCACAATCATTAAAGAGCTTGCCTTGCCAGCGTGAGGGCCTGAGTTCAAGCTCCAGCCCCTGCTGAAGGAAAGTCCCACACAGCGGTGTGCAATTGCAGTCTTAGAGCCAGAGCGGTGGAGGCAGGTGAATCTCTGAGGCTTGCTGCCTAGCAGGTTTAGCCTAAACAGAGAGCTCCGCGCCAGTGAGAGATTGGTCTCTAAAATAAGACGAACCATGCCTGAAGAGCAACCATGCCTGAAGGGCTGGAGGTTGACCTTCTAGAAGATTCTGGTTTGATTTTATGTAGGCCTGCAAGCAAACCTGCCCAAACATGTGCATCTTCACACACAGGAACACACACACTACAACATACATATACAAACTCTATGAACCCTCAAGAGAAGGCAAATCTATGCACCTGACCATTGCTAGTGAGTACAGCTAGGCTCCAGAGGCTGGGACCACAGGAGTGGGCCTGCTTTTTTGAGAAAAGGCTTGTGATGAATAAGAGAAAATTCCTGAAATAAACAGAGAGCAGATGGGGAGGGGGTGGGGCCTGTGTTTGAACTTGCTTAAGTTTGGCATCAGGCTCGATCACACTCTGATCTTCTACAAAGTTTATAAACTGTCAGGCTGCGGTCGGTAAATCAGATTCACAAGCCAGCAAAGGTTAAGGATCAAGACTGTTTGAATATGCCCCTTGCAATGACTCTCATTATGACCCAGGGCGACATCAACCATTCCTTAGATAACTCCCAAATATAATACAGCTCTAATGTTCGGGCCACACATTAAACATTCTTCATACTTTCATTAAAGAGAATTTTATTGCCTGTGTCCATTTGACTTACACTGAGTTTTTGTCTTGAGAACACTGAATGGCTACCTCGAGTTGTCCCTGGAAAGCATGAAAGCTCCCACCCAGTCTCTGCTGTGAAAGCCACTCCTCTGGCAATGGAAAGGCAACTGGATCTCTTTCATTAGCTGCCTCTTATAGATGTGCCATTTTTCTTCTAACTCCATGCTGGAATTTTATTGACACGGAGAATAGACAGCAATGATTTCTTTGGGTTGTAATAAGTTAGTATTAGTCTTTGAGCATAATTGACGATGATTAAGAGAAGCGGAGAGGATATGCTCAGAACACAGGGCAAAGGAGTGTCTGTCAGAACCTGTTTCACCTGCATCTCCAAGCAGGAACTGGGAACTCAGCCACAAAGAGAAGCAACAAGTTCTCCTCCTAGAATCCACCTCACCCATTTTTCAATGACCCATGAGTTATACTTCCTATGATGTTTGCTTCCCAAGCCAAGTTGTGGAGAGTCACAAGCTTCTGAGCTGGGAACAGGAGTTAGAAGTTGGTCAAGCAGGAACAGGACCCTGACACAGCAGTTACCAGGATGCTCTTTCTGGAGTCCTTAGGTGCAAGAAGGGGGCTCTGGTTCCTGCTTCTTTGACATCTCCTAAATGTGCACCTATCTGAAGGTGTCATGCTTATGGGACTGGAGTAAAAGGGACACCTGGATGGGGCAACTGACTGGCCAGCTGCTCACCAGCCGTTATCTTACCCCAAACTGGCAATGCATTTCCTGGGACCCCTCCTCATGCTCTACAGGTTGCTCTCTCTATCTCATCTATCTATCTATCTATCTATCTATCTATCTATCTATCTATCTATCTATCTATCTATCTATC
>JABTXL010008037.1:49915-66041 GCA_025134845.1 Neodon shergylaensis | reverse complement strand
ATCTATCTATCTATCTATCTATCTATCTATCTATCTATCTATCTATCATCTCTCTTTCTCTCCCTCCTGCCCCCCTCCTTCTCACCTATTAATTCTTTAATAAATTTCCCTTTGAAACTCCTTGTCTGTGGTCTGTGAATTCCATTCTATAAATTTATGAGACAAATACCCACCTGATCTAGGGCAGCTTTGGTAAGCCTCAACTTTCTAGAATCCCTAAGAAGGACTACTTCGATCTAAAATATAATCCCAATATCTTTGAACCTACCTGTGTTTATTTTAACTCATCAGAATAAAAGAATGGAAATCCCAGTCCAACATTAGCCAGATCCAACTAAAGGATGAGGAGGAAGAGAAAATGAAGAAGGCATTTGCATTTATAGAATGTTTGCTGAATTTTATTTATAATATGTGGAGGGGGTTACATATTTTAGCACTTCCACTAGATAACTAAAAGTTAACTATTGTGTGTGTGTCTGTGTGTGTATGTGTGTATATGTGTGTGTTTCTGTGTGTTTCTGTGTGTGTATGTGTATATATATGTGTATGTATGTGTGTCTGTGTGTGTATGTGTGTGTGTTTGTGTGTATGTCTCTGTATGTGTATGTGTATGTATGTGTGTCTGTGTATGTGTTTGGAGGCTGGAGGACAACCTTTAGTGTTTCTCCTCAGGAGCACCACTGCTCTTTTTATTGTTATTTATTTTTTGTTTTGAGACAGGAACTCACCTTGTAAACTATGCTGTGTGGTTGGTTATCAAGTCCCCAGGATCCATTCAAATTCAAAGATCTGAGTTTGATCTGCAGAATCCATGCAAGGCAACAATGTTTACAAATGAAGTATCCCAAGTCCTAGGAGTTAGCTGAATTTCAAAGCTTTATCCTTAAGAGTGCTAACAGTCACACACAGGTAAAAATGACTCAGACTTTGTCTGTATTACTGTTGGGAGACTTGAAAGGGAACATTTCATCTGGACAGGCAGGGCCAGGTGCAGCCTTCCCATTCCTTCTCCCTGTCAACTCCACAGTGTAGTAGACAGTAATGTTATAAGGATACTGAGAATACAGGTTTAGGGTGGGGCATCTATGGTCAGCTGTTCAAGTTGCTATGACATGTAGACCAATTCACTCGCTCTCCCTATTCTCCACCTAGGGTCTGATGGTTCAAAGGGCTGACTGAGATCAATCCCAAAAACCCTGGGCAGCTAACACTAGACAGATCCCAGGAGGGGCTCAGTTGCTTGGGGGCCACTGCAATCGCTGTTATTATTTCCACTCTGCTGCCATCTCCTGCAGACTCTTGAAATCCATACACTTGTGCAGCTAGCTGCCTTTTATCTTTTGTCTAGGGGAAAATTAGCATTTGGGTTGGGAAACATATTCGACAAGGAAGGAGAGTGTGCTGGGCACGCCTCTCCCCTGACACTATGGACCAAGCGCGAGATTGTGGCCGAGGGATGGTAGACCAAATCCTCTTGTTTTTATTTTATTTTGATTTGTGTATTTATTGACATGCAAGGTTTGTCAATACTGTGATCTCTGTATTAGATCACAAAAATTCTAACTGTGTTTCTGGGGTAAAGGTAGAGAGGTTCTATTATCATCTCCAAGGGGCCTTGGAGTTCTAGCAACAAAATATTACAGACATTGCAAAGAAAAAGTTCTTATCATTGTGCCTTACTAGGTGTGGTCCAGCATCCCTGTGGACATTCCAGAAGCTGACAAACCCCTGGGGTTCACAGGGCCATTACCAAATGTCTGTGGGCTCCACTCAGGTCCCCATTCTTGCCCACCAATTGCTATGAAGAAATAGAATAGGAAAGTAGGTAAGTAACCACAACTCATAAATCTATCTGGGGGCAGGACACAGTCGCTATGAGACAAAATATCTGGGTGGCTAATTTTTGGTCCTGGGGCACAAGTGATGATATAATCATTTACTCTGTGGTATGCCTTTGCGTCATGACCACAGCATCAAGAAACCTAAAAATGCTGGGCTGGGACTTATGGGCATTGTAAAGTTAGTTAAATTCATAAAAATGAGCTAAAAGTCTGTAGGTGCTTCCGACCAAGGCAGCTGTGAGTGATCTTAGCTCTCTACCCACCTCTAACTTCCATTCACCTTCAAGGTCCTCCCTTTGAGGAGCAGCTCAGGACACCTTCCCTTTCATTCAATCATAGTATTAAATGGGACAGTGAGACTCCTGGCCTGGGGAAACCAGAGGCAAATATACAACCCCATTTCTATATTTCTCTTGGATGGGAGTTGGATTTCCTTATTTTAATCACAGAGGGGACCCGGGTTTCTAAATATTTATTCTCTTAGACACTATTTTGAACTTTCAAAACTACAAAAGACCATGCAACAGATAAATACGGAGAACTCACAAGAACTTGTACAGATTCACTCATCCTATAAACACAGAGAACTCAGGGAAACTCGTGCAGATTCACTCACCATGAGATTTCGTTTCTCTCCCATACATTAATGTTTATTTTATGATCCCCTGGGAGTAGGCTGCAGCCTTCTCACTCTTTGTTGTGAAATACTTGTGTCTACAGTTCTCAAAAGTGAAGCGACTCCGTTGCATACCCGTGTCATTCAGGACAGGTAGCTTTGCTGGATGGATTTTGTTTAATTGGCGGCATGTGCTTGCAATGAGCTTTGGTCATTTCCTCTTTTCTAACAGAGAGTTTAGGACGACTTCTTGTATTTTGTCCTCTTGTGTCTTGTTTGTTTTCTAAAACCCTGAGCCAAACACATGACTTATCTTATCTGCACAGGTGATATTCCACAATCAAGCACTCTTATCTGTTTCATCATGGGGCACATCACAGTTCTGACGATACTGCTCCCCACTACAGCTACCACCCTGGCAGCCTCCTGTCTAAGCACCAAGGTGGCTTCATATCAGATTACGATGTCCTGTGTGTGTGTCTCCTGGCAGGATGACAAACCAGCATCATAAAGTCTAAGAGCTTCTAAGTTACAGAAGGTGGAGGAAGGGGAGGGTTACAGAGTCAGGAGATTAAAATATCAATTAACCCAGACACTGGAGCAGGGGCTTCTGGAAACCTCTTTCTGTCAAATCCCAGCCCTGACTACCTCAATCCAGAATTCTGCTTTTGACCTTGGATAGTCCCACTAAGGGTCTGTTTTGCTTATGAACGGTTTGCAGACAGGAAGAAGGAAGTAGCCCCAGGAGAGGGAAGTGGGTAACCTAGCTAACCCTCCAGAGGCACTACTGTGGCAGGCATTAGCCCCGCCTCTCCTTGCAGAGGTCATCTTGATGATAGGACCTTGCTGGTATCTTGCAGGTTTCCCAGCCTTGGGATCCTTACAGACCACAGTCAGCCTAGATGTGGGTCTCATTAGAGGAACATCTGCATGCAGACACAAATGGGACCACTGGTCAAAATCTCAACTAGAACTGCAAATGCTCAGACGACAGGGTCTCTAAAGCTGACATTAGAAAAACTGACAAAGACTTAGAGTAAGTGAGTGAGCCCCAAGTAAATGCGTGGGCTGTGAGGGTTGGGAAGATGCCAAAGAGATAGTGTTGGGCCTTCTCCACAGAGGCATGAGGCACAGGCTTGGGAACACACACAGCAAGCTTTGCTCTGCCTAAGCTGAGTAGAAGGCAGGCCTGCCTACCGTAGGTATCCCTTGGCTCCAGGATATGGTCTGGAAGTTGCCACTCTTCAGAATGATGTTAGATAGGATGATAGCTCCCTACCACAAGGGCAAACCCCAACCGTGAGTATGACCCCCTCCCCCAAACAGGATGGCTCCTAGGCACTAAATTCTCTTATCTAGGCAGAAGGGTGAAAGGAGTGGCCCACTTGAGTCAGATTTTGCGACACCCAGGAACTGCAGTGCGGGCGACTGGTAAGGAGTGAAGAAAGGTCACAGGGATATGGCAAGAATCCCATCTTCAGAGGCAGCAGGCTTTCTGACAAAGCTTCAAACAGTACCAATGGTTGTTAAGAGATAGTAGGCTTTATGAAGTAGACATGTTCATGAGGTTTCAAAGTGAGCTCACGTGACAATAAAATTCATTGTGTATAGAAAAAGGTACATTCACAATCCAAAAACTGAGAGCAAGGAGTGTATCTCAGTTGGTAGAATGCCTGTCGAGTATTCACGAGGCCCTGGGGTTCCATTTCCAGTAGCACATAAACCAAGAAAATGGTGCTTTTCTGTAATCCTAGCACTTGGAAGATGGAGGCAAGAAGATCAGGAGTTCAAAGTTCATTCTCAGCAACATAACGAGTTCAGGGTAGCCTGCCCTACAGGATCTCCCGTCTCAAAATCAAAACAACAACAAAAACAAGAAACAGTAGTTGCAATCACCAATTCCAGAACCCACACGTTTAAACGAAACTGAGCTGCACTTGCAAAGCTGTACAGATCTCCAAACAGAAGCCTAAACCTGAGGCTCCAAAAGAAAAGGAAGCTGCACCGGTGAATGGAAGAAGCAGAAGGAGCTACCAGTGAAGCCTTAGGTGTGTTTGCTCTGCTGCAAAGGGAAACACGCTCACCCTCTGCCTCTGAGGCCGAGCAGAGCTTGCTGGAGAACAGACAGGGAGCCACTCTGCTGAGACGAACATCTTGCATGCCCATTTGCGCCGCCAAATAGTCGAAGCCTCTAATAATGCAGAAATATGGGGCCATCTTGGGATATTGAGTGTGTTCATGGCATCAATCTGGACTAACCGACTGGGACTGCATCTTCAGCTCACTGGAAGCATGGGCGGACGGAAGCTCAGAGGCAAAACCCATTTTAAAGTCTCACAGAGGCAGAGAACAGACCACCCAGAAAATTCCCTGTCAGGCAGAAATCCCAGGCTCATGGAGATGCCACGGTGAATACAAGGAGCACACAGAGGTGAATTCAGTCAGGTAACAAGAGAACAAGAGGGACAGGAAGATGAAGGTCACTGACAAGGAAGGTGGCAGATAGGGGTACTGGAATTGGCTGTGTGCCATTACTAAACTTCACTGGGTCTCATTGCTTTTACCAGTGACATAAGAGGCAGAGTTCCTACTCACTGATACCGCTGTAGGGATTTAACTAGTCAACTCCTTTCCCATTTGTGTGTGTGACGTGTATAGACATGTTTTTGCATGTGCATGGCTTTACTTGCGTGTGAGTGTATGTGCATGAGGCCTGGGGTAGGTGCTCTCTCTCTTTTCACTGAGGCAAGGGCTCTCAGCCAAACCCAGAGCTTTCCAGTATGGCTGGTCCCTTTAGCCAGTTTGTGCTGGGGATCACAATCCTGGTCTTTTTGACCCCCGCCTTTTAGGGAGACCACCATACCCAACTGGTACTTGTGTAGGTTCTGGGGATCTGAACCCGGGTCCTCACAGTTGCCTAGCAGTGATCATTGGCACCCAGCATCTCCCCTGCTCCCCGCTGTGGGATTCTGAAGCTTCCAAAACAATGCTTAGTGCTTAGTAAGGGTTGCCAGCATCGTCGCTGCCATTGTTGTTATTGTTGTCAGTTTAGTGTGCAATCTGTCCTGTGTTAAATTTACTTCTACCAGCTAACCAGGCCATGGGAAAACAGCAGCAGAATGAACAGTTAAATGGGGTGCCAACCATGTTTTTGTTTAAGAGAATAGCATTTTCAATAAGCTAACTCTTATTAGCTCTTGCCGCAGCATACCAAGTGTGTGTCTTCTGATTCAGCCTCAAGGTTTGCAGAGCAATCAGTGTGTATTCCTGCATCTAGTTTCTGCTCTTGGGCCTATAACATGACGGTGCCTGTAAAATTCTCTTGTTTCTCATTATCAATATCATTAAAACAATAGTAATACAGTACAACAATCGAGGGTCGAATAATTCAATTTAAAAGCTGCCCGTCAAACACAGAGGGAGGACTCAGCTGAAGCCATTTTCCAAAAGGAGGTAAAAATCAATTTTCATCTTTTTCTTTTTTTGGAGGGGGGCGGGGACTGAGATAATAAAAATAGGAGTTTTGTAAACCACAATGCATATTTCATTCTGTGTCTACAAAAGCAAACTTTTTAAAGATCTTTCATTTTGTCGTCTCTAAGATATTTTGACCTCGACTTTTTATATTAACGGCAAAATAGGCGGTTTTCCAGATTTAAAGGGAGACGCTCAATCTGGAACACAGGGGAAACTGCGCCATCTGCTGGCCACCGTGGAGAACTGCTTAAAGGACGCTTTCTATGGAGGAGGTAGAGTTGCTTGTAAGTGGAAAGTCCAGCCACAGTTGGAATCTCCGCAGTCACAGCTTGAATCCCACTGCCGTGCTGTTGCTCGCGTGACAACTGGCCCTTGCTGGTCTCTAGGAACAGCACGTGTCTTTCCAACTTTACAAGCAGGAAGGCATCCAGTGGGGAGGCAGCTGGGCGTTCTGGTCACCAGGTTCCTTCCTACTGGGGTGTTCCCTGGCCTGCCTGGGCTATCGAGCCATTCCGGGACTCCAGGGCTCCTCTGCTGCTCCCTTCCTTTCCTTGAGATTTCGTGGCCAAATGAATTAAAGCAAACAATTAATTAAAGTAAGCCTTTTTCATACGTGTTCGCTGACTGGCATCCCCTAAAGAGAGGGTTCAAGAGGTCAGCATTGGCTGCAGAAGATAAGGTTTTAATAGCTCAGAGGTAGGGGCTTTCCAAATGGAGCAATTGGCAGCAAATGGTCTGGGTTGCAAAAGCAGAACAAGTTGGTCATAACAACCTCCTGAAACACAAACATGATGGTAAGACGGTCATAAGGTACTCATTCCAGGAGGTGCTCATAACAACCTTTATCGTAAGATGGCTTTCAAGCCTAAGATGGAGGCAGGCTGGTCCATCAGGTGGACAATAATTCACAGCTTGTTGATGCTGAAGCTGGGACCTGAGTCATGGCTGCCGAGTTTTTAGAATCCACACTCCCAATCTGTTTAAGATTTAGACAATTAACCCTGAGAGACCAGGTGCTGCAACAGGCTGGACAGACTGGGTTTGTAGAAGGGGAACTTCTGAAAATGGCCATTGCTTTGGTGACAGTGGGGACTTGGATAGAGAGACTGAGAATCCTCAGTGGCTGGAGAGAAAAAAGTGGGTCTTCTGGAACAGGAAGGGAGGAACTCAGAGAGCATTTGCTAATCCCACCGGTCAAGAATAAGATCACTACCATAGTTTAAAGGCAAATTTGAAGCAAGCTTTAATTAAATACTGGCCAGGTGGATAAATAGCCCTGAGTCACAGTTTGGCTTAAAGTATTTCCATCAGGTTCAATCAGGGCAAGCATACATACTAACTTACTTCTTGCCTATGTACCTCCTGCCCGCGTGTGATCAAGCACATCTGATTACTTAGGTCAAACAAACTTGTTTTAGGGGAGTGAAAACATGTGGCTTGTTATCTCCCATAAACAAGAGCCTTCAGCATTTCTGGAACTCTCTGTCCTTGGGCAAGGGACTTGTAGATCAGAGGCATTTTTGTTTCTTGGATATCTTAGGCATAGTAATTAAAACTTAAACATGTAGCTTTGGCTGTCACATATCAAGGCCAAGTCACAAAAATAGCAGATCATGGGAGAGATAGAGAACAATGAGGTAACAAAGGGACAAAAGAGTCTCACATGAATGTCACAGTCAAAGTCTTTTTTTAAGTTGATTTTTATTGAGCTCTACATTTTTCTCTGCTTTCCTCTCTGCCTCTCCCCTCCACTTCAACCCTCTCCCAAGGTTCCCATGCTCCCAATTTACTCAGGAGATCTTGTCTTTTTTTACTTCCCATGTAGATTAGATCCATGTATGTCTCTCTTAGGGTCCTCATTGTTGTCTACGTTTTCTGGGATTGTGGTTTGTGGACTGGTTTTCTTTGCTTTATGTTTAAAAACCACCTATGAGTGAGTACATGTGATAATTGTCTTTCTGGGTCTTAGTTACCTCACTCAAAATAATGTTTTCTAGCTCCATCAATTTGCCTGCAAAATTCAAGATGCCATTATTTTTTTCTGCTATGTAGTACTCCATTGTATAAATGTACCACATTTTCCTTATCAATTCTTCAGTTGAAAAAATTTGCACAGTCAAAGTCTTAGTGAATATACTCAGCTCAACCATAGACAGTGTGGATACGTAGAGATAAAGAAAGGAATAGTTGAGAAATCTGCTGGTTCAATTTCCAGACAAGGTGATTGGCCCTGAAGTACTGCTCAATATAGGGAAACTAGAAGACCACCATACAGGCTCCTGCTGCTGTAGACAGCTCAGGAATATGATCCTTCATCACTGGACAGACTCCTGGCAACAGTCTCTCCTCACTTCAGAGTTCACTGTTGCCAGTGGGGTCACTGGGATGATCAAATCTTGACTATCTGTGGATCCTATAGAGTCAATGCTTTAGAATGTAAACAAACAAATTCAAAGACAGAATCAAAGCCACACTCTAATAAACAGGAAAAAGCACCAAGAACAATGGGCAAGACAAAGACCTAGCAACTAGGAGAAAAGGATACCTTGTTTCAGGAGCCAAGCCATCAGAGGTTTTCTGTCAGCCCCAAAGAAGAAACACACAGAGGTCTACATTAATCATAAACTGGTTGGCCCATTAGCTCAGGCTTCTTATTAACTCTTATAAGTTACATTAACCCATAATTCTTTTCTTTGTTAGCCACGTGGCTTTTATCAATGAGGCATTCTCATCTTGCTTCCTCTGCATCTGGGTGACAGCTGCCAACTGAGTCTTTCCTCTTCCCAGAATTCTCCTGTTCTCATCACTCTGCCTCTGCTTCCTGCCTGGTCACCCTGCCTATACTTTCTGCCTGGCTACTGCCCAATCAGCATTTTATTAAAGCAATACAACTGCTAAATCTTTACAGGGTACAAGATCATTGTCCCACAGGAGAGCCACACCAAGGTGAGGGGCAGAGGCAATGGACTGAAAGAGGCCACTAAGGGGGCCTCATTGCTAATCCTTAGGAGTCTTTGCATAATTATTTTACAAAAATAGACTCTACATCATCATGTAAATAAGTGAATGACTTTTATATTGGTATCTCCAAAAATAATTTTCTTTTGAAAAGGTGAGTACATTTAGGGAGTGTCAGGAATCTCAAAAGCAAACATGTCTAGCTTCAGTTGCTAAAGCAAGGCTTGGAGGGGTGTTGTGAAACATGGCATGCCAGAAGAGAGGGTGACAAGCCATGTGGGGTGGCCTGATGAAGCTTCTCAGCCACACCATAAGGCCACGGCAAGTCCACAGGGCTAATGTTGCTTTACAAGGGTTGAAGTACAGAGAAAACTTAGAAATCAGTTGTCTTGTCTGCTGTGTACAGGCCCTAGGTTCGAACAATCCACTGTCTGAAACTAGCTATGACGGTTCATGCCTGCGATCCCAGCAAAGGAAGACAGAGAGAGGAAGATCCAAAGGTCAAGGTCATCCTCAACTAAGTTCCAGGCTAGTCTGCACTATATGAAACTAGGCTTCAAAAGCAAATAAGAACTGAAACAAACAAATTAACAAATAAGTAAATAACACAGGGAAGAACAAAGACCTCCCATTTGGCCTATGCCATCCTGAAGCATGATTTCTTGAGGCATGAGTCGCCGACTTTGAGGACAGTAAGTCAGCTGGTTGACTGTGAATCTCAGGCTCGTCTTGCTTATAGAAAGCCATTGCAACTGTTCCAGCAAGACAAAACACACCCCGAAGTGCAATTTCAAATGAAAGCCTATATGGGATTGTGGGTGGCCAAGAGATTAACCCTACATGCCGCTGGTGGCTGTGGTTCATGGCTGAGCCCTATGTGTTCCCTGTGGCTGCTGCCCAGGCTGCTCTCCAGAATTGCTACTGTGATGACAACACTTCCTGCCCACTGCCAACAGAGAATGCTTTAGCTAGGCATTGTTCCAGACTTTGTTGTTGTTGTTGTTCTGACTGGGTATAAACCCAAATTTGACTCCTGAGAGGTTATCTGTTTGGGCTAGAGGCAAAGAAACAACCAGCTTATTTAGAGAGGTCCGGTCTATCTCCAGAGAAGACTGAGGGGTGAAACTGTAAGACCTTCACCCCATACCCCCTCTGATGTTCTGGCTACCTTAACACCTTCTCTACCTAAAATCATTTTGTACATACATTAATCATCTGTGTGAAGTGACCACAGAAGTCGGACATTATCAGTCCCTTGGAGCTGGAGTTACAGGGCATTGTGAGCCACCTTGCATGGATGCTGAGAGCGGAACTAGTGTCCTCTGAGGAGCACAGGCTCTACTGTTGAGCTGTCTGTCTCCCGGCTAAAATACTCCTCATATTTGTGTTTTTTCTCTTCCCTGAGGACTTTCTATGTGTAGAGCTCCATCAGTCTTCCTCAGATGCCTATACATTGTCTACAACATCACTGGTCCCACTGTGTACGTATTCCATGATTGGCTTACCACATTACTGAAATCCATATAGCTCACAGTGACGTCCACTGACAACTACTCAATGATTAGTTTCTCCAGCCTCACAACCATGTCCATTCAATGATTCATTTAACAAGTCATCCATAACATTACCATTACCTACTAGGGACTTCCTAATGCCAGGCATCCATAACATTACCATATACCTACTAGGGACCACCTAATGCCAGGCAACTTACAAGAATAACCCTGCTTCCAGGGGTTGACAGTCAGTCACATTGGGAGTCAAAAATCTTAACTGTAAAGAGCCTTAAATTTCCATCATCTGTATATAGTGAGTACATTTAAAATTCCCTACTTACTGATAAAGGTGATTCCATATCTTGGCCACTATGGACAAAGCTATATATAGTAAACAAGGGAGTGTTGGGATCTTTTCTGTGTTGATTTCATTTTCTGTATCTACAGATAATGGTTTCAGAAGGAAGCTGGCTCTATTGACGTGCTGGTTTTCAGACTTCAGGCTTCCTCGAGAATGGTGATCTATCTCAAAGCCGACGAGGTCCTGAGGTTTGTTTGCTATGGCAGGCACACCAGATGGCCATGGCTGGGCCAATGCACAGCTCAACAGAAAAGCAAAGTTCAGGTTAGAGAAATACCATGAAAGCAGAACCCAAAGAACGTGGGGAGGATTGCACATGGGAAAGTGAGGGCAGGGAGCACCTGAAGGTAAGGATGATGCTCATGCAGCCATTAACACTAGTGGCCTCTGGCAGAACGGCAGGGAATTCTTCTAAGAAAGGGACCAGGGACAGGAACAGGAAATCCTTTAAGACCAGGCAGGCCCCTGCTTCCTTTACTACTTTACTTCCTGTGTTACTACTTTCATGATGACAACGACAGAGTAGAAAAAAAATTAATGGGTAAATAAAAGAACGGACGAAGTTAGCCACACAGATCAGCTAGAAGCTCCCCTTGGAGACAGACAGCAGGACGGTATTTAGAAAGCTGAGAATGAATGAATGAGATGAGACTGTGTTAGGATGGATATTTCAGTTGGGCTCATGGCCCAGCAGGGGAAGGAAACTAGATGATGGAGAATCTGCTTTAGGATTGGGGGTGTCTGCTAATTCCAACTAAAGGAAGACAGAAAAGGATATAACCAACAAATCTAATGGCAGTGAGGCCACACGGGTGTCAAGAGCAGCATCTTGAGTCTCCAGCCCCTGTGGGCATAAGCTTTGTCTGCTCAAGCCAGAGTTGCCCTTCAGAGCAGCAGCGTGTAAGCATTGGGTCCTCCTTTAGAGGAATCACACTACAGAGGAATAAAAGGTTGGATGTTATTTTAATTGAATTTGTTTTCAATTTATTTTCTGCTGTCCGGGGAAAAGCCTTTAACACTCGCATCATCTGATTCCTTTTTTAACTTTGTGTCCATTATCCTCGTGATGAGCTTTTAACACATTAATGCGGCCCTGTTTGCTGAAGAATGATTCACACTGGCCAAATCGATAAATACCCAAAGTGTAGCAATGCACTAAACCGAGACGCAGACCCAAAGTGCAAATGGAAAGCCTGGGTTCTCCTTCCTCAACACAGACTGCATTCTGGTGCCCCCACCCCGCAAACCCGTGGTTTCAGGCTGACTGTGCGGATGCTGCTTCAAACTTCCACGCCCAGGAGGTCATCAAGACATCAGCGCTAACTGTAGGAACCAGCTGGAGGCCTCCCCACCTGCCATGGCCCTTGATCTCAGGGTCCCTATCAAGCAGAATGCTGAGGTTGAAGCCATGCTCCTATAGACAGGTTTACCAGGAAAAGAGAAGAATTAAACATAAACTCTGATGATATTTTAAGTTTCAAAGGAAATGAAGAACAATAGGAAGTTTTTATTTCTACATGTGCTGTGTGTGTGTATGAGTAGATACATGTACATCTACGTAAATGGCAATCATTGCCAATTTTACAGTAGCTTCTTAGACTTACTGAAGAACAGAGAGCTTTCAGATTATAACAGAGAATGTTCTGAGTGTGTTAACATGTTCTCTTTCCCACATGGTAAAGGAATGGCTTTGGTATAACTCCACACAGGCAGGGATCAGAAATGGCTTTGGTGAAACTCCACACGGGCAGGGAGCAGGAATGGCCTTGGTATAACCCACAGGAGCAGTGAGCCGGAATGGCCTTGGTATAACCCACACGGGCAGGAAGCAGGAATGGCTTTGATGTAACCCCACACGAGCAGAAAGCAGGAATGGCTTTGGTATAACCTCACACAGGCAGGGAGCAGACATAGCTTTGGTATAACACCACACAGATAGGCAGCAGGAATGGCTTTGGGATTTAGTTAATCCAGAGCTGGTCCCCCTCTGACCCGGTGTAATTGGATATCATAGCCTGGATATTTTATGAAGATTTGCTGCACTCAGGGTTCTGTGGATGGAAGGTTGAAGATGCATGTCTGGTGATTTCCTTCTTGATGATGGGGACTCTGCTGAGTTCTGAAGTGATTCAGGGAGTCTCAAGGGGAGAACAGTACATACCAGAGACAGCCAAGACAGTTTTTATGAGCCACAGACTCACTGGTAATAACCTATTAACCAACTCATATAAACGGATTAATGATCATGGGGAAGAATCTGTAAAAGGTATCTAGGAACGATCCTACTTATTCCCACCCCTTTACTATGGAGATTAAATTTAAACAAGAGTTGGTAGAGACATTCAGATCCTAGTTCTACAGCTGACAGGGTCTGAGCCTCCATCAGATAAGGTGCAAGTCTCCATACTGTCCTAAGGAATGCTGCATCTATCTCTAAAGTGTCACCAAGTGTTCCCAGCAATGTATCCTGTGATTCAGGGACTCTGAGAGTCTCTGTGTGGCTTCACTTTGTAACAATCTTTAACAGTATGTGCCTTAAAAGATGTGAGGACATCTATAGAAAAGAACTCTTTTTACTTAAAAGAATACTTGCTTATATTTATATTCACTTGTATGTTGGTGCATTGGATGCCGTTCCTCCAATGCTGTTTGTTTGTTGTTGTTGTTGGGAAACCATGTCTCTTACTAGCTAGGATAGTTGGTTAGCAAGCCCTTGGATCTGCCTGTCTGTTTCTGATTTCTGGCATCACAAGTGCCTGCTTTCATACCCAGAATATTTAACATGGGTTTTGGAGAGTGAGTTCAGGATAGAGTGACCTATAAAACTTGGCTGACTGAATGAAATTAAAAATACTCTAACCATTTAAATGAAAACACTAGATCTCACTGTAGAATACGAAGGAAAGTGTGCAATCAATCACAATTTTAGGGAAACAACTTGCATCCCAAGCCGCACCACATTTTTATGCTGGCAAATGCTGTCATATTCCAACTCCTGAACATACTGTCACTACTATCTTCATCTCCCCTTTTGTGCATGTGATCCATTAGGGGAAATATAGGGTTTTTATTGTATGCAAAATGTAGGTGTTTATTATATGTTTAAGAAGAAATGATATGTTTATTATATGTTTAATAAGAAATGATATGCAAAACTCATTCAACCACAAAAGACAAAACACCAGATCAAAGTAGCCTAAAACCAGGTTTTTACCTAAGAGCAAAGTGGGGAGCTTGCTGCTCTGGAAAACCTCAAGAGCCATGATCCAGTCCCTCACAATGTACCCCAGAGAAGAGAAGGTATCCCACAGAGAAGGCTGCTCCTTGATTTAATTTTGTCAAAAAGGTATTGCTCAGGGGCTGGAGAGATGGCTCAGTGGTTAAGAGCATTGCCTGCTCTTCCAAAGGTCCTGAGTTCAATTCCCAGCAACCACATGGTGGCTCACAACCATCTGTAAAGAGGTCTGGCGCCCTCTTTTGGCCTTCAGGCATACAGACAGAATATTGTATACATAATTAATAAATAAATAAATATAAAAAAAAGGTATTGCTCACAAATGGCCAGCCCCTTCCTGGGTCTTCATAAAGTGACTCTGTGTTTTCTGTCCTTCTCTGCCCGTCTTTATGCACAGAGAATGGAGGTTTCCATGCAGAGGAGTTCAAGGACTCAAGTACCTGGACTCTCCTCTTTCTCTTTTCTGACTATTGCTTGTATTCTTCTTTGTCTTTGCTACTTTCCTTGTCTTGTTTTCCTAAATGGCTACGTATTAAACGTGGGGAAGTACTGCCATTGACCTGGGTCATGGCCTAGGTCTACTATGGTTGTGCAATGGGCACATTTTGCTTCTTCTTGAGTGGATTCCTAAACTTCAGCTGCGTTTGAAACCACACGCACAGAACACAGATTCTCTGGCTCCCTAAAGGAAGAAGGAAGCCACACTTGAAAGGAGGAAGGCATGCAAGGTTGCCATTCTGTGCCTGCAGATTGCTGATGATGCAAAGGAGCAACAGAAGCATTCTCTGTTTTCCTCCATGCTCTTTGAATTCTTCCAGACCCTGGGGAAGCTGTTTGGAGCAGCGTCCTGCCAGGATCAGTGCTGCCCATACGCCCAGGAGAAGGTGCACAGGGCTAATTGCTTTAGCAAATCTACTACTTTATTGGTGCTTTTGCACCTAATCTGCCTGCTGTGCTGCTTATGTCTTTCCATAAGTGGAGAAAAATTGTGCTAACACTGGAGAAATGAGCTCTCTTGTTTCCTTGAGTAATTCTATGATGTCCAGACACAGGGGTTTTAGTTTGTCATCTTCTTCTTTGCAGTCCTTCACTTTAGATGGTGCATTAATCATGTGTTCATTGTGCAAATCAATTACAGATGTTTTATTGGTGGGTTAATTTAATTAGCTCTTTGGTCATCCTTCATATTTATTTAATAATAATGGGATACATTATTGTAAGTCATGAGTGTGTTGACTTCTAATCAATGATAAAAAAAAAAGTTAAAGAAGAACCTGCTTCTCCTATGTTCTTTAGAAACTCCCCTGTTCTCTAGCTGCGTATCACCTTCCTCAGTCACGGTTACCCTTCCATCCATTCATCCACCTTTCTACCAGTCAGCTTCTCTGCCTACAGACCTATGTGTCTAGAAACCAACAAAGCTTTTTAAACTTGGGGACCTTGTTTAAGTAGATTCCTCCCATTATAGCGCTGTAATGAACTAGCACTCCATAGCAACCATACTTAGTGGTTCTATAATACTATACAGGGAATTGTGGAAGCCCTGGGTTCACTGTCTCTACTCTGCCTTACCCAGTGGCCCCACACAGATTGGGACCTTTCACAGTATCCCCATTTGCAAAGGAAGACCCACAGTTCAGAGGCAGTTTGACTGACTTGAAGGATCATTCCCTACACGTCTTTGAAATGAAGACCATGATTCCAACTGGCCTTTCTGTTCAGCTAGTCAATCCTAAGCACTGAGGACTCAGGCACCCACAAAAACAGCTGTAAGAAGCTTTCACAAATCCCCCTATCTCTTGTTTATGCATTTCTTTCCCAACTCTACCTCTGGAACTGGATAATGTCTAATTATCCAAGAGGGTTGTGTTAGAAATCCTAGTAAATAATCGCTTATGAAAATTTATTTTACAGTTCAAACTCTGTACATCCATGGTCTACACTCTACCTGTCTGTGGTCTACACTCTGCACAACTGTGGTCTACACTCTACCCTTGGTCTACACTCTGCACAACTGTGGTCTACACTCTGCACACCTGTGATCTACACTCTGCACACCCGTGGTCTACACTCTGCACACTCATGATCTATGCTCTGTGCACCTGTGGTCAACACTCTGTGCACCCGTGGTCTACACTCTGC
>JABTXL010008037.1:0-48361 GCA_025134845.1 Neodon shergylaensis | reverse complement strand
TCTCTCTCTCTCTCTCTCTCTCTCTCTCTCTCTCTCTCTCCCTCTCTCCCTCTCTCCCTCTCTCCCTCAATAAAATGTCTTATACCTATAAAAAAAATTGGGAAAGAGAAGGGGGTTCCCAGGGAGAGGAGGAGGTGGAGGGAGGAGTTAAAAGTGGGAGGAGGAAGAACCAGAAGTACAAATAGCAAGACAAGACAAAGGATCCCAGAATGACTCACAGACCTTGTACTAAAGGCAAAGGAGGTAACTTGGAGACAGGATATGCATCCGAGGGTGGTGTGTCTACACATATGTATGCACCATGGCTACAGTTCTGTGCACACTATCAGTGGCTCACACTGCATGGCATCACTATGGCTACAGTTCCGCCCACACTATCAGTGGCTCACTCTGCATGGCATCACCATGGCTACAGTTCTGCACACACTATCAGTGGCTCACACTGCATGACATCACCATGGCTACAGTTCCGCACACACTATCAGTGGCTCACACTGCATGGCATCACCATGGCTACAGTTCTGTGCACACTCTCAGTGGCTCACACTGTGTGGCATCACCATGGCTATAGTTCTGCACACACTATCTGTTGTGCTCAGGTCAAAGTCAGGCTCAGGGTGATGGGAAAGATGTCCACTGTAGCTTCCTCCCTGAATATTTATGACCTAAAACTGCTCCTTTATAAAAACTCCCTATTGAGATTAGCTAAATTTGTCTTCCTAATTCAGTTTACCATAGAGCCTGCTCCCCTGTTAAGTTAGAGGTTGAGCTTATGGGGTGCTGTGGGTTCTTCTCAGAGACTCCAGATCACTTGGCCACAGCTTTTCTGTGTCCAGATGTTTGTCTTTCTTTTATTCCTTCACAGCCCTCGTCAAGTCAATACTTGGAGTCCTGCAAGGATGCAGCAAGTTTTTCTCAACCATGCCCATCTGCTGTGATCCCATTCAGCCTTGCCACAGGCCACAGAACATTGGCCAGCTGACCACAGGCTGAGAGCTCTGAAATCATGAACTAAAACGAGTTCTTCTGTCAAGTTGTTGTATTTTGTCACAGAAACACTGAGACTCTGCATGGAACACTGCCTATTCCACAATGAAATGTCTTTGTCAGTCATTGGTTCAAACCAATATAAAGACTATCTGAATTATAGGCACAGAACTGAATTCAACTTTCACTGAGGATCATTGCCTAGAGAGCAACATAGATTTATAAACACTGAAGGTGGTGAGAAACTATTCAAAGTCAATTTGAGGAAGCCTTGGCCTCGCCCATTCTGATCTGGCAAAGCAGTAAGCATGGCAGCACTTTGGGACTCTTTAAATGGGACAAATGGAGGCCATCAGGATGGTTCAGCTGGTGCAAGATTGACCACCTGAGTTTGAACTAATAAACCCATAAAGAGGTGAAAAATAAACCCACATTAAAATAACTCAGAGCCATTCTCTGACCTCCACACATGCACTATGGAGCACACACACACACACACACACACACACACACACCAGTTTTTAAAAAAAAATATGTAAAGAGAAAAAAGGAAATTTGAGAAGATCACATGACACCATTAGACCAGGTGAGCATGGTGTGGTTGTGCCAAGCCATAGTCTGCTTAGGTTTGAGGTCTCCACTGCCACATGGAGAAGTTAACCAGGAAGGCTTTTGAAAGGTCCATTTCTAGGACCCCGCAGCTCTGACCGCTGAGCCTGAGGACTAAGCCCCAGGTGTTCCAGCTCCCTACCTTTTCTGTTTCAAAGGCATGGGTCTCTAATTGCCACATGACCGCATGGTAGGAGTCAAGATTCCAAAGGGGCTGCCTGGGTCCTGCAATTTTCAAGGTCCATGGTCTCCACCTCTGAATTCACAGCTTCTGAGAAGGTCTGCCTTCTCTTTTTATGTCCTGTCTGGTATCTGGCATTAGGGACAAGTGTCTATGCTTAACCTCCTTCTTAATTCTTCCTTGTGGGAAGAATCCATGCTACCTTTAACTCAGTTTATCACCTCGCAAAATCAGCAGGGAAGCCAGAGGCTGGGCACTTGGACCCCGCCTCCAGTCCCAGGTTGTCATATTTTATTTAATCCTCCTTCATCCCAGGCTGATTTAGCAGCAATGGCTGCCACTGTATCCTCAATTTTCATTTCTGTCCCCTGCTGTTCCTCTTGTGAACAGTGATGCATTACAATTCACAGGTGCCTGGGGCTGCACATCCTTTCAAGATATAATCAGCTGAAAATAAGAATTTTTTCCCCATTGGAGGCTGAAGCCAACATGACTCCCCACCTGTTACCAAACCTGTATAATTAAAAAATAAACACTTCACACACACACACACACACACACAACCATCTAGATGTCAAAAAATTTCAGGATTAAAATTTCAAGTAAGCACTGGCTAGAATCAAAATAGAAAAGGGTTGATGGAGAGGAAGGACGGGAAACTGGAAGGTTCCCTCAGAATTACCGTGGTAGGACAGCTGATTTACTTGAGAGCCATCCTGTAGAGTGCAATTTAGTTTCCTGGTTAATCTGCTGGTCCTGTGTTTGTGTAAATTTATGGCTATCGTGAATACATCCAATCACGATGGCTGTTTCAAAGCTTCTGGCTGAGGCAGGTTTTGTGCAGCTTTTTTTGTCCCAAATATCAGGCTGCTGCAGAACTCAGCTGCAGCCTCTCCCTGTTGGAATCCATGTACTTGCATTATCCCCTTCACTGGGTTGTGGATTTTTGCCTCTCATCAATCGAATATGACCGAAGGTGATATGAAGTCACCCTCATAATTACATTACCCAGATGTTAACACTTATCTTGCTGGGGTACCCCCTCCCTAGTTTGAAACATTTGCACACACACATTTTATCCAGCAGTAGAAAATTTAATACCCTAAAGTGTTTTGGGGAGGGGGCTGTTGGTTAGAGATTTCTTTAGTGAAATTATGGGCAAGATGGCGTGTGAACTATCAGGCAGTGAGCTCTGCTTGCCTGGGTCTGCCTGGGCTGTGATTATTGCTGTGTATTTTTGGCACCTTGGTGAGAAGACTTCCTGAGCCTGGTCTGTTGAGAGCACTGACATGGACTGGTGTCAGCTATTTTCTTTGGTGAAGAGCAGCACAGACCTTTTGAGTAGCTAATGTCCTCTGTTGTTTTAAATACTCAACTCCAGGCCCACATCACAGTGCGGCCTGCCATGTCTTCTACCACATGCACAGAAAATCTAGGAAATAGTATTTGACCCATCCCACCAACTCATGCTGCATATAGGGAAGCTCTTTATTATATTATCGTTTTGTTATATATGGCCTTTATGTATTATTATTATTATTATCATTTGGGTTTTTTGAGACAGTGTTTCTCTGTGTAATAGTCCTGGTTGTCCTGGAACTCACTTTGCAGACCAGGCTGGCCTCAAAAACTCACTGAGGTACACCTGCCTCTGCCTCCCAAGTATTGTGATTAAAGGTGTCCACCACAACCACCAAGGAGACTTTTTGAATTCCGTTACAAAACGTCTATGCTGCCAAGGCCAGGCACTGCACAGGTGAAGAATATCTTACATGCAGCAGCCCCCATATTGTGTATGGGAAGGAATAAAGGCCACATGCATGCATGTGATACACCAAAATTAAACACAGCCACAAAAAAAGTACAGTGATATTTCATTTGTATTTTAATAAATAAAGTTTGCTGAAGCTCAGAGAGTAAAATAGTCCCACTAGTCAGCCTTACAGACCGGGCAGCAATGACACACACCTTTAATCCCAGTAGCCACACTAGTTTGCCATAGAAACCAGGCAGTAGTGGTGCATGCCTTTAAAACCAGCCCTAGAGAAGAATATAAGAATGGAGGAGACAGCTCTCACACACAGTCCCATTCTGAGATTCCTGGAGGCAGGATCGCAGACTGAGGTAGAAGTAAGAGCCAGTGGTTGGCTGTTTTGTTTTTCTGACCTTCAAGTTGAACCCCAATTTCTCTGTCTGGGTTTTTATTAATCGCTCTACATTTGCATGCCATAAATCAGGATGGTGTTTTATATAGATGTTTCATAATAAGACATAATAAGCAGTGTGGGCAGGAACTGAAAGTCCCGAAGCCAGTGTGTTGGTAGGGAATATATATTAGATAATATCTGAGTCCGTGTATTAGGGACTTGACCCTTAACCAATGATGGTACTGAAAGGACAGTGAAACTTTAAGGCACAGAGCCCTAAAGTCACAGGAAGTGTCAAGAGGACATTAGACACCCGCTCTTCCGGTCACTGTCTCTCTTTGCTTCTAACCTGTCATGATGTTGACACATTACTCTTTCACGTACTTTCAGCCATGAGGCACTGCCTTGCCACAAGATCTAACCAACAGAATTGATGGTGAACTGGAACCTCCAAAACCTGTAAGCCAAATAAACCTACTGACTTTTTAAATGGATTACCCTAGGTATTGTTACAAATATGACAATATAGCTGCTATCTTAAGAATCATAAGAGCTACCATCAGTGATAGGATTACCTTTGTTGAGTCAGATCTACTAAAATTCCAAGTAGACAAATATTGAAGTATGATTTTTATATTTCTGTAACAGCTGTAATCTGGGAGAATATAGTATCTAGTAAAGCCATGGAGAAAATATTTTATACTTCATGTATAAGTTATAGTGAAGTTCCAGGCCCGAGCAGGTATAAATGATGTTCTGACTCTTTTGGAAGCCCTTGTAATACCTACAATCTTACAGGAACCAGGGCTTTTCAGTGTGGGGTACTTTCTAGAACATTTGGCATCTTAAACCTTTGCTATTAATCCCAAGTCAATAGATCAGTACTGACATCACATCTCACAACAGCACAGAGGTTTCCAGCAAGCTTGTCAGGGAATGGTGCCATCGATACTTAAGGAAGGACTCTGCTCTCAGGGGAAAGAATGGAATCTCCTGGAAGTGTCCTAGGAAGGATGTTGCAGCATCAGAGAGGGATAAAGGCTCAGGCGTGGTGGGAGGATCAAGGATAACAAGCAGAGCCTGAGTGCCAGCATTGTAGACTCTGGGATTCTGGGGTCCCACAGGCAGAAGCAGTGTGACTCTGAATTCATGTACTGCTCCCTGACTCTCCTTCGCTGTGGGGAGACACAGAATGGCTACCTAGCATCTCAGAACTTCAAGCTCTTAAACTTCATTTATTTTATAGCAAGTGTTTCAACACGGACAACACAGGGTTACAGCACAGGAGAGATCTGTGCTATAGACTCCAGTGTAGAGACCCCAAGGAAGCCTATGGCCAGGTATGCCACCATCCCTTTATCCTTGTGCTCCAAGGTCTTATTGGAGGAGACCAGAAGTGGCATACTCACTTCAAACAAGCTCACAGAATTCTAAGTCTTCATTCTTGCCCAATGACATGCACGAGAGAGTGGCATTTTAAACAGCAAATCCCTTTGGTCGTATTTCAGCTCGGTCACGCCTTAACTCCTGAGTAAACTTGCCTTCTTCGACCATCACCCCCCTCTTCAGTAAGAAGGGCAGATAGTAGCATCCACCCCCTGACACTATTTGGAAAACAAATGAAGATAATTCACGAGGCCACATAGTGACCATTTTAGTGTCTGGTTCACAGAAACCCCTAGACGATGGCCACACCCCTGCACAAAGAGGGTGTTGCCTTCTTATTTTATTAGTTGATACCTAATAGGTATTCCATACAAAGCAGCAATTAAATGGATCAGCTAAGAGGCCAGTTTCCTGTTTGGTTCCTAGTTGGTGCACTTCTGGGGTAATTTTAGCTACCAAAGTGAATTTCTACCCTCTTCCATTCTGTCTCTTCAACTTGGCAACTTTTAGGCAGAAGAGTAGCTGGGGATACTGTAGTGAAAGGTACCAAGTAGCTTCCCATTACCTGGCATGACAGCCTTTATTCTCAGGTGTGAGCAAATGGGGAAACCTTTGCAGATATTTAGATATTAATCATAAAGGCGTCAAGCGGCTCTATATCCATTGGTGTTGATAATGCGAGAAGCGATTTCCTCTGTTAGGAAATGGATGGGACCCCAGAGTCCCAGGTAGCTGTCCTCATGTGCAAGACTTGACTTGGGCTTTGTTTGGGCCCCAAGGATTCTGTACAAATACAGCAAGATAGTGCATCTGTATCAGGATGGCTTTGTTAGCCACATATCCTATTTTATTGTTAAAGCCGTATTCAAGATGTCATGAGAAATACACAGTCATCTTTACGTTAGCCAATGTATTGGTGATAAAGAAATTTATGTCTTTCATAAATTTTGAAAATTAACAGTCTTTTTTTCTTTTTATGCAAGCCTCTCCAGAGGACTCAGCTTCCCAGGGGAGACAGTTAATAATTTTTAGCCGCTACGGAAAGCCAAAGTCAGGCTGGCATGAAATGTGTGTGTTTCTACATTCTGGTTTCCCTTTGCTCACAGAGCATCAATTGGATGAAATAAGAGCTATTCAGTTGGTCATTCCCTTATGACTGCAAGCCGCTTGGAGCTCAGGCCTTACAAAAGCCGATATCGACTATGTGTAGAAATATCCACAATGAGATACTTCATGGCTGACATCTCTCATTCATAATTATTGCAAAGTCAGTCTGCCTGAGCCTAGTCAATGGCCAGTCAATATTCCCATTATAAACTGGAGCAGGGTAAAGGGCTATGGCAGAAACACATAGCAGAAATATACTCTACTCAATGGGACCCTCAGACTTGGGCATCAGAGTTGGACAGAGATTTATGAACAACGGATGAGCCAACAAAGAAGGGCAGAGACTGTTGTTTTCTGAGATCTGTATTGCATGGGCTGGAGACAAAGCTGCCCTACCATGACTCTGTGGTGGGTCATATTCATTGTTGACTTGACTGGATTTATAATCACCTAAGGGACAAACCTCTGGACACATTTGTGAAGGCATTTCTACACAGGGTTAACTGGGACTCGATGACTCCAGTTCCTGCAGAATCCCAGTTGAATATGATGGAGAAAGTGAGCTGGGCAGTAGCTCTCATCCTTCTGCTTCCTGTGGACACAATGGGACCAGTTGCCTCCTGGTCCCACTGCCACAGCTGGAACCCTAAGGGCTCCCTCACAACCATGCCTTCCCCACCACAACGGACTACGCCTTCAGACTGCCACACCAAATGAACCCTTTCTTCTTAGCTGCTTTTGCCAGGCATTTTGCCACAGCAATGAGAAAAGTAGCCCATCTAGAAGCAGCGCTTGGTGGAGCATGGTGGAGCCTACAGTGGCCAAGTTCCAAGGTGTAGCAGTTGGTTTGGCACCATGATGCATGGCCATCTCATTGCAGATTACAGTTTAAACGGGCATGGGCCACGCGGTTGCGGTCAGTCCATAAGCAACGCAAGTTATCAAGCATGAGTGCAAAGAAGAAAGGCTTTGCCATTGATGTGGTGACTCTCCTCAACAACAGAGAGGGGTTGCCTGACCAAGATGACCGTGAAGCAGCTCAGGAACGTTAGAGATCAGGTACACTTATGATCAATTATCCCTGTGGGATTTGTTTGTCCTGGGATTCAGTATAAGTCTTTTCTACTTCGTCATAGGACACCAGTATGAGTCTTAATTCAGAACTTTCCCATAAACCTTGTAAGTCCGTCAGTGGTTAAGTATTGTGCACAAGCGACTAGGGGGGATTTTCTTGTTAAATCAAAATTTGGTAAAGATTCATCCATAGTAAATAACTAAACAAGGATATCAGCGATCTTGGTTTTGTGAGCATCTCTTGGACTCAGGGTTCATAGAAGACGTTTCAGGGTGCCATTACTCACAGGCATGATGGATGTCACTGCCTGAGCTTAATTTAGGTAATTTTCCTGCTGCTCTAGTGTACTAGCACAGGAATGAGTATTAATTTACTGTGCTAATCTTTAAATAGAAATGAGCTTGGTCTGAAATAGTTGATACTAAAAGCACAGCAAGTTCTTATGCAAAATAAAAGACACTGATTCACATATGGATACACACACACACTTGCACCCCTACCTCTCCCCCCCCACACCTTCATTTCTCTGTCATTTTCATTTAAGAAATCTGCCATATGGATATCAATTTTGAATATGTTGCTAGCAAAGTATAAACGACACTAAATTACGGTCGTTTATTTGAGAAGCAAACAGACTTAGAGATGAAGAGATGGGTGAAGAGATCCTCAGAAAATGCCCTCAGGGCTTCTCAGGCCTATGAACCTTGGAGAGGCTCAAGTGCAATCCCACTTCTGCAATGGTAGAATCAGTGGGTTGTTGTAAGAAACAGGATTATTCTAATGATGACTCTAAAGATGTTTTCCATGACTGCTATTGTTACTGAGGAATTGGGGCTTAGAGAAGTTTGTTTACCCATCTCAGAGGCATTATTCACTCTAAAAGTATTGACTTCCTGCTGTAGGAAAGCTTTCTCTTAAAGAGGAGAATACTGTGCTGGCAAACAAAGCTCTTCCCGCAAAGGAGTTCAGTTCAAGAGAGATGTAGGAGCTCATGCAAACAGACATTGCAACATAGGCCTCTAATCCTATCTCCTCCTGAAGCTGAGGCAGGAGGATTGCAATTTCCAGGCCTTTTTGGGAGATTCTGCACAAGCACAAGCTGGCCAACTCAGTGAGACTATGCCTCCAAATGAAGAGTTTAAAAAGACTGGGTCTGTAACTTAGAAGAAGAATATTTGTTTGCACATCAAAGGCCTGGATTCTAGCCTGGTGGGGTCCCAAAACAAACACAAACCACTGTGGAGTGTGAATAGGAATGATCCCCCTAGGCTCATCGATTTGAATGCTTGGCTATCAGGGAGCAGCACTAGCTGAGGAGGATTAGGAAGTATGGCCTTGTTGGAGGATAAATGTCACTGGCGGTGGGCTTTGAGGTTTCAAAAGCCCAAGCCAGATCAAGTGCCTCTCTCTTCCTGTTACCTGCAGATCTGTGACTTTTAGGGACTTCTTCAGCACCATGTCTGCCTGTACCATGATGCTCCTCATCATGATTATAATGATCTAAGCCACTGAAACTGCAAGGAAACCCGGATTAAATGTTTTCTCTTGTAAGAGTTGCGTTTCTTTAGAGTAATAGAATCCTATCTAATTCACCACCTCACCCAAAATGCACATATCAAATAGTACCAGGGCCAGAATTTCAAGTCTTGATTGACTGCTGTATTTCTGATCCCTGTTCTTAACCAACAGAAGATGTTCCTGTCTGTTATAGAAGACTTTTCTATACATTTTGCCAAGTAGTCAATGTTGCTTACCCTTTAAGAGATACTGCTGTTGGGAGATCAGAATTTAGTTTTATTAAAGCAGGCCATATGTTCACGTTCACTCTAGCTCTGCCTCCCTCTCTCTTTACTCTCACCCATCATTCTGGCTCCTGCCACTGCTAGCTGCCTATTTAATGTCTATTTTTCTTTCCTGCCTTAATACAAGAAGCTCAATGTTGTTTAGGGCAACACTACCTAAAGAAAAACATTTCTAGCAAGGGGTACTCATGTGACCAAATTCTGAGTTGTGAGTTGTAAGGGGAAGGCCATTGGTGTCACTTATAGGAAGGCTTACTTTTCTGATGAAAAGGGAGAGGCTGTACCAGCCCATCATAAAGCATCCCCTTTGTCTACTGGAGCCATTCCAGAAAGGGAGGAAATATCTTGGCACTGAGAAGATGACGGTCACCTGCTAATCCGGCAGAACCAGAGTCTGGCTTCCTCTCCCAAGGCACAACTGTAAAACCATTTGGTTCAGAGGTAGAGTAGAGCTTTGTGCATAAAACTGATGACAATACCATTGGTGAAAATGAAGTACACAGCAGATAATCCGGTGCTGAGTATTCCACCTCCCCATCATCAATGCCATTTTCAAGCTGCCTTACTCTATGGTGAGTAATCCCTACAGTGAATTTATGGAGGAAGCATCATTACCTTATGTAGGAAACTGAGACCACGAGTGGTCCATCAGCCAGAACACCGCATGGTTCCAAAGCCCAACCCTGACTAGCTCATGGATCATCTTTATAAAAGCCCAGAAAATGACAACTGCTAACACTGGAAAGATCACATGATTGATGCTTACATAGGTTGGTGTTTATGCTGACCTTGAGAGCCAAAATGAAGATAAATCCTCAGCTTTAATGTCTTCAGAATCATTTCAGTGAACCATCTTTCTTTACATCATCTAAGCCCTCAACTTTCAAAACCTTTGGACCTTCAAACAACATAGCATCATGTCAACCTGCTTTCACATGTTGTGGATGCTCAGGACGAATGCAAAGCTCCCTTTTCCCTGTCACCTTCTCATCTAAGAGCAGCATTTGCAGTCACCAAACCCTATAAGTTATCAAGTTCCTCTTCCCCTGGACTTATTCTGGCCATAGTGAGGTGGCGATTTGGGTTGGCAAACATCATAAAAGGAGGACGGTTTCAGAAGGTTGCGCACATTCAAGGATATCACTGTGGTTGTCAAGGGAGAAACAGACAAGACCATCTGGATGATGCTTGTCTAAACATAGTTGTCCCTAGCAGCAAATTTGACCCTCCAGATCTAGCTTAATCTTTTCTTTCATGGATTAATTTTCTATCAACATTCTAGAGGAAAAGAAACTTCTTTCAAGTCTTTTGTTATTTAAACAGCTAATCTGATTGTATTTTACTTTGTTCCAGATTAGTGATTCAAAAGTCTTGTGGGGTCAAAAGACTTTTTTACAATGATTACCTAAGACCATTTGAAAACACAGATATTTACAGTATGATTCATAATAGCAGCAAAAATACAGTTATAAAGTAGCAATAAAAATGATTTTATAGTTGGAGATCAGTACAACCCTATATTCAAAGGTCGCAGCATTAGGAAGTTTGGGAAACACAGTTACAGACTGAAAATCTACATATCTACTTTATACCCCCTACACACACACACACACATACACACACACACACACATGCTGACCTTGGCTATGGCCCAACTGGTCCTCAATTTCTGCAAGTTAAGTCTGTTGCACATGCATTCTTTTGCTGGCGTAAGAATCTACTTCTCCAGGATTCCAACATAGACTGAAAACTACTGACTCTCAGGAGAAGTTGTCCCAGTAAAACAAAGGTTGACTGGATTTGTGCTGGTCTCTTGTTGATCAGAGCTGACTCTTCATCTCCACGGGTACCACATATTCATACTTCAAATTACTGAATGGCCCTAGCAGGGTCTTGAGAGGAGTCTCAAATTTCCCTCTAAAACATCCCAAGCCATACCTCCACGTTCCACATCACTCTCATGATTGTTTTTGTCCGAGCTCCCAAAGAACAGCTCACTGAACTCTGAGAACTCAATGGATTTTCCAGCCCAAAGTTAGAAAGTTCTTCCACAATTCAAACATTCCTGTCTGTCACAGCATAGTCCATGCCCAGCACCAGTTTCTCTTGCTATGATAAAACATCATGACCAAAAGTAAGTCGGGGAGGAAGGGCTTATTTCATCTTGTTACTGTAGTCTATCAACTCTCAAAGCTAGGGAAGGAACTGAAGGCAAGACCCTAGAGGCAGGAAATGCTGATGCAGAGGCCATGAAGGAACGCTGCTTAGTGACTTGCTCCTCATGGTTTCCTTAGCCTGTTTTCTTACTCACCCCTAGGATTGCCTCTCGAGAGATATCATCACCCACAGTGAGTTGGACTATCCCACCTCATCAATCAAGAAAATGTACTACAGGCTTGGCCATACGCCAGTGTGGTTACGTGTATTTTCTCAGTTGAGACTCCTCTTATAAAAATATCCTAGCTTATGTGAACTTGACAAACCTAGCCAACACACTATCCAAGGTTGGGAAATACCCAGGTCAGGGCTACTCAAGGAGAAGAGGGAGTCTGGAGATGGAAGGTCTTGGGGACCCATAGCCCCGAAAGGACTCCCACAACTGGGCTTCTCCCATTTCCTTTATAGGAGCCTTTTGTTTGTTCTAATAAAGTCTGTTGGGTTTGTTCCATTTTCTCTCTGTGGCTGGTGTTTCTCTCTCCTGGTCAATCTGTGACTCCCTTGCAGTCTGTCCCTCTGGATCTGCAACTGTGACTTTGAATTAGGACCCTCTGGGTTTCTGTTACTTGCCTTCCCATCCCCCACCTCTCTAGCCCTCCCAGCAGCCCTTGCTCTCCATTTGTCACTTTACCTTCTTGTCCCAGTGGCTCTTCTTTCCAGGACAGTCCAGAGAGCAGATTCAGCAGAGGTCCTCCATGACTGCCATTGGCCCAAGACTCCACAGTACTTTCTGAGATTTCTTTTCTCTTTTTAGAAATTAGATAACTGAAAAGAAAAGAATGGCAGTCAATTACACTTCTATGACTCAACGTTTATCATTCTTAACCTGATACCTCTTATTTCCTTACAGTCATTGCTAGAAAAAAATTATTGAAGTTAAATTTGAATATATTTTCCTTCAGAAGAAATACAAGAAAGTTCCAGATTCTGGTAAATATTTTTTTCTGCCACCACAAATCCTATCTCCCCTTCAAATTTCTTTCCTTCCCTTTCTCAAAAGTATCACCTCAATTCATTGTATATGTAGTTTTACTGTCTTTTAAAAACACCTCAGAATCTATCTATGTGCATGGGAAACATACAGTATTGATTTTTGTGGTTTTTAAGTTCAAATTTGACACAGACAGGACTTTAATCTTCCATGAACTGTTTTAGGTAAGCCATGTGATTATCTCAACACAGAAGGATCTCATGTAAATAATGAGTATCATTTCAATAAACACTTAAAAAACTTTTAGCCAACCAGAAAGACTCAATCAGAAAAGAGAAATTAACAAAAATCATAAAGAAAAAGTGCATTAATATCAAGACAGCAACACGGTTTTGAAAGCTAGTACAGCAGCTGTCCCTACATCTGTTCGACAGATTCAGGCCAGTAGTAGGAAGACTTGAAAAATTAGGAAAAAGCATCAGGGTGAGTTATAAAAGAAAAAATAACTTTGCTGTACTCTACACACAGTATGATTATGTCTGTCTAAGAGGGGGCTTGTGAGATTGCTCAGTAAGTAAGGTACTTGTTGCTAACCCAGACGACATGGGTTGTTAGATTCCTGGCATCCACTTGACAGAAGAAGATAAGTGGCTTCTAGAAATTGTTCTCTTTGATGTGTACATAAGTGCCATGGAACATGCACATCCATGCCTCCCCCCCCCAAAAAATATACATTTGTGCCATATTTTAAAAAAATGCTTTTTGAAAAAACCAAATAAATCAATATAGAGAACTAGGGTGAAATAGATGATATGCATATGTAAACTAGTCTGTATCTGTATTCTTTTACACTATACAATTAAAATGTGAGTTTGTAGGGTATGGTTTTGTGTGTGTGTTGTGAGATGATCAACTATATGTTATATATATATATATGTATGTGTGTGTATCTATCTATCTATCTATCTATCTATCTATCTATCTATCTATGAATAGATGTATATATAGATTTTTTGTAGGAAGGCTGCTTGGCCACTTTTTCAATTCCTGGCCACCCAGACCCCCAAAATAATCACACAGAAACTGTATTAATTAAAATCACTGCTTGGCCAATCACTTAAGCATATTGATAGCTAGCTCTTACATCTAGAATTAACCCATTTCCATTATTTTATATTTTACTACAAGGTTTGTGGTCTTCTGGCAAGATTCCGGCTTGTTTGTCTCCAGCAGCGGCTCCATGGCTTCTCCCTGACTTTGCTCCTTTCTTCCAGCATTCAGTTTAGTTTTTTCCACCTAACTAAGTTTTGTCTTTCTATAGGTCCAAAGCAGTTTCTTTTTTAATCAGTGGTAATCACAGCATACAGAGAAAAATCCCATATCACATCCCCTATTCTGTTTAAATAAAAAGAAAAGTTTTAACTTTAACATAGAAAAATTACATACAACAAAACAGGTATCAAGCAAGAGTTAGTTATTATATTTACATCTACTTTATCTTTTATCATACCTAAGGAAAACTATAACTATAGCTATATATTCTTCAACTCCATCAAAGACTCCAGAAGGATATAATGTAATGTATAATTGAGAAATCTAGGTTAATAGATAATCATCTATAATAGTCAAGCGTGTATTCATGTTGGTTAGATTTTCTAGAAGTGCAGAGATGTATTTCAAGTGGATAGGCATTCTTCAAACCTTTCAAAGACTACAGAATATGGCATTTAAAATATTTAAGAACTTAGGACTTTTCATGACAGTGAGATACATCTGCTCCTGGCAGCACCAATTACTTCAAGAGGAAGATGGGCATCAAAGAGGCTTCTTATGAAGTTGTAATTCTGAAAGATCTGCCTTTTTTCTTTGTAGCTCTTAATAATCTTTCTTAATTCTATATGTTTAATGTTTTGAATATTATGTAGCAAAAAAATTTTTTTTGGTGTTCTGTATGCCTCTTGTACTTTCATAGGAGTTTCTTCTATGACTTTGTTGAATATGTTTTTTTGCCTTTGAGTTGAACTTCTTCTATCCCTATCATTCTTAGGTTTGGTCTTTTATGGTGTTCCAGATTTCCTGGATATTTTATGTTAAGAATTTGTTGGATTAACATTCTCTTTGACCAATGAATCTATTTCCTTTAATGTATCTTTGACATTTGAGATTCTTTTTTCCATCTCTTGCATTCTGTTGCTTATATTTGCATTTGTGGTTCTGGATCATTTACCCAAATTTTCTATTATAGAATTTTTTTGGTTTGTATTTTCGTTGTTAGTACTATTTCAGTTTTTAAGTCTTGAGCCATATCCTTCATCTGTTTAATTGATTTTTCTTTGCTTTCTTTAAGGAATTTGCGGATTTCTTCCAATTTTTTGCTTATCTTTTCCTCCACTTCTTTAAGGGAGTTTTTCATTTCCTCTTTAAGGACCTCAGTTTTTTTTTTTTACCTCATTTACTTCTGCTTCTTCTGTGTTGGGATGTTCAGGTCTTACTGTTGCAGAGCCACTAGTTTCTGGTGGTGGTATTGCTCTTTATTTGTTGAGTGCATTCTTACCCTGTTGACTACCTATTTCTTCCTCAGTATAGGTGGAGCCTGTTGGGAGCTGCAGACCCTCAGACCCTGAACTTTCTATGACCCCATATCTACTGGAGTAAACAATTTCCTTTTTTATGCTTGCAGCTGTTCTGAGCACAGAACCCTCATGAGTTCCTAATAATAAGGACCACCTGGGTGACTTTTACACTAACAAATTCAGCTGTCAGCTGAAACTTGGTCATGTCTGAAACACAGCTTGGTTATGTCTGGAAGACAGCTTCTGTGTGTTGATTCTCCAGAAACACTTTCAAGAAAATCTTACCCCAGTGGTGCTGGTCTCTTCTTAATCATGGCTAATTTCTCAGCTCCAGCTGACCAGCATCGACTATCCCTGCAAAGCAAAGGTTTCACGTTAGTAGGTCTGGTATCTTGTTAGTCACAGCTGATTCTTTAGCCCCAGCTCTCTTAATTCACAGAATGAAGAACTGCAGAATCTTAATTTAAAGAACAAATGACCCTTATATAGTCTTTAATCTTCCTTCTGGAACTTTTACAAGCCAGGCCTTTATCATCTGCTTTGCCCTCAACTTTCTTATCCTTCAAGCTACCGCAGAACTGCTTACCAAACTTTAAACATACCATAGCTTTCCTAGCCCACAGTTCCAAAGTCCTTCCACAGTCCTCATAAAGCCAAACAGTCAGGTCTGTCACAGCGAAACCTGATGATCCTGAAGCCAATTTCAGAGGCCATGGAAGAGTGCTGCCTGCTGGCTTACTCCTCAGGGTTTACTCAGCTTGTTTTCTTCTAGAACCCAGGACCCCCAGCCCATGGATGACATCACTCAAAATTGGCCAGGGCCTCCCACGTTAGTCACTAGTTTAGAACAAGCTTTACAAGCTTGCTTACAGTCCAGTCTAGGGAGGCATTTATTTAAATGGAGTTCCCTCCTCTTAAGTGACTTTAGCCTGTGTCAAGTTTGAAATAAGATTATTCAGCACAATGAACTATAATGTTTTCTCAAAATATCCTACACAGAGGTCATTAAACCATGTCATATAAAACCTGCCTGGGCACCTGGGTGTTTGCCGCAGAATGTTCCATGTCCCTGTCATGAATGAAAAGCTTTCATTGTGTAAAAGAATCTACCATTCTCAAACAGATAAGTGTGTGATTGCAAAGGCAGCAATGGGTACATAGTCCTGACCCCAAATGTTACACGCCATTCAAACTCCTATGAAAGTGATAAAGCTCGCTAGAAAAGTTGCCTACTTTCCTGCCAAAGGAAAATCATATTTTACCTACACTCACCCCATCCATCTTCAAAATAATACACTTCTCCATGTTCATCATCATCAACCATGTCGGCCTGTCGAGACTCTAGAATGAATACTACTTCAAAGTACCCTCGACCATTTCCCAAAATGCTGTCTATCACTGCTGGCCAGCCTCTGCCCACCGCATTAAATGAATCCATCTCTTTGATGTGTGGTTTGTCGACCTTGAAGTTCCAAGCCCTCAGCATTTGCACAGCTTTTCCTTTGGTCCCAGGATTTCAGGTTCCTTGTTTTTCTTCTTGATTGCTTATTAAAATCATTTATTTATCAGTCGGGCTTGGCTTGAACTCACAGTTGGCACATCAGTGTAGCTGGAGTCCAGTCTAATCGTATTGGGCCAGCTGTAGTTTTCAGAACTTCTTTGTTCCTTGAGGCATTTCACAATTTTACTTACCTCTGAACACCTGTGCATGGTTAATCCCAGCCCTTACTTCTCATAATTCCAACCTCCTACACCACTCCATCCCTGATTCCTTGAACTCCTCCTAATCCTAAGGTCTGGTGCTATCTGCTCAACTTGTTTAGTTTTAAAATTGTATGTATTTTTTTTTTTTTTGGTTTCTATGTATACGCCTGTGTCGCTGTAGAGACCAGAAGAGGGTATTGAATCCCCTGGCTGTGAGCTACCACATGGGTGTTGGGAACCAAACACAAGTCCCCTGCAAAAGCAGTAAGTGTTCTTAACCACAGAATCATCTCTCCGGCCTCCATACACAATATCATAATCACCCAAATTCAAGGTCCACTCACAAGGTCCACTCAGCCAGAGGGGGTGGCTCTGTCATCCATTACATATGAACTATCACACATAAATGCTAGCAGATAGGAGATAATAAATATTTCATGAACAAATGAAGGGGGATTAAGCCAGACTAATGGTATGCCTGGCAAATTACTCATCGTCTGATGAGTGGTACAGTTTGTCTTCACAAAGTCCAGGGTCCCAGGCAGCTCGCAGTTGTTCTGACTCATTATAAGGATCAATCTTCCAGTTTTCACATTGTGTGTGTGTGTGTGTGTGTTTGTGTGTGTGTGTGATCTTCAGTTTCCAAGTTTTCTAGGCCATTCCTCAGATAATACGTTCCTTAGAGTGGTGAGGTGCAGTTGGAGATTTTTGCCCCTGTTTAAATGTCCTTTCAAATATGTTGTCTGTAATACACAACACTTGCAGTTACAACACTTTCCTCAATAGAAAATCCTATTAAAAAGTTCTTTTTAATTCCTGGGGAGCAACGAAGGGCAGATAAGAGAGGCCAGGCAAGCCTGAGTGGCAGCCCCCACAGACAGCCCTGGTTAACACACACTGACTTGGGAGTCTGATGGTGAGGATCACAGCTTACCTTCTAGTTCTACCAGCCTTTATGGAATGTTCTTCGGCCAAATCTGAAACAATATGCCAATGTAAATACAAAAAAGGGTGATCTGATGGGGCCTGGTTGACAGCTCTTTTCCTGCTGGCTTAATCCTAAGGTTCCCTTCTGTAGCAGAGCTAGGAGATATAGGATAATCTAAATTATCACAAGATTCAATGTCATAATGTGACCAAAAGAGCTAACAAAACTAGCAAAGGAAGAGAAAAATTAACAACTCATGAAAAACATTGCTATGATCTAGTGTAACTGTACCAGTTTTTAACTTTATGCAAAATATATTAAACATCTAAGTGTTTGCCTTGATGCTTCAGCTTATACATTATATATGCATTTTTCCCTTTACTTATTATGCTTGGTTATACCTTTAAATATGTGTATCACATAGTACAGAAATACATGAATGTTACATCAATCCTTTGTCTCACTGTAAGATAGTTTTCCAGTGTAAAAAAATTGCTGTGGAACTGTCTTAGCTAGGGTTTCTATTGCTGTGAAGAGATACCATGACCACAACAACTCTTATAAAGGGAAATATTTATTAGGGTTCAGTCCATTGTCATCATGGTGGGACATAGTGGTGTGCAGGCAGACATGGTGCTGGACCTGAGAGTCCTACATCTTGATTGACAGGCAATAGGAAGTGAACTGAAACAATGGGCATGGCTTGGGCATATATGAGACCTCAAAGCCCACCTCCATAGTGACACACTTCCTCCCACAAGACCACACCTACTCTAGCAAAGCTACACCTTCTCATAGTGCCACTTCCTTTGGGGGCCATTTTCTTTCAAACCACCACAAAGATTTTAAGAAAATTACTTAGCTTGGGAAAAGAAAATCTTCAAGGAGCCCAGGTTTTAATTTTATATAATGTTTAAAAATTTGTGAGGAAACCAGAGAGCACTTTTCTTAAACCAGCATTTGGGATGTTTTCAAAATGCCCCCTGGTGCTTGCCAGCTTGTATGTCTCAATATCCTTACTCCTGATTTAAGCACTGTTAATCCTTTACATCTTTCTTCTGAAGAGCTTTAAATTGTACTCATAAGCAGGGCTTATTGCTATGAATTTCGAGCAGATACATTAATTTATATATTAAAATTGTCTTCTGCAAGCCCAGCTGCTTGTGCATGTGGCTAATGGCAGAGGAATGTGTGCTGCACTGGGCTGTGCTTTCCAAGTTAGATTTAACAAAGTGGACCAGGAACATGTCCCCAGCAACATCCCCTTCCTGGGACCAGTGCCTTCATCTCAGAAAAAAACATATTACTCGGAGAATGGCGCCAGCTGGCTGTAGAGCCAACTTGCACTGCTGAGGGCTAGTGCAATTTGTAGGGTTAAATATTGCAAAACTGTAAACCACATCCCATGTTTCCCCACCCAATGTTTCAGAGATTATGCCCTTTCTTTTTACCATTAAAAAAATATCCAACAAGCCCATATGTCTCCTTTGGAATTCATGTTTAGATTTATGACAATATAGCCCATTCCCGAGGTTGTCTTTCACATGACTCCTGAACAATAATTTACACGCCTATTTTCTCACAAGGTCTTATATGTGTATGTGTGGGTGGGGGAGGTGATTTTGAAACCAGGGCTTTGTGAAAATCCGAAGGAAGGAAAATTAATTGGGCACTGGTGTAACTTTCTCATCGGGACCATCAGCTCACAAATAATGGCATGGAGGAGACATTATTAATCATGAAAGCTCAGCCTTGGCTTAGGCTTGTGCCTAACTAATTCTTATACCCTAAATTAACCCATATTTTAAAATCTGTGTTCAGACACATGGTTCATTACCTCATCTACATATTGCCTGGCCTGCTTCCTCCATGTGTAGCAGGCAACTCTGTCTTTCTTCTATCAGATTTCTCTCTCTGCCTGGAAGTCTTGCCTATACCTCCTGCCTAGCTATTGGCCGTTCAGGTTTTATTGTACCAATCACAGCACTACATCTTCACACAGTGTACTAATATCCCACAATACACTGAAATAAGGGCACACATTCTGAATCAGATAGCTCTTTAGATTCATTCTTTTGTTTCCTGAGGCCCTTATGCTCTGAGTTACTTTAAAACTCATATAACCTCTTCCTACTTCAGTTTGTGGAAGTAACAATAGGTAGTTCAGTTAAAGGTTACCAGGGCAAGTTGGAAAAAAAACACTTTATAAACTTTAGGGAACAGTCCATGCTACCTCTGTTGCTGTCATTATTATTAATTTTGTGCTGTAGTAAATAAACTTTTATATTCTACTGCATTGACTGAGCATGTTGAGGCAATAGAGCTTGACTTAGAGAGAAATCAACCAAATATCACTTACAGAAGACATTAGATTCTAGTTTTCTCTAGCCTGAGCATGCTTTGAAAGCTCTGATGTTTTGCGAGCAAAGTGAAGTAAAAATAAAACCTCAGGTTTCTTAGGTGCAAGGAAAAGAACAAAAGAAAAGAAAACAAAAGAGAGGCTCAGAAAGGCTGTAGATGTAGCTGGTAGTCAGTGGTCACCTACTGTACAGATAGCCTCGGTTTCTATCCCTGATACTATAGGAGCAGATCCAGTCTGGTGGAAGCAGAAAGGAGACTTCAAAAAGATGCTGAGAGGGATGAGGATTAAGAATGATGAGGAAGGCACAGCAAACCAAATTCTCAGCAAACAGGACCAAGCCAGAGAGAATCCCAACTCTTTGGGCTCTGGAAAGAGCACACTGCCCTGAACCCAGAGACTGTTTTTTTGAGTCATCACACTTCCTTTAGGTTCTGGAAAATTTTCTGCCTCTGCACTGTTTCAAATGTTACTAGCAAGAATCACTCTACACATAAATCTTCATGACTTCTGGAAATTGCTATTGGAGATCACACCCTGCCTCTGGGATACTGGATGGACCAAGAGGTTTATGATCATGGACTACACAAAGAGACCAGTTCTTTCAATGTACCCTACACTTCTAAGGACTCCCAAGACAAATACATACATTCCGTTTGCATGTCTAAGGAGCTGTGATAACTTAAAATTTCCAAGGTACCAGAGGGCCCTTACCTAAAAAAGAAACTGAAAACATTTGTAAAGATTTACCTCAATATATTGGTTTTTTTTTTGAAAGAGGAACATAAAATAAGTAATTTCATGGATAATCATAAGTTCATGAAAAGAGGTTTGGAATCTACTATACATTTTATTTCTCTCCTTTTATTTTTACCCTCTGGGATACCATATTTAGATGTGCTTCCTAAAATACATGCCGGATGCAGTCAGCAAATTTCTTCCCTTGTCTGTGTAGAGGAGAGTGACAGGCATCACCTCCATCACGCTGAGTTCCATAGTTCTGGAATCCGCCACTGACTTTCTATAATGAAAATCATCAGTGGCTTTGACAGACAGAGGGGACAGGATAGGGTGACAGACTGTGATACATCTTGACAGTGTGTCTCAGAGGGGCTGTCCCTGTTAGGGTCCATTCTTTGAATTATGTTTTTTTCTAACCAATGTCAAAGAGAAAGCATGTATATATGGCCTTGCCACTGATGTTTCCAGAACACAAAGGACAATGGATCTCTAAAATTGAAATCTTCATTCTAACCTGGTAAATTTTCATCATGAAGTTTGGCAAGATTCGTTTGGATTCAGGTTTATGCTTCCGTGCCAATGAGGAAATGCTTGGGCTGAAAACTGCATTGGCTATATTTCAGTCTTGATTTTTGATGCGATTCTAAGCAACCTTAGAAGTTTTTTTTTAAGCAGGTATTAGAAATGTTAAAATGAGCATTATAAGGTACACCTCATTACAATTCATGTACCTAGAATTTGTCATGACAGCTGCCTCAACAGTGTGTTGTCAGGACCCAGAGTCACCTAAGGGGTCTTATTTCGATTGTAAGAAGATGGAGTCGCACTGGCAACTACTCTTCAATTAAACAGGCCACTTTCCCTGTGGTAGAAAATAATCTGTTGTGCTAAATAATTTGAAATGGCGTGTTCGTTAATAGGCAATTAAAATGTGTGGCTAACGAGGCTCCCGAGACTGTAGGCTGAAGCGACAAGCTATCATTTAAACGGCTTCCTTAGCTCAGGCTCTTGCCAAAACCGGGAGTGATTCAGAACCTCTTTCTCCAGGAAGGTAGAGCTTTGAAGCTATGACTTGCTTCCAAACTAATTGACTTGGATCCTATTTGAGGCAGAACCATCCTCAAGCCATCGTTGGGGCTCTCATCTCTCTAGCTTGCAATATGGATGCAAGGCAAAACAAACTGAAAGGTGAATTTAAAAAACAAAACAAAACAAAAAAAACAAGAGTGGCCTCCATGGTGACAGACTCTGCTGCTTGGCGAATCATCCAGATGAGCTGATGTAGTACCTCAGTTTCCTTGCTTACAGCCTCATGATAACTTGCCTGACATCTCAAAAGCATATCTTAAAATATTCGTCAACCTCTGGCTTCCCTTCCTGACTTGGGCCTCTTGAATTAAACATTTATCCAGTCAGCAGCTTCAGCAGAAAGGAGAAGCCAAGTTTCATCTATCAACGTCACGAACTGAATCACCCCCGTGGCTGCAGATCCTCTACAACCCTTGTGTCTTTATAGCCAAGTGTGTAAACAGTCAAATGGTGCCAGCGCCTGCGTTCCTGGTGCGCATTCATCCTCTGGTCTGGTAACATGACTACCAAGGGAAAGCAGTGAGTCCACTGCAGCCCTTCCTTTCTGTTTTTGTGGCAGTCTAAACTAGTCTGCTGAGATTACCACAACAAAGTCTCACACACTGGGTGGTGGAAACAAATGTTTATGTTCTCAGAGATCTAGAAGCTGGAAGCCCAAGCTACAAACTACAAATTCTGGAAGCTTCAAGATTAAAGTGTTAGTAGAGTTGGCTCCTTTGAGAGATGGGGGGGGGGGCACACCTGGCCCAGGTCTCTTGTTTTGCTTTTTTTTTTAATTGATTTTTTTATTGAGCTCTACATTTTTTTTCTGCTCTCCTCTCTCCCTCTCCCCTTTCCTTCAACCCTCCCCCAAGGTCCCCACGCTCCCAATTTACTCAGGAGATCTTGTCTTTTTCTACTTCCCATGTAGATTAGATCTATGTGTGTCTCTCATAGGGTCCTCATTGTTGTCCAGGTCTCTCGTTTAACTGCTGGCTTTTTACTGACAATCTTTGGCGTTTTTTGACTTGTAGAAGTATCACCCTGGTCTTCTTCACCTTCAGATGATGGCATCTTCCTGTCCATATCCATATTAAATTCCATCTCTGAAGAGATGCTAGTCATACTTAGTGAAGCGCCTATTTCAGTAAGACCTCAGTTCATCTAACTAGATCTTCAGAGGCCAATTTCCAAATAAGGCTGCACTCTGAACAACTCGCAACTGGGACTTTAGTGTTAGACTTTTTAAACAACACAATTCAAATTGTACATTTTTAAACCGTCATTCCAAATTAATTTCCTTTTCTTGTCCTTCACATGAAGATCAACAAAATCTACTCGCAGTGTGCAAGTAGGAATTGGTGAATTCTTAAATGAGCCAGAAGAGTCTGGACTCACACTTAATCCTTAACTCACCTTAAGAATCAATTTACTATTGTTCCACTTAGTGACACATTAGATAAGTAGAGCAAGTTGGGCATATGGTATCGTGTTAATGCTGCTATCCCATAGTAAATGGTTTTTAAATGACTACATACCGAGACTGGGAGGGATGCAAACCAAACAAAAAGCTATTTTGTGACATTATAAAACTTCATCTTTGAGTGCACAAACACCTATAGAAGAATGACTCAAGACTCTAAAAGTTGCAGGGCTGTGGGTTTAAGTGGTGAAAAGAGAAACAATCTTTTGGTGAAAAGTCCTAGGTGCCATACAGTGACATTAATGGAACTATTAAGAGTCTCCAGTTGTTTTACTTACTAGTAAACAAGGATAGATTATGGTTTTAGAGTTTATGAAGCAAGTCTTCACCTTACTTCAGTCCTTTAATTCAGTAAGAAAATATACGCTCAGAGAATAAAGAATGCTGTCTTGATCCTGAAGAATGGAGGAGAGCCCTGTGAGGACAGTCTGGCTCAGGATGATACAGGCTTATAATACCTGGACGAACTAAGACAAATCCCTCTGTGACGTCATGACATCATGTATGTGGATTTCATATAGCCACAAAATAAATGCATGTGGGCGAGTAACTCTACCAAATTCTTTCCCATCTTTCAACTCCTCCCAGGTCCTCCCTGTCTTCTACCCAACCAGATTCATATTCTCGATTTTAAAAACAAATGAAAGACAACAAAAATGGAGTCTGTTTTGTGCTGGACATCTGCTCCTAGGTATGGGGCCTGCCCTGGAGTGTGGTTGGTATAACAGTGTTGCTCTGTTGAAGACAATCGATTTCCTTTCTGCCAGAATCTATCGGATTTTGTGCTCACTCCCCTCTCTTCATGCTCAGATTTTGTCTGGTTACCCCAGTCTGTGAATTCACATGTACAACTGCCCTATTGTGTCCGGAAAGTGCTGTTTCCTTAAAATCATCCACCATCTCTGGCTCTTCGAGTCTTTCTGCCTCTTCTCCTGCATAGATCCCTAAACTTAGAAGGAAGGGAGGGGTGTTGTAAAGCAACCCATTCAGGGCTGAGCATCTTAAAGTCTCTTACTTTCCGCATTTGCTTTCTGGTCCTGGATCTCTGCGTTATTTACCATTTAATTTCCTCCTTCCCTGATGAGGGTGTTGTCAGGGTTTTTGTCCTGCCCCATTCCCGCAATTGTGAAGTTCCAAAGAAATCACACAGAGGTCTATATTAGTTATAAATTGATTGGCCCATTAGCCCAGGCTTCTTATTAATTCTTATAACTTCTATTAGCCCATTATTCTTGTCTATGTTAGCCATGTGCCTTGGTACCTTTTTCAGCAAGGCAGTCACATCTTGCTTCTTTTGTGGCCAGGACTGCAGACCAAGCTTTCTTCTTCCCAGAATTCTCCTGTTCTTGTCGCCCCACCTCTACTTCCTGTCTGGTTGTCTCACCTATACTTCCTGCCTGGCTACTGACCAATCAGCGCTTATTTAAAATATAATTGACAGGATACATAACATTATCCCACAGCAGATGGCTGTCAGATACTCTTCTCACATAGCCCAGAAAAGTTGGGCCCTTACACATCAAGCAACTGTCAAGAAAATTCCCCCATGGACATGCCTACCCGCCAATCTCATGGAAGCAATTCTTCAGTTGAGGTATTCTCTTTCCAAGCGACTCTAGTTGTGTCACTCTGACAATAAGAACTAATTCGTATACATAAAGATATTCATCTACAGGCACACACAAAGGTACAGACGGCACACGCACACACACAAGCTTTTACCACACAGAAGAAACATAGATGGCCTGGAAAGTCTTTCTTTCCATCATTTACTCAGGATCCCCAAGAAGCTCCTCAGGAAATGGATTCCATCCCCAACATATTTTGATTCTATGTCTATCCACTATGGATTTTATTAATGTAGATTCACAATATGATTATTAATTCTATCTTGAAGACCCAACAGGCAACATCATCTCATAAACACTATTAGCACATCTTCAGGTGGACCCTGTCACCCCAAGCACTACTGGATTAAGTACACAAAAACCAAGAGAAACACTTCTGTGATTAGCTTCATGCATTGTTTAAGGAAGCACCCCTAAAATAATATTTCCTTCTGTTATCACAAAACTCTACTTCAGAGAGGTTTTTGATTAAGCGCCACTGAAATAAATATTTGATATAGACAATAAAATAAGCCCAAATGGAAAAGATGTGTCTTGCTGCTGTACAGTGCATCTGACACTGGAAACCATCAGTTACTTACAAATGGCCTTTAGCATTTCTCTTTGTGGGTGTATTAGTTAGATGTGAATTAGACATCTGGTTAATTAAAGAAAACTAAAACTTTTTTTTCAGAGTATTTGAGACTATTTTCACATGGGCTGAGATTTTCACTCCATTTAACTTCTCTGGTAACTGGAGGTCTTTCTCCAAAGGACCTGGCTGTCCACAGTGCCTTTGACATTGTGATGTCACTCACATCATATGCTTATTTCAAAGCATCATCAAATTAACCAACACAATTTCCTTAGGAAGCAGTAGTCATAGTCCCAGTTATTAAGTGTTCTTACTAAACCCATAACACATATGCACACACACACACACACACACCATGCATGAAAATGTGTACTTACGCACATACATATGCATGTACACACACATACACACAACAAACCCTTCCTTTCTCCAAGCTAGAGCAATGTTTCTCGAGCTCAGAGTTCTCAACTTAGACCATTAGCCAATGCCAGAGTGAAGTGTGGCCTGCCGTGTGGAGGGCAGTATTCTACCATAGTGATTATAAAGAGTGTTCGAGGAATGGTGAGCCCAGGTTCAAAATCCTAATACCTTGAACCAAGGTGCTGCAACCATCCACGCTGGAGTGTAAAGCTGTAGTGGAAAGAGAAAATGCTCCACACAGAAGCCCCTCTTCCAAGCCAAGGCTAGGAAGGAGCAGTGCAGATAGAGATAGCAAGGAACAGCAGGGAGCAGCCTGCACGGATATCTGCCTGCCAGTCCACGACTGGGAGTCTGGTTCCTGAGACATCAGTACTCTAAAAGACCAATGTGTGCTTGTGGGAGTTTCACAGATTCAGTCTGGAGGTGAGGCCAGTTATTAGTGTGGGTAAATGTTACATGATAAGAACAGGAAGAGTCCTCAGGCTCCAAGGAAGGTATGCAAACTGGTGAGGACCGCCTTTGATGACTGAGGAAGAGTTCCCATCTCATGGTTACTGTTACTCCCCATTCCCGGTTACCTTAAGTGAGAAGGGACCATGGAAAAGCTTAGCTATTTTCTACCCCAGGGGCTTTGTTCATGCAGTTTCCTGTGCCAAAGACTTGTTTTCTGGCTTTCAGAGACCTGGCTCCTCTTCATCCAGTAGATCAAATGTCAGTTCCAGAGAAGATCCTTCCTCACTGATGGTGGAAGCAGCTCATCTCTTTGGTTATCTGTCCCAGACACCCTCCCTATATTCTTTACGGATGTTTTTATAGCCTCTATTTTCCTTATTCATAACCCACATCCACACAGAGCTGAAAGTCCACGGAGGCAGGGATAGCACTTTTGAGTCACCAGTGGAATGCCTTGTACAAACAAAAGGTTGTTGAATGGATGGATTCCAGAATAGAATTGTCTGAAGGAACTTTCTGGAATGATGGGCGAGTTTTCTATTCTACACTGTTCTGTATGGAATCCCTAATCACAAGCAGATACCGAATACTTGAAATATAACAAGTATGTAGTATGTGTGTGGAATTAAACTTTAAGTTAAAACTGTCACTAAGTTTAAATTAATATAGTCACACTGTAGGTAGGGGCAGCCATATCAGAGAACACAGTTTCATAATAGTCTTCTTGGTCCTCAGAAAGATATACAACCATTTCCCCAAACCTAACTTGACCCAAAGAGGAAACTATCCTAAGTCTGAGGTTGGTAATTTTTTGAGCTACTGGTCTATGCCTATGGCAGCCTGGCAATTTCTAATATCAATCTTCACCATTTTTTCTTGGATATAGATTATGGTATATGTTATGAGGCCTGGCAATTTGATCCATATTTCTAATAAAATGCGCTCACATTTTTCTACTTCATTTCACTGATGATTTCTGCATATGTACAAAACTCGTTTCTTTAAAGCAGATATTAATTCGAGCTATTTTTGAGGCATTTGTGTAACTAAAACATGAAAATGCCCCACTATGTGTCTTCTTTGTGATTCGGCGTGCTGTGGTCTTAGAGGGCATAGAGTGTGTTTGCCACTTTTATGCTATTATTTATCTTCATGGGACTGGCACAGAACAACCGCAGGGAAGATGCTTGATAAACCCTTTTCAAACGCATAGGTAAATCTCAGAGACATTCTATTCAACTATTCGGGTTTTACTTTCTCCCATTCATTTTCTTAATAGAGGCAGACAAAGGAGATAGATAGACCCGAACGGCACGTTGTGGAATAAAAGGGCCTTTCTCTGATGTATTCAAGTTCCCGAGAGAGAGTAGCAGAATCCTAGATCAGTATCACGGAACAGCTACAGGCTCATATTTCAGTCGTGTCTAAGCATCATATTGGGTGGAGGCACTGGAAGCCGCAGTGGCCAAAGACTGGGGAGGTGGCTCAGTCAGCCACGTATGACTTTGCCTTGCAGGTGTGAAAACCCGAGTCCAATCCTAGGACCCATGTCAAAGGTTGGATATGGTAGCACTTGTTTACACTCCCAGGGACTGGGTGAAAAACAAAGGAGTGGCCAGAGCTCTCTAGAGAGCTAGCTTAGTCTACCTGCTTGAGTCCTCAGCACAAAACACAGTTGACACAAACAAAAAAATGGAAGGGATCTAAGGGACCCAGGGGTTGTCCTCTGGCCTTTGCAGACCCACATATATTTGTTTGGAGACTTGGGCTCTCCCCAGCACAGTCCAGGAAGCCCTCCCCCCTCCCATCTCTCTGTCTCTATATCTCTCTAAACCCCTTCCACTTAGAAAATCTTGAAAGGACAATGAGGACTACTGAGAACTCTAGAACAATGGCAATGGGTTTTTGATCCTACTGCATGTATTGGCTTTGTGGGAGCCTAGGCAGTTGGGATGCTCACCTTAATAGACCTGGATGGAGGTGGGTGGTCCTTGGACTTCCCACAGGACAGGGAACCCTGATTGTTCTTTGGGCGGACGAGGGAGGGGGACTTGATTGGGGGAGGGGGAGGGAAATGGGAGGCGGGGTGGGGAAGAGACAGAAATCTTTAATAAATAAATAAATAAATAAATAAATAAATAAAAGAAAATCTTGAAACAAAGAGAAGGCGCCAAGAGCCAAGTTCAGCATTCTTGGCAACTATTGCAGTTTCCTCTGCTGAGGACCAAGTCTTCCACCTAAGCACTCAGCTTTTGACCATATTTAGCCAAAAACATAGCTTGTGCTGGATACATCATCACCCCTCATCTACGATCTATAAAACTTTCCTGCCCTGGCTTTGGTGCTCAGCTTCTCTGATCTCATTCTCTGACACCAGTGAACCTGCTCAGGGATTGCTTTGCTCAACATACCTGTTGCTATACTTTTCCAGTTGGGCTTGACCTGCCTTACTGCGCCAGCTAAGAGACTTATGGGGAAAGGGGGCAGACCACCTATTAATGTACACATGCAAACCTGCATGCACATGTGCGCACACTCATGAACACAGGCACACACATAATACACATACCAACTGAAAAACAGCCAACTGGTTGACCCCAATACTCATTTGTAAAGCAACACCACAAGGAGAAGGCTGGCTTCATCGTTTCAACGATGAGAACATCTTAACTGCCTAGTGACACTGTGCTCTGCATAAGGTTTGATCTGAATTCAGCCACATGTGGCGTTTGCAGTTCTGAGTCTAAGGAACCTGGACCCCACATCTACGCTCATTTTTTATTTTTTATTTTTGTCGGGGAATCACACTACTTTTGTTTTTCTCTTTAGACAGCCGTCTTGTCAATGGATCCAGACAGAGTTTGTTCTTATTTGGAAGTGACAGTTGAGTAAGTAATTTTTGTGAGAATTACCAGGTACCCTTCCCTTTCCCTTCCTTTGTTCTGTCTTTACTCTCCCTCCCAACCTTTCTTTATGCAACCTGTCTCTTTGATATAATGGATCACAGTGAGAATTTCCTCGTTTTGATCTACTTAGAAAATAGTCCCATTGCCTCAGTGTTGACAGCAGATAGAGCAGATGCAGCTGGACTGCCCCAGGCCAGAAATCCTTTGCCTAAAACAAACAAAAAATCTGCTTTTCCCAACTTCTGCACTGAAGCCTGTCTCTTGCTTCTCAACTGGGAAGCTACCCCCCAGGCATCTGTATCAGGGGGCTGGTTTCTCTAAGTCACAGTAAAAGGCGAAATTAAGCAAGATCCTCCGGCTGCACTCAATTTGTTAGGGATGACATTTCTGTTAACGTCCTTGTATTAAAACTGCGTGATATTTTAATCCTACCGGGATACCACACCATGACACTTAATAAGAGAGAGCCATCAAGAAGCATTTCCAAAAAGATATTGTAGAAATTCACTATAGGGGGGTGGGGAGAAGTAGGAATAGGGACAGAGAGATGGGGGAGGGGAGGAGGAAGGGGAGGAGAGAGAGAGGTAACTCATAAAGCGAGATAAACTAACAATTTTTTGTTCTCCATTTTGTAGTTTATGACTCATTCCATTAGGAGCTATGTGAAGCATCATTTTTTTTCTTTAAATGGGCTAGATATTAAATCTTTTGTTCTATTGGATCAGACACCATTATCTATCAACCAACTCAGGCCTTCATTGTGCCTGTGAAGCATGTTTGAGAAAAACGGACCCTTTCTTTTCGACTAAGTGCCACCCTTGCACAAGGCACAAAGCAAGGTTTCATTCAGTCTCTCCTTCCACCGTCACGGCAGACCATAGGGAACACCACAACCAGGAAGGTTAATTCTATAAATGATCAGGAACCGGAGAGCTGGCTCAGCAGTTAAGACTTCTTAGTGAAGTTAATACTGGCTCTTCTTGAAGAGGACCCAGGTTCAATACCCAGCAATCATGCCTAGTTGGCAACTATTTGTAACTTCAGTTCCAGGGGATCTAGGGCCCTCTTCTGGCCTCTTAGGGCATTACATGCCTACAGTGTACATTTGTACATGCAGGAAGTCAGACCCACAAAAGTAACTTTTTAAAGCTGTGGGCAGACAGCACTGAAGATCACACAAAGAAATTCTTTGTGTATTGCTATGGTTGATTATAAGAGGAGGAAGAATGAAATCTTGTCACCATCCATCTAGCTATCCAGTTTTCTAAAACACAGAAGGCAGAAGCAACACAGGCCTTTAGACTGTGACTTTAGAGATGGTAGCGGGTTACATACAGATAATTCAGCATTCAGCATCTTCCATTTTATGCAAGAACCCTCTCCAAGGCCAAGCAGATCACCTCCTAAAATTAGTATTTAAAAAAAAACTTTTAAAATTTGCATACAAAGTAATACATTTCATGCTACATTTACATATCATTATACTTCGTTCTCATTCCCTCCCACGCTGCCTTCCCTTTCCCCTCTAGGTACCCACCTGCTAAATTGTCTGTCCTTCTGTTTTCATATCTCATATCCATTATTAATAAATCATTTGGAAGCTTCTGGTTAAAAAAGGAGGGAGTGATTCTTTGCATAGCAGAATGTACTTCTCTGTATTCCCAGTTCTCTGACCCAGCAAAAATTACTGTTAACTATCTGTCCAGCTGAGGGATATTGATTCTCATGTTGCCTTGGCAACACACCAGTTGTCAGGTCTATGTGACTCTTACACTCAGTGCCTAATCTCTTCCTCCTGGCTTTTGGATTTTGACACTTTCTAAGCCTTAATTAGTTTATTTGATGGGACTTGCACATTTTATTTTTATACTAAGTAGCTATTGAAACCACAGCCATCCAGAGAACAGATCACAGAGGCAGAAATCGGTTTGCTGTCAGGCCAACCAGAGATGACAAAGAGCAAGAAGGAAGGGGGAAGTGCAGACTCTCTTCCTGCTCCTCCGTTACTGGGGAAAATCAAGACAGTTTTTGCCATCTGTCACGAAGCATGGTGTGAAAATTATGAAGTTGTTTGTTTTGACGGTTAAGGCACACTCTGCCGCTGTGACAAGATCACAATAATATTACCTTGCCACCACAGGTTTGGGTCAATGCTCATTAAGGCTGTTTTTCTGAGAGAACGCAAGTCAATCCTAACTTACTTTCCAGTGTGGATGTCTTCTTGGAGATCTATTAAGAGACATGGGTAAGTGTGCGGGATAGAGATTCCGCTGAGGGTGTGGTCAAATTTGAGGAGGAAGAGGCAACTTCATAAAGCCCTGCTGTCTGGAGAAAACATACCTCTAGAACAGCAGTCTTCAGAAAGGGGCTCACACAGCTCCACAGCAGTGTGGGGGTGCAGAGCGTCTCAGGGAAACCAATACACAGAAAAACTAGTCATGACAAGTCTAAGAAATGATTGCCTCTGCTGCTCTGTTGGTCCGTGCAGAGATGCCGCTGAAGCTATCACAGTGAAACCCTAAGAGGATTAACACACAGGAAGGCCATGGAGGTGAATAAGATCAAAGGGTGTACACCTGTGAAGATGTCATACCGACATCTGCTATTTTCAATTAATTTACGCTAACTTGTAAGGACTAAAGGAAAAGAAAAGGAAGGCAATCACACCCGTGCCCATCCTACATGAACACACGCACAGAGTCATGTATGCACACAGGAGGAATTTCCTTTAAGAGTGTCTTTGTTGGGTGTTCAACATGATTTAACTTTTAATTTACTCCTTGCAAGTGCAAACCTTTTGAATCCTCTATGTAACAAAATGGACCAGTCACAGAGAACAATTAGCAACATTTGTTGCCAATCATCAAATGTGAGTTTTCAAACAATATTCAGAGTTTGGGGGAGAAGTTAACATATAAGGGTCACATTAATGAAAATATTTTTGAGGTGAGACATTCAAATGTGCCAACATTTGAAAAATCTCCAAGAATTCCCAAATAATCCATGGAGGATGCTGTACAGATAGATGTTACACACGCATTATGCTACAAATGCAGGATGGTATAAAACCTCACCCAGTGAAAAACTGTATGCAAAATACAAGAACAACTGACAGACTTTAATATACCAGTTTATAAAATATTAATCACTATGGCTTCAGATTACAAACACTGCAGACAGTCTTAGACAAACTACTACTAGCCATGTTTTAGTGTGGTATCAGAGGGGATCTCCCACAAGTATCTGAAAGTGGGCACTGAAATACTCATGTCTTACACAGTAAGGAAGGAAGGAAGGACCTAGATACCCTAATTGAAGCAACATGAGACACCACCTGAATGCCAAGTAATTAAGAGACTCTAACAGTTTTCAGTTGTCCTGAGCACAAAGATAAGTTACACAGAACTGTAAGACAGTGACACTTTCAAAAATTGTTTTGGGTTTGGAATATTCATTTATTGTTCATAAAAGTTATAGTGATAATGGAATGAGTTATTTTAACGAGTGAATATATTTCAATTTTTCTTAAAAATGTCTAATATTTTTATATAAAGACAAAAGACCTGAGACCAGCAAATGTGTGGATAATTCATTATTCTATACATAAGACCAAAGAGGGAACAGCCCAAGGCACTGAGACCACACAGTCTCAAAGACAATAGTCACAAAGAAAAGCAAGTTCCTAAAATCTATTTTATCTTTTTTGGAGAGAAGAAACTGATTAACTAGAGGACAAAGTTGGGAGTGCAGGTCAACTTACAGACACAGTAATGACTTTCTAAGTAGGATTCTGGAAGTTCAAGAAAAAGACAAACAACTGATAAACAACATCCATGAAATGGATCGTGAAACAAACAAACAAACAAATCTGTCCAGCAAAGTAAATGGTCAACCGAGTGAAGAGGCAGCCCACAGAATGGGAGAAAACTGTTAGCAGCTATCCACCTGTCAGAGGGTTAGTATCAAGAGCATAGAATCAACTAAAAAGTCTCAGTGCTTTAGCCAGGCAGAGATTGTCTCCCTAGGATTACTGGTCATAATGCCCATAGAAGTGTCCCAAGCAATACAGAATATTGCCACTGCTCTCTATTTCCCACCCTAACTAGCTGGTAACACCCTATTTTTGTTGGGAATCTAAACTCGCACAGTCATCCTAGAAATCAATCTGGCAATTTTTCAAAAACAGAAAAGAAGAGAGAAAAAAACTAGAAGTAGATCCACTATACGAACTAACTCTACCACTCTTGGGGGTGCAGCGTGGAGTGGGGAAGGGCTACTGAGGCCCGTCCCCTAGATGAGGAGCTATTGGTAATTCCTAAGTGGTGGGGGAGTTACTTTTTTGTTTTTAGGAATTATGGTTACTAAGAGGTTGTCCATATTCGAGAGGATGACTCCACGTCTATGGGCACAGGGGCAGCAACAATTCAACTCTGCGGGGTAAAAACACAAAAAGTAAATTCAAAAAATTTAAAGGGACATAAAGTTGGGAGGAGATATGGTGAGGGGTGGGTCCTTAGGAAAGAATAGATTAGAGAAATAAAAAAGAAAAATGTATTTCATGAAGCAGCTGAAATTTCCCCCAAGGACAGACCATACAATTTCAGAACATGAGATAGACAATTTAGGCTTAGCCCAAGGACAATTGTACTCTTCTCTCTTTCTCTCTCTTTTCATCTTGTAAAAATTGTTTCTCCTAAGTCTTTCATAGTCCATTACCATGGTAAAGAACATCTCACTTCATGTTAACACTTAGGCAACAATGATGGTTTGTAATTTGGTAATCTGCAACATCAGATACAATGTATGGAGCCCAAAAGCAAAGCCCAGTGGGTACTGGATGGTTCCAACTTTGAATGGAGGCTACTTCCTGGGCAACGCTAAATGGCAACAATAGAGCTCTTCAGTTGCTATGCTGTTACTTGAATGGCAATCACTAATTCCAATGTGACTAACACATACCTAGTGATAGCCTGAGACACGGAGCTTCTGGCAGACTGATTGGAATCTCCCTTTACTATTACACTTGCAGAGTATCAGATTAAAACCCAGCTGTACTAGCTAGTATCAGAGGAATGTTGGAAGGCAATACATCTTGTAACAATGTGAGACAACGATTCAGACTTCACAGAAAATATTATCCCATAAACAGAACATTTGTCATCTAAGGCAAAACAAGTCAGTTAAAGAATTCTGCTCTGGTGTATGCTTCTTGGAACAAATCTCACAGTTGTCTCATCAGTTTGGATGGTCCCACAGCCAACTGGGAGGAGCTACCTTGACAATTGCATCTGCCATCATGTCCTCCCATCACAGAATGAGAAGATAAAATAAAAACAATTATTAAAATCTGGCCCGGACCCCTTCTTTATTTCCTCACGCAACATGCTACTTCACTTTTGAAACTTGTGACAGTCGCAGGGAGACGACATGAAGGGTAAGATCAGATGGCTTTCTCGAGAGAGTGCCCTCTGTCCCTCTCCTTCCAACTGGAGAACTAGCTGTCACAAGCCCTGCTTGTTGTCATCTTTTATTTAGAAACAAAGGCAGTGACTTTGTGACGAGTTTGGCAGAATACAATTTTTGTAGGATACACATAAATTTTATTGTATAAAATTACGGTTTTTACATTCCTAAGTTTACATTAAGGCTAAAAATAACATCAGTAGCAAATATCTTCAACAAACCTTATTTTTACATCCTTCACAGAAAATGGGAAATGTTTAGATTTTCTTTCTCCATTTCGGAAAAATCCCAGCAAAATAATCTGGCTAAAGATATGATAAGAAGACATATTATAATATTTGCATCTTAGTGAGTGATACAATTGCCTGATGTGCTATGGTCCTGATATCAGTCTCTGAAATTTCAATAGTAACAGTATAAAAAAATAAAATAATAAAAATAATTATTGGGAAATCCTATAATTCACATCAAATGAGAATATCCCAATATTATGTTTCAGTTTGCTCTGCGTAGTTTGCAATGGTGTGGTCCTAAGTCCCTGAGGAATCTTGGTCATTTGTCATCTCTAACCAATCCACAATATTTGTGTGTGTTTTACATATGTGCATGTGTAGGTGTGTCTGCACTTGTGTTTGAAGGCCAGAGGTTGATATTAAGCATCTTCCTCTATTGTTCTTCATTTTCTGCTTAAAAGCCTCTCGCTGAACCTGGGAGTTGACCAGTTCAGCTAGACTAGCTGGCTGTGAGTTCCAGGGATTCCCTTGGGTTCACCACCCTAGTGCTGAGTTACATGGGCTCTCACCACTGTGTTCGGCTCTTTACATGGGTGCTGTAAAGAATCCTAACTGTCATCTCTAAGCCCCAGACTGTATTGTGTATGTTGCTTACTTCCTAAAGCCATAGAGCATCACGCACTGGTTCAGTAGACTTCCCTGTTAAGGAAGAAAATGCATTGTGGAGGGTGGTGGAAGCGATCGGGGCTGTTTGCTTGCCTGAGTCAATGCTGAGGCATTTATTTATAGGAACGATCTATCCACTGCCTTGGTTTTCTCATTTCGTTTGTCAACAAGAAAGCCATACATTCTAGGTACTGTCACAGAATCTGTTTTGCCGACTCTATTTGCATTTGTTTATGAGAAAAGAGAATTGTTTCATTTCACCTGGTTTCAGGTATGTTGAATGTCATCAGTTCCTCAAACAGAACCTGAGTCTGTCCTCATCCTCATGGCCACAGTGGAGAATCTAATCACAAAGAAAACTATTACACTTGATTTTGTTGATGTGGATTTTATGATTTAGCACAGTATCTATGTTGCATGTTAAATATCGTCAAAATATTGTCAATACAGCCCTTACTGTCAGTTAAGTGGCCCAGAATTTTGTTTTGACAATTAATGCTAAATGACAATAGTATATATGCCAATCGCTACTTCCTCCTCATTAACAGATTAATTTTTTTCTAAAACTTTAATGTTAAGCAACTATGAAAAAACTTTAAAGCACTAGCAGCTAGACAATGGGCTCCTCAGAGATTTCAATAAGAGCCAAAAAGAAAAAAAATTATGCTTAATTTATATTTCTTAATATTTCTTCTTAATTTTATTCCTCCTCACATCGCCAAAGTCTTGTAAAATTATTATTCACTGAAGACAAAAATCCCTCCCGGGCCCTCTGCTTTCCTTCCTTCTCACTTTAGATTTAAAATATGCGCGGAAGTTTATTAGCAGGAAGAAGATGCAATTGTACCTCTCAGTTTGTCGGAGGGACAGTGGTCGGGTGCCCGCCGCAGAGAGATTGCCTCACACTCTGAATTTGCGCCGAACACCTTTTTAATAGAGCTGAGAGAATCTGTTATGGAAGAGAGGTCACCCTCAAGGAGAAGATGGGCTGCTCGTGGGTTGCTACAGAGCTCAGCAGTGAGGATGTAGTGCTCATCTTTGCCTGGCAGCTCGCTATGCTTGTACTTAAAGTCACTTTTCGTCCTGGGGCCAAGCCTGTGTTTGCACCACCCGGGGTTCATGATCATGTTCATGGTCACAGTCCTGTACTTTCCTTTCCGCTGTCTGGTCTCAAGACTTGCTGTTACTTTCCAGAAAAACCGCACACTTTGGATCTACATGGACTGGAGGCTGGGCTTGGAAGGCCTGCTCTTCTCCTGAACCTGGTCACAGCTGACAGGGTAAGCCCTGGGGGCTTAATGACTTTATTTAAGTCTTGCTCTTGACCTACCCTGGGTTGCTGCTTCATCTCTGAACTCCACTTTCCTAATCTATGGAATGAGAACAATCATGAAACCTCTTACAGAATACTGAGGAATGGGCCAGTACCGTGGAACTTACCCAATTCAGTGCCAGGTGACGCTTAAGTGCTCAGTACATGTTTCCTACAACTAGTAATACATAATCATTGTCACGTCTTCCATGCAACAGGTAACATTATGAATGTCTGATGTGAACCTTATTCAATGTCTTACCAATCTATAAGGTTGCCGCTGTTACTAACATCATCTTGTAGATAAGGTCAAATAAAGGAGGTTAAATGCATTGGACAGGATCTCTCAGCTCACCGCACAGAAGCCAGGCTCATCACCATGGGACTGTGCCGTCTCTATTACCACCAGATCACCCGTGACAAGTCCATGTGAGTCATCCCTCTTAATTACAATGCTTTATTTACATGAGCAGTGTGAATTGGTATAGCTACAGTTGTTCACATTCCTGGCTTTTCCCATGCAGTGTCTGCAAGTATGGCCTCATGCTGTTGACCTGGGAAAGGATGAGAGAAAGTGGTCCGTGTCTTTTGGCGGCATGCTAAGCGCACCTTTCACCCTTAATTACAAAATGTGTTTGTTATATAGAGTTCAAACACAAACACAGAGTATACAGAGGAAAATAAAGTTTCTGTTCTTTCCATCACTCCCTTCTAATCCCAGGCCCTTGGGGAAACACGGGCCACATGTTAGCAGAAAAGCTTCTGCCTCCTTTCCTATTTACAGACAACTATTTCTGCATGTACCCAAGTATAGACAGCCATGCGGGTGTTTGGGTGTGCACACAGATATAGAAAAGCCTAACTCTCATTTGAACAAGCCCTAGAAAAACAGCACAAAAGGGGGTGAACTGAAGCAAAAGCATGGATCGCTCACCCCAATGTGTGAACAAAGCCAAAGAACACCAAATTAAGAGGAGTCAAAAAGGTTAAAATTTGCACATCTTTTATCATGTCAAATGCAAACATCCCTCGGTAAATGGCCTTCGCATATGTTGCTCCTATGTGGATAACTTCATGATCATGCCTCCTCACAAGAATTATGCCAGTAGCACCCCATTTTAGACACGTGTTTAGTCACGTTACATAGTAACTGAAAAAACTGAACTGACTATATCATTCAGCATTGTCTGTAGAATGCATATTCATTTTATATTCTGTCCACAACTTTGCATCTCTATTACTCCCTTGTTCCAAATATCTTCCCTTGTATGTTCTTTCCTTATATGTCCCCTCTTACACCTAATACTTATTTGTTCTTCAAATGATCAATAATTTGCTACCCTTGTGAAGATATAGATTTTTTCTTTAGGAGCAGAATTGATGAAAAGGAGATGGGACTCCTGCTGGCACAGCTTTTATGAGGATATCTCCTCAAGCAAGATGCAGCTGTGACCCAGATCAGGCTTGCGGCTCTCCCAACCAAGGAAGAGCAGTATCTAATACAGGGAGCATTCCATCATGAGGATATGGGAGGAACTTCATGTTCAAATATGAATGTATTAGAGACTATCATCAGATCGTCATCCGTGCTCATGATTTAAAATTTCAAGTAAGACATCAAAATGGTTGAAACCTGCAAGTTCTGAAAAAAAAAATGTCAGCATAAACAAGATTTACTAACTTGGGACCTCCCAATGGATTCCAAGAGGCCATTAAACTCTCTGAAATGATAAACAAAATCAAACGAATGTCCCCATGTACATATAGTGGTTGAGGAATAGGTACATGACTTTCATCAGGTTGGTGCCTCCAAAGGATGGAAAACCATGGTGTAGATCACAGAAATAGTCAGAAAGAAAGTGTTTAGGAAGGGGCAGAGGCTCATGCACACCATAGTGGGGAGTAGCTCTTGCCATAGGTAGAAGGGTTTGTACAATAACGAATTTCTACTCTATTTTCAGCAACTGCTCAAGTACTTGACACTAACAAACTACCTTTTGATATTTGTCAATGACCATATATCCCTTTCTTCTGGCATGGGTTTGCAGTACGGAGCCATGTAATGAGAAAAGTAACACGAAAAGCATCACAGGCCAGGAGGCCTTATGTACAACTGAGGCTCGAACATCAATATGCTCACACTCAAACCTCAGTGCACCACCCACACTCAGTTAAACACACAAGAACGGCACTGTGAGTCCCTCTTCCTGTTGGCATGTGCTGCTGTAGGAGTGCTGTGAATGAAGCTTATAATAAAACATGCTGTGCACAGCCCTTCAGAAGACATTAGTGAGAGGGATTGCTGAGTAAAATTCCCAACCCCCAAAGCAGCCCAATGTGTGGTGCTCATTATTTCTGTAGCTTGGCAGGCCCTAAAAGAAAAAAAAATCATTTTTGCTGACTAGATTAAAAGTGGATTTCCACCAAATAGGGGGTTGAGTAAAAGATAATGTTCTCAATAATTACAAACTCATCCTGGGATGAAGTTGAACCCTGAGCTGTTGAGACAGCTGCCAATTTGAATGATGGGAGCAATTACCACTTTGTAAGCTAGAAACAAACTCAGGATTTCCTGGATCTCTCAACTGGGTTTTAGTCCTGAGCCTGTCACTTACAGGTAGGTGACCCAGACAACCCAGCTGATCTGGTTTTCCTCATTTGTAAAATAAGTAGGTTGGGCCTTGTCTCCATTCATTCCCGTCTATATACAACATTTGATAACTCAAGTAGTACTTGTAAGACACTGAAAATAGAGATTTCTGATGGGCAGGAAAACAGTAAGGAAAAAGATAATTCTACCTTTAAGAAACAAATCCCTGAAAACTCTTGCTGGATTATGATTCTGTACAGTGGCTCTTACTGTCTTATTAGAGACATGTAGACATGTTATCTTAGACAATTTAAAGCTAACATTTGAGCTTTGTGCTTTCCTAGCTTAAGGATACACAGGGCTACATAAACACCTAAGTAAGATGGAATCAACATTTAAAAGTCACCATATTTTCTAATTTCCAAGAACCAGAACTCTGTTTAACAGTTCCTTTTGGTACTGGATGTGTTAGCACAGATCTTTAATCTCAGCACTTGGAAGGCGGAAGCAGGTGAATCTCAGGGAGTTTTGGGCTAGACTGGTCTACATAATGAGTTCTAGGCCAACAAGGGTACATAGGGAGAGTTTGTTTAAATAATAAAGTTTCTCTTAGTATATAAGAATTCTTACTGGTCTTTTATTATGTGACAATCTAGGACAATGGTTCTCAATCTTCCTAATGTTGTCCTGACCCCAAGACTTAAAATTATTTCATTGCTACTTCCTAACTGTACTTTTGCTACTGTTATGAATAACAATATAAATATCTGATATGCAGGATATCTGATAGGTGACCCCTGTGAAAGAGTTGTTTGACTCCCAAAGGACTCACGACCCATAGGTTGAGAACTACTGGTCTAGGATTACGACCAAGAATAAAGAGATCCCAGTAAAGTTGATCTTGAAGCTCTTTCTAATGTGTCTAGCCCTCTCATCTTTAGCCAATGTCTGGAATACAGAAAACATATCGCTAGTCTCCTCTTGTTCTAGCACTTCTAAAACAAAAACCAAAAACCAAACCAAAACAACAACAACAACAAAAAGGCATTACAAATGCTGTTGACTTGAGAAACATTTCTTCCAAGGAAGATGAAAATTTAAACTTTGCTCAGAGAATACCCCTTTCTCTCTAGTGGTATCTTCTGAATATTGGTTTCTTTCCAACGATTCAGGGTCTGCTAGCATCAGTCAGGAAGGAAAAACAGGTCAGAACTTAGGGCAAAGGTTTTCTGCACCAACAACTCAGCTCCATCCAGAACCACCCAAGTGTGTTGCTGCCAGAGATGAACTTCTCTTAGAAAGATGACCACTTTCCTATCTGCAAACTTGGGTAGTGTCGGGCAATCTTTCTGCATCTTTTGGTCATTATGAACTGCCTGGGTGCCTCAATTTTCCATATTGATGCATTTAGTCAATTACTCCATGACACCAAATTCCCTTCTTGAGCAGCACCAACCTTCTAAAGGGAAGTAAATGGATGCTGAGTCACCACACTGGCTTCTTCATGGTGCCTCCACATCTTGTACCCAGTCAAGTGTGAGAACGTACCACGAGCTCGCTGGCTTTGCGGGTGATGGGGACACATGCAAGGTAAAGCCTTGCAACTATCACCCCACCCAAAAATAAACTGAGGAAAAAACAGTATCTCCTTTTCAGTCTCATGCTTGGTTAAAATGATTGTTCATTATATTCAAGACTAGAGACTGCCAGGATTGATTTTTGCTTGATATCTATTAATTCATTCATAAATTTTATTAATCTACCTGAGTGTTTGTGTCTATAAATCAGGAATAATGGTTGATCTTAATCAATTCTTCAAAGACATCATCTCTAAATACAGTCACAATTATGGTACCATTGTATAAATAGAAGCCATCTAGTCCATCCCAGACGCTCAGCATGAAATTTGGCATTATCAGTTACCAGAGAGTATTCAATATCATCTCTCCTGGATCTGTTTGCAGTGTTGTTTTATAGCAGTAGGGTTTAAAAATTCTTTCACTATAAACTCAAGGAAAGTGTGGGGAGGATGTGGGAGAAATGGAACAGGAGTTTAGAGCCCTTGTTGCTCTTGTAGGGGGTCTGGGTTTTGATTCCTAGCACCTAGATGGTGGTTCATTACCATCCATAACTCCAATTTCAGGGGATTTAATGAATGGTGGGCACTGGAGAGAATACATACTCGCAGCTAAACACACTCATACATGTAAAATCAAATATGAATTTAAAAAACCCAAATAACTACAATGTCCTTTCCAAAGAGCTAGCCCTTCTACCCAAGCTCAATGATAATTGCTTTTGTTATGCAAAATACTACTCTGTGTGAACTGGAGTACCTACTAACACATGTGCCTCCCTTTCTGATGTTGGTCACAAGTATAGTACCTGAACTTTCAGCCCCTTGCCTTCCTCTACAGTTCAGTAACTCACCTCCCTAAGCATTGTACTGCTGCTGTTTGTAATACCAGCACAGTTGTTCTACTTCATAAAGCAGGGCTCAAAATCCAAACAGGAGTTGTTATAGCATTTCTCTATGCTTTAATGAACAGGGTTGGCAAGCAGCACGATTTCCAAAATGAACATCCAAAATATCCACCGTGACCATTCTCTTGGCACAAGAAGAGAAGCTGTCGCTTTAGGAAACTGTGTCCATTTGTTGGATTCTTTGCTGTGCGACTTTCACTGCCATTTCCTTCATGGGAATCTCAAGAGGGATAAGTTTGAAGGAGTGGAAGAGATTCTCAGGCGATGCGAAAATAGTCCACCTGTTGCAAAGAGCTAATTTGCAAAGCAAATACTCCATAAAATCTCCATTTTATAGGCTCACTCACCTTCTTAAAAATAGATGTCTGCAGAGAACTTGGGTGGATTTATCTGTACGATAAGAACACTCGAGATAGATAATGTCTTGTTAAGGTACTACAAGGGTTAGCATAGGATATGGGAGTTTCCCAGAGCATAGACAAGGAATGTCATATAGCATAGCTTGATGCCAAGTGAACTTTCACAAAATTAGATGTCTTAGCATATTTTATGCAGTTATAAAGAAACAGTAAGACTCAATAACTTATAAGCATTGAAATTTATTGCCTCTCAGTTCTGGAGGATACAAAGACCAAGACATAAAGGCTGAGATCTTCTGAGACATGTCTTCTAGGTGTGTCTTCCCATGGCTAGAAGCAGAAGGCTAAGGTAAGGCAGGGCATGAGGAAACACATGAGCATGAGCGAGAAGGGGGCAAATCATTCCCTTTATGAGAATTGCCCCTTGCTTAGCAATCTCCCACCCTAGAAACAGGCATCTGTCTTTGAAAGCAAGTGTCTTTTGGCCCCAATCACCTCTTCTAGGTATCACCTCTTAATATTCCTTTAGTGGTCAATAAAGTTTCCAACACTAGATGCTTTGGGAGAGGGGTCACTCTGAAATAAAACCACTGGGCAGGAGATTGTCGAGACTTCAACCATTGTAATACAGATAATCACACTTCCAAGATTTAAAACAGCAAGTTCCTTGTAGATTCTCTCAGAAAGGGCATGCATGATGAATTTATAGAAACAGCTCTATTACATGTACACAGAGAGTCAATTCAGATGTAACTGCCAACCTGTAAGATAAGGTTACGGTGTCAAGAGAATGAGTCTTGCCAAATTAAAGCATGTTTGAGTAAGATGCACTTTCATCTCTGGCCGAAGGGTGAGGGGGATCCATAACGGTGATTTCCAGCTCCATAAACCACACTCTGATAACCACCTTAGTCCAAGATACAATCATTGCTCATTCTTGTTCTTACACAAAATTCTTTCTATAAGGAGTGGTAGCATCCCTAGCTACTTATCTTACTCTTTCAATACAATTTGTGATAGCTCTTCTTGGTTGTCAGCTTGTCGACATCTGAAAGTAATTAAAGCCCAAGTGACTGGGTACACCTGAGAGGGACATTTTTCTTTTCTTTTTCTTTTTTTTTAAATTTATTTACTTATTATGTACATAGTGTTCCACCTGCATGTATGTATACATGCCAGAAGAAAGCACGATATCTCATTACAGATGGTTGTGAGCCACCATGTGGTTCCTGGGAATTGAACTTGGGACCTCTTCTTAATCTCTGAACCATCTCTCCAGTCCGGACTTTTTTTCTTAATTAAATCATTTGACGTAGGAAGAACCATTTTGAACCTGGATTTTCTGAGGTAGGAAGGTAAACCTTTAATCTAGATCTTTTGAGGTGTGAAGGTGATCTTTTGAGCTGGGTCACACTTTCAGCTGGCAGCCCATTAAGAAAGCTTGCTCTCTTTGCCTGCTTACTCTCACTGGCAAGTCCATCCCTTCTCTGGCATTAGAGCCTATTTCTGCAGGATTCCAGTGTCTACTGCAGACCAGCTGAAACAGCCAACCTTGTAGACTGAACATCTACTATATTCTTGGACCTTTTATTGATAGGCTGCCATTATTTGATTAGCTGGCCATTCTCTCTATAATAAATCCCCATTCTTTCTATATGTAGACTCATCCTATGAGTTCTGTTCTTCTTAAGTACCCTGGCCAATATAAATTTTGGCAGTAGAAGTGGTTCTAGAACAACATAAATACAAGGATACATTTTTAAGTATCTGGTATAGGTTTTCCAAATTGCCAAAACCTCTAGTTACCGAAGCCTTTCCTAGAAGGACGGAGAGTACTGAAAACCCATGACTTGAAGGACTTTACACACATAAAGAGAGGAAAGAGTTTGGTTATCTTGATTCACTAATTGTAAGAGACAAGGAGTTTGGTGACGCTATACAAAACTGTGGTCAGTTTGTGGAAAAATAAGGAAAATGATGCTGCTGAGTGGTTGCTTGCTCCTAGCGATTCTGGATAAATTGACAATGGATAAGAATGAGCTGTGTGATAAAATTCACCCACTTATATTATCTCAGAACACAGTGAAGAGCAAATTGACCAGCTCCCAGTGTGCATCAACAGCCTAAAGATTTCTAAGTGTGCCCGACAAGAGAATCTTCTCTCCAGCATCCACTTATGGAAAATCAAATTGAAGGCCTCATTAAAAAGTTGTCTGAGTTACAGCAAAAATTCAAGTCCCTGACCTGTAGGGTGTTGGCCGTTAAAGTAAGTGCATTAATCTGTAAGGAATGGGATCCTGTATCTTGAAATGGAGATGTGTGGGAGGACCCTATTGAAGTTGAGAACTTTGAACCCCCAGATTCTCAAGGGTTTATCTCACCTGAGAAAGGAGTCTCTTTGCTCCTATCTCCGGACCTTGAAATATTGCTTTTTCTGCCTTTGATTGAGGAAATTAATCCCTTGTCATTTGGTCAACCATCAGTGACTTTCTTAGAAGATGTCAGGCAAGACAATACTGGTGTCCCTCAGGGCCCACCAATAGTTGCTTCTAGAAGTGTAGTCAGACTAGCGGGCTCCCAAGAGGGGAGGTAGAACATTTAGTCCAGGAAGAGGTATGCTGCAATACAAAAGAGTTTAATGAATTTGCTAATTCGTTCAATGGGAAATCTGGGGAATGGTGATTTAAAGGGTGTGGGATAATGGTGGGAGAAACATAAAACTGGATCAGCCTGGATTTATTGATGTGGGCCTTCTGAGTCGAAGAGTTCCCACTGTAATGGTTTAAGTAAAAATGTGCAGGTTCCCTGAGGGGGCGCAGCAGTGGAAATGCTGCAGGTCCCAGAGCAGTGGCAGTGGGCAGTGGGCCATGAGACCATGCCACACTTCCCTATCAAGCAGCAGAATTTGCCAGCATCAGTCACATGGTTCTGGCTTCAGAGTCAAGGATACATGAAAGGGGTTGTGGACCTCCATCTGTGTCTAAGGAAAGTGGATGAAACCAGGAGTGTGTCAGGGTTATCCCTACACTCAAGTTCTAGAGAGACCATTGTGTGAAGCTGTGAGGAAGAAGCCCGGATTGTGTTGGAGACCCCAAGATGTTGGAGATGTCAGAGTCATGGGATACCTCTCCAGGAAAGCTGAAGATTAGATGTGGAACCAGCCCAGAGAGGGAGAATTATGTTGCAGTACCACTATTAAGAAGGTAACAAAAGTTTTATTTTATTGTTCTGTGGGTTATCACACTAGGTTCACACTCTAAGATCCTTACTATGATTCTTAAACATATCTCCCCAAATTTAGTAACTCGTGTGATGTAACAGGCAAAGGTTGTGTCCAGTCTCATCAAAGAGTCTCCAATTCAAGGGTCAGGACCCCAGGGGAGACTCTGCAGCTGCAGGAAAGGTCAAGGTGGTGTCTCCCGAGCAGTCCTGAAGATATGAAGAGCAATGCATTACTCTTGTTTTCAGTTAGTCTGCTGTCAAGCAGGTATTGTAGACTTCTCAGTTCATAATGCATTTCCATGTCTGGTTATTTTGAGTAAGTGGATGCCACTGGATTCTCGTTTATCAGGTGCAGGCCTGGGTGTAATGGGACAGCTAAGTTATTTTTACATATCTAAAATGGTTTTTTTTACTGTGCTCATCCCAAGCAGTCAGCAGGAGCTGGAGATATGAAGAGCACCTTGACATCAGATATGGAAATGGAGAATTCGGAGTTTGCAGCCATTTTCTGTCCTGCATTGGTCAGTATTTTCTCACTGTGCTCCCCTCTCTTACGTTTGGGATGGTCATGTATAGCCCATGCCACTCTATTTTAGAAGTGTGTGCTCTGCTTTTTCAGTTTTTTGGGGGATGACAATTAAGAGATGTCTCAGAGGAGACTTTGAACTTTAAAGAGTGTTGAGACTATGATAGACTATGTAGACTTTTGAAGATGGACTAAATGCATTTTGCATTATGATATTGTCAAAAGCTTATGGGAACCAAAGAGTGGAGTGTGGTGGTTTGAATTATAATGACCCCATAGGCTCATATGTTTGAATGCTTAGTCACCAGAGAGTGGAATTCTTTAAAAAAATTTGGAGATGTGGCCTTGTTGGAGGAAGTGTGGCCTTGGAGGCTTGGCTTTAAGGTTTCAAAAGCACATGCCAGGCCCTGTATTTCTCTCTCTCTCTTACACACACACACACACACACACACACACACACACACACACATCTGTGAATCAGGATGAAGCTCTCAGCTACTGCTGTGGTACCATACCTGTCTCCAGAGTCCTTGCCATGATAATAGACTAAGCCTCTGAAACTGTAAGCAAGCTCCCAAATAACTGCTTTATTTCATAAGAGTTGCCTTGGTCATTATGTCTCTTCACAGCACTAGAGCGGTAACTGAGACAGATGGAAAACAAATTCAATCAAAATTCAAGGGCCTTCTCCTTCAGTGAGATTTTTAGGAGTCCAGGGTGTGAGGTATGCAGACTTAATCCTTCTAAGGTAAAGGATAAGTTATTGCACCTGGCCCTTACCACTACCAACAAAGACACAACATTTAGAGAATCTATTTGGATTCTGGAAATGGCACACTCCTCACTTGGCTATGCTACTCCAGCACATAGACTAAGTGACTTGGAAAGCTGCTATCTTTGTGTGGGGCCTAGAACAAGAGGGGGTTCTTCAACAGGTCCAGGCTGCTGTGCAGGTTGCTTTACTACCGGATCATATGATCCAACAGACCTGATGGTACTTGCGGGGTCAGTCACAGAGATAGGGATGATGTTGGGAGCCTTTGGCAGGTTCTTAGAGGCGAATAACAGAAGGGACCTTTGGGATTTTGTAGCAAAACTCTACCATCATCTGCAGACGACTGTTCTTTCTTTGATTTGCTGTTGGGCCTTAGTGGAAACTGATTGTTTGACAGCAGGCCATAAAATTAACACGAGGCATGAGCTACCCATCATTAGCTACATGTTTTCTGACTCGCCAAGTCATAAAGTAGGACATGCATGGCAGCAATCCATTAGCAAACGAAAGCGGTAGATATGTGGCTGGGCCTGAGAAGGTCCTGAGGGCATCAACAGATGACATGAAGATGTTGCCCAAAGGTTTCTACGCACACCACAGTTTCATCTGCTGCCAAGCAAGTTCTTATAGCCTCATGGTGGTCGGTCAGTTGACTGAAAAAGAAAAGACTAGGTTCTGGTTTACTGATGGTTCTGTCCTTTATACAAGCACTACCCAGAAGTGGACATCCACAGCACGAACAACCTCTGCCTAGGACAACACTGTGAGACACTGACAAAGGTAATCTTCACCGTGGGCAGAAATTTTGGCAGTACACATGGCCATACTGTTTGTTTGGAAGAAAACATGACCAGATGTGTGGTCCTTCACTGATTCATGAAGCTGTAGCTGATGGTTTGGCTAGGCGATCAGGTACTAGGATGACCAGAGCACTATTGGAAAATTGGTGAGAAAGACGTCTGGGAAGAAGTGTGTGGATAGACCTCTCCAAAGTGGGCAAAAGCGGTAGAGATACTTATGTTTCATGTAAATGCTCACCAAAAGGTAACTTCAGCAGAGGAGTTCAATATCAAGTAGATAGCATGACATGTTCTATAGACAGCCTCTTTCCCATAGTCATCCCTATCACTGCAAAATGCTCCCACCAACAAAGTGGCTATTGAGACAGAGATGGAGGTGACACATGGGTTTGACAACAGGACTTCCACTCACTAAAGCTGGACATGGTACCAGATCTGCCTACAACACTGAGGCCAACTTCTTCCCCTACTGAATGCGCATGGTATGCTTGTCAAGATCATTTGATTATGTAGACTGGTGTTTTCTCCTGGCCACTGGGATGGACACACACACACACGTACACACATACACACACCACACACACACACACACAAAGGGAGAGAGAGAGAGAGATACATATATCTCTACTTTTATGCCATTGCCACAGTGTTG
>JABTXL010008015.1:0-14623 GCA_025134845.1 Neodon shergylaensis | reverse complement strand
TGGGCGCTCAGCCTCAAGTTACCCATCAGTTATCTGGACCCCAGCACAAGCCCGGGGCGTACTCCATAGCTGTTTCCCTGGTCCCCCCTACTCTTCCCTGCTGACAAATCCGCTTCCCCTCTGCCGTCCTTCCACTCTAAACTCTACAAAAGTGTTTCGTCTTTATGTTTCTGTTCTTTCTTCCAATGCCTACTCAGCTGACAAAGGTCTCTAAGTCTGTCCTGTTTCTCTGTTAGAATAATGTGGCCACAATATGTGTTTATATAAATATATAACTGTGTTTTTGTAATGTAAGTTTGAGTTTTGTGTTTATCTGTTCTTCCAGATTACAACAGCTTTAAAAAATCTGTTTATATGCCCAGTTTAAAGTACCAGATCATGGTACCTGGTTCTCAAACGCCTTTACAGACCTGAGATCATGGCAGTTCATTTAAAAAGAGCTTTTAACACAGAGACATGCCAGCTTCTGCAGCATCTCCTCCTAGAAGATGAAGACCTGTGTCTCCATGCTTCATCTGGGTTTGCAAAGCACCCACACAAAAGCAAAACAGGCCTTTTCTCAGGGAATTGATCAGCTTATCTGCCAAGCCAGGTAAGATGTTCTTCCCCTCACAGAAAACATCTGTGGGCCTCTCACACTCAACAGCTAATGGAAAATACTGCTTCTAAGCCTGATGTTCTCCAAGGACCAGGAGAGGTCTTGGGATTGCCTGCTGGCCAATAGTTGTCTTGGTTTTTGCCCATCTATTCCTCCCAGATCTGTCTAAAGGCATTTGACAACTCAAGGTAACTGTTCTTTAACAGGTTTCACAGTCCAGGATTAACAGGTTTCAGCCTTTGGAGGTTTAGAGTTCCCAATGTCCTCTGATAGCCTTCTACCAGTTCTCTTACAGGTTCCTGAAAAAGTTCCATCGCTACACCAAACTCAGGTCTGGTAAAATCCAGGGTTTCCAATTCATTTCATTGTTTTACTACTACACTAACCCAAGCCAGCTTTAATCATATTTTTCAGGTTACTCCTACTGCATAAGCCAAGACCAGCCTACAAAATGCTCCCAGGACAACACCCATAGCTCCTGTTTCCTGGGACTTCACCATTGACACCAGCTTTTCTCGATCATGGACACCTGCCAACTAAAATCTGGTTTCATCTGCTATTATGTCTTATACCATGGCTAGCCCCATTTCATAGAGCCCCTGTACTAACAATATTTTTTTCTCCTAGACACCTACCTTCTTATCTCCCTCAAGAAACAAATGCCTGGCATCTCTGGGAAGACAGCTGACAGGATGCCTTTCCAGCCACATCATCCGCTAAAGTGTATCCACCAACACCCAGCTCTCCCCTCCCCAAATCGCCCTGTTCCCGCAGGAAGTAGCCAGACTTGAGTCTATGCCCCTTTTTCAAAGAGAGCCAAAATGTTTGTCATAACTATCACTTCAATTTCCTGTCACCCCTATATCCAAAGAGTCTGGAATGTTAAGTTGGCAACATAGCCCCCAGCCCCTGACATCCAACCCAGCCCCTAGGCCTGGGAGTTGTATTGGTCTGGACTCCAAATCCCAGCATGCCAGGTCCTGACCCCTCCCAGGGGAGGGTCAGGACCACTGACACAGGGTATTTAAGTGAGCCCCCAGAGGAGAAACAAGTGGTTCCGGGTATGCATGGGCTCCCTGCTTTTCTGTCTCCCGCCCTGTGCTGGGCCACCTGAGAGCATCATTCTTAATAAAACAATGGGCATTTTGATTTGGTTTGATTTGACATAATTGGATTTCTTGTGCCAGCAGAACTTCCCTTTTCTTTTCATTTTTACTTAACAACTTTAAGTTACTCTACACTGGGGACTTAAGTGTGATGTCTTTAATTATTTGAATGGTTTTAAATAAATGATTTTTCATTGAATTATATTAACTTACTGCTTAAACAAGGGGAATTTCTTCTGATCCTCATATTAAACTAGTCTAGAAGGCGCTATAAATAAATAAAGAAAGAAAGCAATAAATAAATAAATAAATAAATAATTGAGATTATTTTTAACTCTTTTGGGACCATAAACAACAGTATCAAACCACATAAAGTAAAACAGAACTATGGCCCATTGTCATAGTGCACACCTTTAATGACAGCATTTGGGAGGCAGAGGCAGGTGGATCTTAGTGAGTTTGAAGGCAGCCTGGTCTACATAGTAAGCTCCAGGACAGCCAAGACTGTTACACAGAGAAACCCTGTCTCAAAAACCAACAACAACAACAACAAAATAAACCTCAAAAACAAAAAACACAAAAACAAAACTTAAGATAGGCTGTTGTATTTAAATTCTTGCCAAGTCTTCTCATTAAGTTTAGTGTGAAAATTTAAGGGAAAATTAAGCACTTAAAATGAAAAACCATTAGAAAAATGTTGTGTGATAGTCTTCCTGGGAAGACAAGACACATATGTATTTGTGTTAATTACCAGGATCAGTAATAGACAAAATAATGGTTACATTCATGTGCAACTTGGGCAGTCAATGAGTTTGTCAGGGTTATTTACAGGAGCTAATGAAGGAGACCCCAGCACAAGGAAGCTACCTATGGGTTCCAAGTTTAACAAAAACCACATCCTAAACCTGTTTTCAAGTCCCTTCCTTTACAGAGTCAAGAAGAAAAGTTAGAGTTGCTGCTCTCTGATGCAAAGATAAACAGTATCAAATGACCTTGCAGGTGTCATTTTTAAAAAGAGAAAAAGGTAAGGTCTGTGTTAGAATGGGCTAGTGTGAGGTGGTGGTATATTCTGATGGGTGAACCAAGGAGGGCTTCTGATTGCTGGACTTGGATACTTTGATAGCTAGACCTTATTAATTAACCTCAGGAGAACAAAGTGGCCAAGTAAGGGAATAGACCTTGGTGACTAGTTTGAGGAATGTAACCCAACATTTTTTAGTAAGGCAGTGGACTAGTGTCCCATCAACTATGATGATTCTAATGTTGCTGTATCACCAGAAAGTCAGCCTCAGCATAAATGCTATAGCCTTAGAGTTCTCTGCTAGATTTACAGGAAGCTCTTCAGGTTGGACAATCTCCTCCAGAAAGCCTAACTGGTCCATGAAGCTTGAGGAAGGCTTTTATGACTCTTGATTCAGCACCCCGGGACTTGTAAGGTTGTTTACTTACTGAGCCTCAGCAGCTTCTTCAATAAGACAATGTTTCTATTTAGAGGAACTGCTACATTCCATTCCTTTGATGGCTCTTGTTTTCTCTCCACCCTCTTTCTGTGATATTCTCAGCCTTAGAGTTAGTGATAAGAATTCCTATGTACGGCACAGCAACAGTGACTTGTTCTTAAGGACGATGTCAGTGATTGGGAGTCTCTGAAGCACACCATCTAATGTAAAAATTAAGTTTTCTTTCAGGACAAGTAGCAAATGACAGCAATAGCATGAGTGGAAATATTGAGAAGGCAGCTTGATAGGCATATCAAACCATTTATCAAAATGACAGAAGACTCACCACTAGGGTCGATAATCTTTCTAACTACAAATTTTTGTCCTGGATTATATTATCAAATGTGAATTCCCTGCTTCAGTGCTCTATAGGACCGACCTTAAATCTAATCAGAAAATGTTGGTCTTATTCAGGAGAGTTGAGCCTCTATGCAACAACAGGCATGTCTTGCCTGGAATTCTGGTACTGTCGCACACAATGTCAGCAGCCAAGCAGAATGGTTGATGATAAATTTCCTCCTGACACTGTGAATGCCACTCAGCATATGGGGAATGTCTAGCACAATTCCACTCTGTCTCCATCTCCATCTCTCCCTGTCATTAAACCAAACCTTGTGGTATTTTCAGCAAATGGTGCTACTGTTGAAAGACCCTCTGTTTCAAGGGATCTTGAAGACACCCCCAGACTCAATAAACCAGGCCAGCAGATGCAATCAGCAAGAGGCTTCTTTATTTCTCAAATGCCTGAGGGTGACCCAGAAGCCCAGCTCTGACCACAGCAGCTCTGGCTAACTGAGCACACCTGAACAACTTTTAATCAGCTTTTATAGGATTTTACAAATTACATAATGGGAGCGCATAGCAACACTAATTTCATTGGTTCTTTAAATGGTGGTGGGCTTAGCTCAGGCTGGGGACAGCCCCGTGTCTGTCCTTAAACTTCCCCAAAGAACCGCAAGGCTAGATCAAGCATACTTCAGCAAGTTGACAGTGTCCCAGGGGGGCTGATTGTTCCCCCTCCTTTGCTTAGTCAGCGAGTCTGCAACCCACAGACATCCCCTTTTAGCATTAGCTCAGCTCAGCTAAGTTCCTGTTTTAGCATCAGCTGACAAAAGGAAACTTCCCATCGGCTCAGTTTAGCAGAATCTAAGAGGGTACTTGGGTACGGGGGGGTCTTTTACTGTTACTTCTGGTTTGCATCATATAGCAGTGCCAGTAGCCTTTATGGCATGTGGGGTTTTGAGGACCTCCTTGGCTAACAACATGTCTAATGCTGTGTCCAGGGGGGTTGCACACAGATGGGGACAGACCACCAAAGTCTAATAAACAAGAACCAAACTTTATTCCAGAAACCAGATTCCAGGAAAAATAAAATAAAATAAATCTCCATGGGGCACAGTCAGAGATGGATACTGTAAGGCTGTGGCAAAGACTGGTTTCTGAACTTACATTTTATATTAGGGGCACCAGGCATTAGGTCTGAATAAAGAAATTTTTACAATCTTTAGGTAAAACTCAGAAATTGCCTTATTTTACAATTTTCATTAACAGAGTTTTCAATTAAATTAGTGTTTGTACTTAATCTATTGTCTTCCTTGGTACTTTCAGAGAGTATTTACTGAAGCCCTGGCTCTGCCTTCTCAGCCTTCAGTCCTGCACTCCACCTGGCTGGTCTCTCAGGCTTGTTCCACTTGTTGACTGCAGGGTTCCTTCCACACACCCACATGTCTGGCATCTCCAGCATCCGTACATGTCCTTATAGATTTCAACCTCACCCTCATGAATAGCTTACTTTGGAGCTTCCAGTATGGAAACTTACTACATATTACCTGAACAACACTGCTCTATTCAAAACATTAGTACAGGCCTTAATGTCTCCATTGCCCTTGTCCTAGTTAGCTTTGGTCAACTTGACAGCATAAGGTTGCGTGAGTCTCAACTGATTGCTAAGACTATGTATGTCAGTGGCCATGTCTGTGAGAGATGGACTTCATTGATCAACGATCTGAGCATGATGTATCACACTATCTTAGGCTAGATCCCAGGAGAGTGAGGCCTGGTTGTGTAAGAAAACTAGATGATGAAGACAGAGTTAGAATCAGCATGTCATGTTTCTCTGTTTTTCATCTTGAATTCTTGCCATATGTGTCCTCAGCTTTGGATAAAGATGTGGAAGTGGAAGTAAAGCCCAATAGACACTCTCCTCCTCAAAGTTCAGTGATTTATCACAGCATCAGGAATGGATCTAGAACACTTGTTTTCTGCATGCTTAAAAACTGCGGTAGCACAGGCAAGACTGGTCCTGCTGCCAACTTGAGCAGTGGCTGGGATTTCACACTATAGCTCCTCAGTGCTGGGGGTGGAGAGAAGCCAGAAAATCACTTCTCCACTCTCTCTCTTCTAAAATTGTTCACAGAAATATATCCTATCTGAATCACAATTTTCTTTTCTACAAAATGAAGCACATAGTTCTGTCACATTACAAGGTCATACAAATAAAATAACAAACATGAGAAAAGAAAATACACATTGCTTTATTAAAGTTTTATTTTCCATTTAATTTTCAGTAATAACTTTTGCTGCTAAAAGTGTGCTTTTACAGAACCCAAATTAAGGATAAAATATTAAGATCATGACTACTGCACAGTATTTAAAGTAGATTGCATTGTATCACACTGACATCACTAAAAAGAAATAGATATCACAAGTAAAGCACATTCCTATTCATTGTAATACTTCTCTTAACTGAAGTTATTTCTGTCAATATCTGAAATGTCTTAGGATAAAATTCAAATATCTGTGCTCTTCAAAATCAACAAAACTATGACTGTACAATGTATATACAATATATATACATATATATATACAATATATCCTGATAATAGAAAAAATCATAGAAATTCACAGAAAGCAATATTCTTAAAGAATGAGAATAACACGTCATCATTTTACTTTTTCTTTTTTGTGTTTTTGAGACAGGGTTTCTCTCTGTAATAGCCTTAGCTATCCTGGAACTCTCTGTAGACCAGTGTAAGGGGCATGTAAGCAGAAGCCATGATGTAAGCATCAGGAGTGCAGTGCAGAGATAAACCCTAAAAGGAGTGTGATGTGATAACCCATGATGGGAAGGCAATGATGAGAAGAAATGGAAGGATAAAGCTACGACCCAGAACAAAGCAGACAGAAGCCTCCAGATGTGGTAACGATGGACCTTGTCCTCTGCCAGATCCTGAAGCAAGAACTGCCTGACCCCGTCTCATCTCGGCTGATCAAAGATCCCACAGAGAAAAGAAGAAGAGGAGGAGGAGGAGGAGGAGGAAGAAGAAAGAAGAAGAAGACAAAGAAGAAGAAGAAGAAGAAGAAGAAGAAGAAGAAGAAGAAGAAGAAGAAGAAGAAGAAGAAGACGACATCCAAGCCCGACCACCTGATCACTGTGTCGTGATAGGTATACTGGATATTCCATGTCCATCTGACCCTACTGATGTGTATGGGTGTGCGAATTTAATGTTGAATACATAAATTAACCACAGTGTATGGAAACCTAATTCCTTCCTCACTACTGAGAGGTAAGTGCTCATGAGAACTAGGCTGGCCTGAAGTCACAGAGATCTGCCTGCCTCTGCCCCCTGATAGCTGGGATTCAAGGCATCTATGTCCACTGCCCAGCAACTGACAACACCTCATCTTTTTAAATGCAGATTACACACACACACACACACACACACACACACACCTTGTTAGAGAAGTTGGGTGTGATGGCTCCCACCTACAATTCTGGCATTTGAGAGGCTAAAGCAATTTTGCCACAAACTCAAGACTACAGAAACTTTCCCAAACAAGAACAAAATTAAAATCACAAAAGCCTTACAGGACTTTTTTCATCTTGAATTTGTTTGGCTAAACTAAGCCCGGTGGGGATTCTTTTCCAACACTAACACTGGAGACCTGGACTGGCACTGGACTTCAACAGAGCTCAGCTCACACTGTGTCCTACCCTACCCCTGCCTCTGGTCCCGCCCCGCCAGGGCTTAGCCCTGCACGATCCCGCCCCACTCCCCCACTGTCACCGCCCACCTCCCGGTTCCCTCCAATAGCCACCTTTGCCCCGCCTCCCTTCTCATGCATTCCTTCATGGGGTTTCATTTCTTTCTGGCTGTTTTGCTAGTCAGGAGTTCCAAGGCGAAGGAGTGTCTGGTCTGGTCCCACGTCTTCATCTTCTGGAGTCTGCTCGCAGGTCTCGTCCTACAGGGAGTTGCTGACGGTGAGGGGCGAGGGATCCGGTGGTGAGCGGTGGCAGAGAGAGGGCAGGGCTGGGCTGGGGATGTTGCAAATCGGTGTTGGGGATGCTGCGAAGCCCTGGACGCTGAGGGGGTAGGGGAAGCTGAGGAGACGGTAAGGCTGTGTATATATGGGGAATGATGAGGAGCCTGGGATGCCCTGGAGCTCGGGACGCCTTAGGGGTTTGAGGATAGGACTTGGGCAGCCTAGCCAGGACTTGGAGGACTTGGACTAGCTTCTGGCTCAGCTGGGATGGGAGGTAAAAGAGGAATACCATTTTTAATAACGTTTGTCGTAGGCACATATTCCTTCATGTCACGGTGGTGGGTGGAGACCTGTGTGCGGGAGATGGACTCACCAGCTCTAAGGCTCATTCCAGGAAGACCTCTCTCTTTGAACAGTATTCAATGGGATGCACGGAGCCCTTGTAAGTACTGCCTTTTCACTCTAGGGGGCCCTCCCCCAGTTTAGGCTAATTACTCACTATTTGATGGGATAGACTGTCTTCATGGCTCATATCAAACCATAGAGTCAAATACAGCAAGCCTTTTATTGTATAAGACATTGCCTATGGAGTAGGATTTCTCATTGTAATCCCCTGCCTGCAGTTTTTTTCCCAGAATACATTGTTTTTCTTTTTTTTTATTAAAGATTTCTGTCTCTTCAACACTGCCGCCTCCCCTTTCCCACTCCTGGGAATATACCCAAGAGATGCCCTATCACATGACAAAAGCATCTGTTCAACTATGTTCATAGCAGCATTATTTGTAATAGCCAGAACCTGGAAACAACCTAGATGCCCTTCAATGGCAGAATGGATGAAGAAAGTGTGGAATATATACACAATAGAGTACTACGCTGCGGTAAAAAACAATGACTTCTCGAATTTTGCATGCAAATGGATGGAAATAGAAAACACTATCCTGAGTGAGGTATCCTAGACCCAAAAAGAGGAACATGGGATGTACTCTCATAATTGGTTTCTAGCCATAAATAACAGTCACGAAGTATATAGTGGTGAACCTAAAGAAGCTAAATAAGAAGGTGAACCCAAAGAAAAACATATAATTATCCTCTTGGATACGGGAAGTAGACAAAATTGAGGGGAGAAAATTTGGGACCTTGGGGGTGGGGTGGGATTGGAGTATTGGGGGATGGGGAGAGAAAAGTGAGAAGGAGAGGATGAGGGAAACTTGGGGAAACAGGATGATTGGGATAAAGGAAGGTTGGATAGGGGAGCACGGAAGCTCAATTCTTAGTTAAGGGAGCCACCTTAGGGTTGGCAAGAGACTTGAACCTAGAGTGGCTCCCAGGAGCCCAAGGCGAGGTCCCCAGTTAGTTCCTTGGGCAGCTGAGGATAGGGAACCTGAAATGACCCTATCCTACAGCAATGCTGACGAATATCTTGCCTATCACCATAGAACCTTCAGCTGGTGATGGATGGAGATAGTCACAGAGACCCACACTGGAGCACCGGACTGAGCTCCCAAGTTCCCAATGAGGAGCGGAAGGAGGGAGAACATGAGCAAGGAAGTCAGGACCACGAGGGGTGCACCCAACCACTGAGACAGTGTGACTGATCTATTGGGAGCTCACCAAGGCCATCTGGACTGTGATGGAAGAAGCATGGGATAAAACCAGACTCTCTGAACATGGCGAACAATGGGGGCTGATGAGAAGCCAAGGACAATGGCCCGGGGTTCTGATCCTACTTCAAGTTTGGGCTTTGTGGGAGCCTAGCCACCTTGGATGTTCACCTTTCTAGACATGGACAGAGGGGGGAGGGCCTTGGACTTTCCACAGGACAGGGAACCCTGATTGCTCTTTGGACTGGAGAGGGAGGGGGAGAGGTGCGGGGGGGGGGAGGGGGAGAAGGGTGGGACAAGGGGGAGGGAAATGGGAGGCTGGGAGGAGGCGGAAACTTTTTTTTTCTTTTCTTTTTCTCAATAAAAAAATAATGTACCAACAAAGCTATTCAACTATGCCCAGATAATCAGTCAAATATTATTATGGATATTTCTCTGTATACATATTTTGATTTACATAGAAGCTGGTGGGCTTTGAATAAAGAATTTTAACCTTCAAAAAAGGAAACAATAAAACCTAGTTAAACTTCTCTTTATGTAAGTTGTTCCTTGTTATTATGTTTCTTCTCAGCAAAAGAAATGAATTAATTAAACAGCATTCTTACTCTGTATGTTATAGTAATTTCTCACGTCTACAGGCAGCCTACTGTGATGGTTTCTTTCAAATCATTCTCAGATCATTGTAGTTTCTAGTGTTCTAAGGTAAGGCAGATCATAAAAATATCTCATATCTGGATTCCTATCATCAATACATCTTTGTCTATATAACTGAATGCCATTTATCATTAAAAATAAAAGGAAAGAAAGCATTGGGGTAAAAAGGTGTGCAATTCATGCAATGTGAGCAGTTGTGAGAGGTAGCAATAAATTTTAAGATGGAGAAAACGAAAGGAATACTTGATTATAACCCTTACAAAGTCATTGTATGGCAAGGTATAGACATGGAAGCTCATACATGAGCCCATGATTCTCAGATAAACTGAGTTTTTAATTCTTTATTATTCCAGAACGTATCACTGTGTTTGAAAAGACACATGAAAAGCATGGAGGCTATCTGAAGATATGGACGATTTGATGGAGAATGTCTGAGTTAATGAAGAAACAAATATGACATCAGAAATTTTTAAATAATCTCTGAATTTTTTCAATCTTTAACAGTTTTATTGCTGAGACTGGAGGGATAACTCAGTGGATAAAATGCTTGTCAACTAAGTATGATGACCACTTTGAATGACCAAAATCTGCATAAAGCCAAAAATTGTAGCACACATCTACAATCTTAAAGCATCTATACTGAGATGGGGAACAGGGATGGGAGAATCCTCACAAGCTCGCATTTCAGCTGGCCTGCCATACATAACCGTAATCTGGAGACCCTGACTCAAATGAGGTGAGGTGAGGATGAACACCCACGGATGTCCTCTGACCTCCACATGAGTACTGTGGTGCATGCATAAACATGAAAACGTATATATCATATACAAACATGCAAACATATTTTAAAAATTATTATGCTCCCTGAAAACTACCTAGATTTTCTAATTAATGTCTTTGAAAATTGGGCTGCACTACATGGAGAAAACTTAAGGAGGATCTGGGAAAATGCATGATCACTGTAGCCCTTAGGGGAACCAATGTGGCCAACTCATTTATCTCTTTTTGTAATCCTCCTTATAAAAATACTCCTGATGACTTCATTTATAACATCCATACTTTCTAATGTGTATCTTATTTCCATGTAAGCATTTATTTTGACATGGCCTAAAACTTCTTAAGCTGTATGTCTTGAAGTTCTATATTTTCTAAGCTGAAAATCTGAGAAACCATGAAAGACTTCTAAAATGTAATATTGAAATGCATTATAATTCTAAAGTTATGTTTTAAGTGTGTTTTTCAGAATGGCTCTAGAAAGTCGTACCACTCAAGACAATTTAACAAATAAATGATTAAGTGTACTTTTTTTTTTTGGTTTTTCGAGACAAGGTTTCTCTGTGGCTTTGGAGCCTGTCCTGGAACTAGCTCTGTAGACCAGGCTGGTCTCGAACTCACAGAGATCCGCCTGCCTCTGCCTCCCGAGTGCTGGGATTAAAGGCGAGTGTACCTTTTTAAATTTATTTTTATCTTACTTTTTAAAATAAGAAAGTAAATTATATATTTTTTATTTTAAATGATAATCCCAGTTTACACTCCATCCTCTCCTTCAGTTCCCTCCACCTGCTCCCTATCCCCTCATCCACTCTTCAAAGAGGGCAAGGCACATTGCTTTGAGGAAGGACCAAGGCCCTCCCTACTCTATCTAGGCTGACCACGGTATCCATTCAAAGAGAATGGGACCCAAAAAATCAGTACAAGCAGTAGGGATGAATCCTGGTGCCACTACCAGTGGCCCTACAGTCTGCCCCAGCCAAACAACTGTCACCCACATTCAGAGGGCCTAGTTTGGTCCTATGTTGGTTCCTTCCCTGTTTATCTGGAGTTGGTGAGTTCCCATTTGCTCAGGTAAACTGTTTCAAGTGAGTGTCCCCATCACGGTGTTGACTTCGTTGCTTATATTCTCACTCCTCCCACTCATCAACTGAACTTACGGAGCTCAACCCAGGGCTATACTACAGGTCTTTGCCTGTTTCCCTCAGTTGTTGTATGAAGGTTCTACGGTGACATTTAAGATAGTCATCAATCTTACTACAGGGCAAGGCCAGTTAGGGCACCCTCTCCTCTATTGCTTGTGGTCATCCTGTGGATTCCTGGGAATTTCTCTAGTACCAAGTTTTTTTCCAGCCCCAAAATGGCTCCCTCAATCACAATATCTCTTTCCTTGCTCTTCATCTCTGTCCTTCCCCCATCTCAACTACCCCATTCCCTCACATTCTCCTTCCCCTCCCTTTCTCTACTTTAAAAAATATTTATTATTTCATTTTATGTCTATGAGTTCTTAGTTTACCTGCACCCACATGTGCTATGTACATACAATACTAGCAGAGGTCAGAAGAGGAGGCTGAATCTCCTGGAACTTATGTTACTAAGAACTCTGAGCCATCATGTAGGTGCTAGAAACCAAACCCAAGTCCTCTGTGAGAGCAGCAAGTGGTCTTAACCACTGAGCACCTTCCTAACCCTTACACTGTCCTTTTTTTAATTTTTGAGATTATAAAATAATTGCACCCATTTGTCTCTTCCCTTTCCTACTTCCAATGCCCCTCCATCAAGTTCCCCTCTTTGCTTTCTTTCAAATTCATGGTTTCTGTTTTCACTAATGTATGTATTATTCCCTGGATACATACATAGATACACCTCTCTGTCTCTGTCTCTCTTTCTCTTTCTCTCCTTTATTGTAGATCACAGGACTCACAGCTACCTAGCTCATAGCTATCCTATTTGCCCCTCACAGCCTGTGGCCTTCATAGCAACAGCACTTTCTCATACTGTGGAAGCTAGCCAGTAGGGAGAAAACTTCCTGTTCAGTACCAACTTGACTCTTGCATGTCCTGTCTTCAAAGTGTGTGGTGTCTGCAGTAATAGTGTCTTTCCAACAGTACTGTACAGAACAGTACCAAAAGCAATGATAATTACCTACATTGTTTGGTTTATGTGTTGACCACTCACAAGTGACAACTGGAGGGGAAGTATAAAGTAACTAGCATGCTTTATTTTTATTTTATTTTTTTTGCAAATTAAGGCTTGTGGGAAGAGACTTTTCCAGTGCAGGGTGACTCTAACTTAACTCATGTGTGTGAGTGTGTGTGTGCATGTGTGTTGTGCATGTATGTGTCTTATAAAATTGTAGGATTACAAATAGCTTTTCAAATATCTTTAGTGTTAGTAGTCTCTGACCTCCCCCACCTCCACCCTATCCTTCAGCCCTCTCCCCACTTAAACTTTCCTTTCTAGTATCCCCTTTTCTTACTTCATATCACCCATGACCTGTGCATTTCTCCCTCCCTTAAGATCTTTCTTCCCCTGACCAACCAATGACTCTTTTCTAGTTTCCTGGATTCTACATCTATTTTAACAATAAGCAAACAAATCTAAAGATTTGACACTAGGATTCACATGTAAATGAAGACATAGAGCATTTTTTTCTTTCTGGGTCTGGGTTCATTCAACATATTGGTTTTAGTTTCATCCATTTACATTCAAATTTCATTGTTTCATTTTTTTCTATATAGTTATTAAAGTCCCATTTTATAAAGGTTCAAACTTTTCATTGTCCAGGATCAGTTGTTGAATGTCTAGGCTGTTCCTCTGCCCTGGTTACAGTGATTACAGAAACTTTGAACATGGATTCTCTGTAATTACTTTGGTAGTTACTAACAAGTGGGAAAACTGGGTCCCACGGTAGATCTATTTCTGCTTTTCTAAGGAACCACTGTGCTGATTTCCACAGTGGCTGCACTCATTTGTCCTCACAAGTTTCCTAAATCCTCTACATTCTCACCAACATCAGCTGGCTTTTAGATTACCTTTTAATTTATGTTTTTGAAAATTTTATACATAATTATTTTATACATAATCTCATCATTTCTACTACTTTCTTTCCCCTTCCATGGGACATGGAATTTCAAAATTAAAATTTATGCCCTGGCAATGCTGAAGCATGATTGGGCAGCCAATATATGGTGGTTCTGTTGAATTTGTCCATATTGGGTTTCATGGTTTAAGTTGATGAGGATGACTGAGCAGGTCTCTTCCTCAAGAGGACACCAGATATCATTACAGATGGTTGTGAGCCACCATGTGGTTGCTGGGAATTGAACTCAGGACCTTTGGAAGAGCAGGCAGTGCTCTTAGCTGTTGCACCATCTCTCCATACTCATGCATATCTCAGTAACATCATTGCATCAATTGTTGCATGCATGTATGTTTAAGGTTAGCCTTTTAGATTAGATGAATTATCAGAAGTCAGATTGGATGAACAATCAGGAAGCTTGTCTCTGGAGTATTAATTGCTGTAGTTTTTTATCTTTGGGTGGGGCCTTATGAGATTTCTTCCATTCATGTTTGATTGTCGACATGTGCTGTCCTTATGTGAGTCTTATTTAGATAACCATATTGTTGAGAATTCATGAGTACAGCTTCTCTGTCATATATAGAAGACACTAATAACAGACATTCTAGTCTTCTTTCCCTTACAATCTTTATTTTTCTTTTTCTACAATGTTTTGAGTCTTAGTCGTAGGGGTTGCATAGTAGATGTATCTCGACCTCGAACTCAATCCGAAAATGATGATCCTGTCTCCAAGAATCTCATAATGTCCCTGAGAGCTGTCTCATCCTATTTTATAATCCTCTCTAGTTCTGGGATTAAAGACATGCACCACTGAGATTAAAATCATGCCCCACCCAGTTTCTATGGCAACTAGTGTGGCTACTGAAATTAAAGTTGTGTGTTAACACTGCCTGATTATAAGTCTGGCCAGTGTGGCTGTTTACTTTTCTCATTCCCAGGCAAGCTTTATTTATTAAAATACATTTGAGATGCCACTACAGCCCCTATCTTAATAGCTTCCAGGGTAGGGGCAGTTTATGTTTAAATGTTGGATCCTGGAAAGTTGACCA
>JABTXL010007980.1:403107-426872 GCA_025134845.1 Neodon shergylaensis | reverse complement strand
GAATACAGACAATTCTCCTGTACCATGTGTGTGTGTTTCTCCCTCCCTCTCTCTCCTCTCTCTGTCTTCTCTTCCTTCCCCGACTCTGTGGGGGGGGGAGAAAGAGGGAGGGAGAGAGAACATCATTGTGCCTAGTTGTCACAGTTGCAGAGTCAAAGGTGCTATGCTACTTTTAATTGTTAATTTGTCACAATCTAGAATTTCCTGGAAGGAAAGTCTCAGTGAGGGATTGATTGGATCCGATTGGCCTGTGAGCATGTCTGTTGGTTGATGGGAAGACTCAGTCCACGGTAGGAGTGCTCTTCTCTGGGATCCAGTCCTGGACTGTGTAAGTGTGGAGGAAGTGAGCTGAACAGTAGGCCTGCATTTATTCTTTCTCTGACTTGCCTATGGCTTGATTAGCTCCCTCGAACTCCTGCCGCCTTGATGTACTCCCCAAATGGGCTGCAGCCTGGACTCATGAACTACAATAAACCCCTTCTTTCCTGAGTTGCTTTGTGATTTTGTCACAGAAACAGGAGTGGACATGGAAGAGATATTAAGAGTTCTGTGTAGCAGGGTCCTTGAGAAGTTGTTGGGGTGATAGGACCAGGCTCCAGATGAAGGAGAAAAGGGGGCTCAAGCCATCCATCCACTGAGGCTTTTGACTAGCCATCCAATGCATGCAGAATGCTCCCAAGAAGGGGCGCAACTTCAGTTGTTCCTTTAGCCCAACAGTTTCTAAATAGGGGCTTAAATGTGATCTATGAGCAATCAACACCCGTGGCTGCTGGAAATTAGGTGATAACAAGCTTCTTGGTCTTGGGACAGCCTGAGACTTTTCCTATAACATCAGTTCTATGTGTGTCACCAGGTGGATTTGGGGAAAGATGAGGATGTTTGGACCAGCCTTACACATAGAGGTCACTTGGTGCTTGTTTCTCTGGCCTTCAATTCTTACAGCCTCTGAAAGTAAATGTTGGGCTTGGGTTTTTATTACCGTGAGACACCTCTACTGGTGTCCCCAGTGACTGTGGGCTCCTGCTGAGTGCTTGCTATGTGTGTGTATCCTCTCCATGCAGTTACTCATGATATAGTGACCCCCCACCTATAAAATTATTTTTACTACTACTTTATAACTATATTTTTGCTAATGTTATGAATTATAAATATCTGTACTTTCTGATGATCTTAGGCAAGTCCTGTGCTAGATTCATTTGATTGCTCCAAAATGAGTCATGACCCACCAGGTTGAGAACCACTGCTCTAAACTGATAATTCAAAAACTGGGAAACATTGGAAAATAGAAACAGAGATTATAGCAGTAATGCCTTTGAAGAAAATGAAATCTAAAATATGATAAACAATAGTTGACTTCTAAAAACAATAAAAATAATTGAATACTTAGTTATACTGACTTTGAAACAGAGTAGGTACTTCCCTGGTAGGGAGAATGCTACTAATAAGAGAATGCATGAGTTTGTCCCATGTAAAAGGTTAGCTGCTGAGTGCTCTAAGCTGACACATGGAATTACAGTCAATGGCCTGTGTCTCAAACATCTGAGCTGATTAACTGTGTCAACCAAGATTGAACATATCTGCTTGGGAGAGTCCACTAATTGGAAAATGGATACTTAGTAGTTCAAGTTCTCCTCCCTAAACTGTACACCCACCAGTGTCTGTCTTCATTCACATGGAAGGAAATAATGTATGATGGGAAATTACACAGAAAGTCACACACTGCGCCCCATCAGGTCCTTGTTATAAAAACCCAAGCAGCCCATGGCCTTAAACTTCAGTCTAAGATCTAGCCATTGTCCACTGTGTTTACCCCTGCAGTGTATAGAGGACACTGTTTCTATTCTTCTGGTCTGAAGGGAGAAGCCACACTCCACACACAAATCCTTTTATTGTTTTTGCAATGGATGCCCCACTGTAACAATGAGCGGCCTGCTCATTGGGGTTTCTGTCCCTCCCAATAACCCACAGCCGGAAAGCCCCAAAATAAAATCACAGAGATCTCCATAAGTTATAAAACTGATTGTCCCATTAACTCAGGCTTCCTGTTAACTTTTGTAGCTTATATTAACCCATTATTGTTATCCATGTTAGCCACATGGCTCAGTACCTTTTTCAGTCTGGCAGATTACATGCTGTTTGTTCAGTTGTCTGGGCAGGAGTGGAAGAAATGGGCAAATAATTAATTCTTGGGAACATTATGCTGTGTATAGTAAATTGGCAGCATAAAATGAATACAATTCGATGACAATTTCCAAAAATTTATTAACAGAAAAGATGATTACAAAGCTACATTCATAGTGGAAACACTCAGAGTGATCAATGAGGTTATGAAAAGATAATTATGGAAAATAATTTAATAACTGATTCATGTCACAAGGATTATATCACAAGATATAGATTCTACCCTATCTACATGTCCAATACCATGAACATCTGAGAAACTATGGTAGCTCCTTTTGTCCCCTAGAACTAAACATCACTGAATCATATCATTATGGCTGGTGAGAGCAGAAAGTTAGAAGCATTCTAATCATGTATTGCCAAAAGACAATCAACATCACCATAGTTCTACCACCTTTTAAAATATTTGAAACATTTATAAGACAAACTTGAAAGTGGAATGCAATATTCAGAAATTCTAGAAACCATATCATCAGTTTTCCAATCTATTTTCACACTGCACACCAAAAGCATGCCCGTGTAGACTGTGTGTAGATATTACAAGATTGACACTTCCTGTTCTTTTCCAAAATATGGTGTCCCTTGTGTGTGTGTGTGTTCCATTAGAGTCACTGACCAGTGTAATCAACCCTTTCCCTCATAGCTCAGATATTCTGAAGCCAAACCTAGGTCACATTCAAACTGCAACTCTTGATAAAGCAAAATTCATGATTTTTCTCATTTCTGGAAACTCTTAGAGGCAAGAAAGTGATGATGTAAATGATGTAATTATAATCCACAAAAACTCATCTAAAAAGGTGAAACAGGTTTATGGTCATGTGCTCCAAAGTTCAGTGATTTATATTAGAGGACAACAAGGATTAGTAATACATTTTATCTCTGGCTGTACATCTTAAATATGTAAAATAACAGTTCCTTTAGGCAGGGGAATACCATCTTATACAGTTATATTTTTGTCACAGTAGTTAAACTACTGTAATTTGGTTTCGTAAATTTGGTTCTTTATTCTGATTCTTGATTCTTTAATCTGTGGATGCAAGAAATGGTCAATCAGAACATTTAGCAATCATCTAAAATTGATTGACTCACTACCTACTTCTTATGTGAGCTATGGTCAAAGGGGGAAAGCTTTCATGCTCCTTCTTGCCCATACCTCTCTGTGCTGGGACCATACCTGATTTACAGTTTGTCAGTGAACTCAATTCTTACATGAGTCCCTCTTGATTTGTAAGTTCACAATAAAATACAGATTAGTTGGAGGACACTCATCTATTTTCCTTCTCACTGACCACTTAAGACCCAGCCTTGCAGCAGTTGCAAGACTTTCTTTCCAGCACTGAGCAACAGAAGCAGGACTAGGTGTTCAAAACAATTCTAAACTACATAGTGTAAGAAAGGTAGGTCTCTATAAACTCAAGGTCAGCCTGGTCTACAAAGCTAGTTTAGGACAGCCAAAGATACACAAAGAAACCCTGTCTTGAACAACAAAAATGTATTAATTTAGTTGTCTGTGATGTGCCAAACTATAATTCAGGTACACTGGAGATAAGGTGGCCAAATCGCTCTATTTTCTACAAGATCCTAGGCTATACACTGAATTCCAAAACAGCCAGAGATTCATAATGAGGCTATTACTTAAGATTAAAAAAATAGAAAATAAAAAGGAACAAATTATTAATAAAAGTAATAAACATGATATTTTTGGGTGAGACTAATTTGGAACGGTGATGAAGATATAAGGTGATTAATTTATCCTTGGGGTCCTAGCAGGTTTAGGTAGAAGACAAGGGATATACAAAACTAAGTTAATATAACTAAGTCATATAATGAAAGCATTCCCATCTCTGAAACCCTGCTGTCTCTCCTGTAAGGTGGTCAGATAAGGCGTAAATGTTTCATCAGTAGACATGGTCTCGCCTGAAGGAGTCAGTCTTTTTCCACAGTGAAATTTCCACGGAAACTCAAATTTCATAGTGTCTATTAGTTCAATAGTTGTTAGCCAAAGGGAGAAATTTAAATGTATCTTAGAATATCCTGATTCTTGCCAGGCAGACAAGTATTGGGGATTGATGGGAGGGAGACTAAAGAGCTTTACGTTCCTGTGGAGACTGCAAAATGGGGGCTGTAGGATGCTGTCACTGACAGTTACATGAGGCACCAGAAAAGTAAATAGTGGAAGACCTGGAGGAGGCTGAACCACCATAGAAGAGTGGACACATAGCACAGATGGTGCCAACCTGCTTAAGTGCACCTTATGCACTGCTCTTAGGCACAGCTCCATGTAAGTATCTGATTAACTTAGCATTGCAGTGACTTTAGTTCAAGTCTCAGGATCTCCCCACAATCTGGATGTCATCTGGTCACCATCATTCAAAACTCCTAACTAGACTTTGTACGCATCAGGGAAGCACAATATGATTCCATTCAGATAAGTCAAACTTCATGCCTGCAAGTTCCTTTTCTCTCCTTCAGAGGAAGTAAAAATTCAACCTGGGTGCCATCTGACATGCAAGCTTATGGGTTCCAATAGATATCTATTAACCACACTGGAGACAAACTCAGTATTTTGACTTTGGTTAAATGGTCAACCATCTTTTAAAGTATTTTACTGTCAGTTTCCCTCCTAATTATTTTTGTACTTTACCCTAATTTAATGGAGTTTTTGGGCCCCTAACCATAACCCTAACCATAACCTCTGAAAGTAGCTTGCTCCCATACAGAGAGAACCAAGAGGTGAGTGACTATCCACCTGGTATGACACCACACTTTCTAGGCCATCCATAGTGAGGCAAAACCCTGGACCTCTACCCTGACTGCCTCAGTTTCTCTAGCCAGTCAAAAGGAGAGATTCCTGCAGGTAGGCTGGATCAAATCACACTCCCATCCACTGGACACCCACAAGCAACAAACACCATCCTGCACCCAAATTCACCAATCCTGCAACCTCAGTGGTACTCTGAAATACAATACTGAGAGGACCAAGAGGTGAGAACACAGCAACCCAGCAGGGTCCTCACAAGCATGACTTGGGTTATCTAGACAGCAAGCAGGAAGGGTTCCTGCTGAGAGGACCAAGAGGGGAACTCTAAAGCCCAAGCTGTGAGAGCAACCCAAGAGAGCATGCTAAAGGAGACCTCAGTGGCTGCCTGAGACACAGAGCAGACCAAGAACAGTTCCCAAAGACTCAGACAGCCTCTGTAAGAATTGGACCAAAAGAACAGAAAAGATGGAAGAGAGAATCTCAGGGGTTGAAGATAGCTATATGAAATAAATTCATCAGCCAAAGAAAACATTAAATCTAAGAAATTCTTAACACAAAACATCCAGGAAATCTGGGAAAACATCAAAAGACCAAACCTAAGAATGATAGGGATAGAAGAACTCCAGCTCAAAGAAACAGAAAACACATTCACCAACATCATACAAGAAAACTTTCCAAAATTAATGAAGGATATCTCTACAAAGATAGAAGAAGCTTACAGAACACAAGATAGACTGGATCAAAATAAAGTCCACTCACCATATAATAATTAAAACACAAAACATACAGAATAAAGACAGAATATTATGAGCTGCAGAGGGAAAAGGTCAAGTAACATAGAAAGGTAGACCTATCAGAATTACACCTGACTTCTCAGTGGAAACCAAGAAAGCCAGAAGGCCCTGGTCAGATGTGCTGCAGACACTAAGGGACCACAGATGCAAGCACAGATATCTATACCCAGCAAACCTTTCAATCACCATCGATGGAGGAAACAAGATATTCCATGACAAAACCAGATTTATACAATATATATCCACAAACCCAGCCTTACAGAAAGTACTAGAAGGAAAACCCAAACCCAAGGAAGCTAACTTCACACACAAAAAAATCAAGCAACAGATAACCTCACATCAGCAAAACCCAAGGAAGGAAAACACACAACCACTCCCACTGAAACAGAACAGGAATTAGCAACCACTGGTCATTAATAGCACTTAATAATGGTCTCAACTCACCTATAAAAGGACACAGGCTAAAAAAAATGGAAAGAAAAATAAGATCCAGACTTCTGTTGTATACAAGACACACACCTCAACCTCAAAGACAGACATTACCTCAAAGTAAAGGATTAGGAAAAGGTTTTCCGATTAAATGCACCTAAGAAACAAGAAGGTGTAGCTATCCTAATATCCAACATTAGATTTCAAAATAAAATAAATCGGAAGAGATGAAGAAAGACAGTTTATACTCATAATAAGATAAATCTATCAAGCTGAAGTCTCAATCCTTAACATTTATGCCCATAATACAAGAGCACTCACATATGTAAAAGAAACATTACTAAAGCTTAAAACATACACAAAAATCCACACACTAATAGTAGGACTTCTACATTCCAATAACCACAATGTTAGTTTGGTCTACCAGACAAAAAATTTACAGAGAAATAAGAAAAACTAACAGATGTCATGAATGAAAAGGACTTAACAGACATGTATAGAACATTTCACCTAAACGCATAGAATATACCTTCTCAGCACCTCAGAACGGTCTCTAAAACTGACCACATACTGCATAGCAAAGCAAACATCCACAGATACGAAAAAATTGGAGTAACCCTATGTATTTTATTGAATCACCAAGGTTTAAAGTTAGAACTCAACAACAATACTATCAGAAATCATAAAAATTTATGGATATTGAAGAGTAAACTATTGAACCACCCCTGGGTCAAGGAAGAAATAAGAAAGAACTTAAAGACTTCCTAAAATTAAACAAAAATAAAGCCACAAAGTACCCAAACCTATGGGACACTATGAAAGCAGTGCTAAGAAGGAAGTTCATAGCACATATAGAAAGTAGAGAAAGGTCACTAGAAAAACTCTTATCCAAACTAATGAAAAAAAAAAGAAGAGATAGAACATCCAAATTAACACAATCAGAAATGAAAAGGGATACATGACAACAGAAATCCAGAGAATCCTTAGATCATACTACAAAAACCTGTACTCCACAAAATTAGAAAACATAAAAGAAATGGACATTTTTCTGGATAGGTAACATATACCAAAATTAAATCAAGACCAGGTGAACAATTTAAATAGACCTATAAACTATAAGGAAATGGAAGCTATCATCAAAAGCCTCACAAACAAAAATATCCCAGGGACAAATGGTTTTAATGCAGAATTATATCAGAACTTCCTATACTCCTCAAAGTGTTCCCCAGAATAGAACCAGAAGGAACATTGCCAAACTTTTTTATGATACTACAGTTACCCTGATCCCAAAACCACACAAAGACTCAACCAAGCAAGATAATTAAAAAATAATCTCACTTATGAACATAGATATACAAAAATACTCAATAAAAAGCTAGCAAACTGAATCCAAGAACACATGAAAAAAAAAAGATGCAAGAATGGTACAACATACAAAAATCTATTAATATAATCCATCATGTAAATAAAATGAAAGAAAAAAAACATGACCAACTCATTAGATGCTGAAAAAGCATTTGACAAAATATGATACCCCATCATGATAAAGGTCTTGGAGAGATCAGGGGTACAAGAAACATATCTAAACAATATAAAAGCACCTGTAAGAATGCCTATGTCCAAAAACACCAATGATACCATAGCTGAAGATGATGTGAAGTAACTGTTGGGAATGCAAACTTGTGCAAACACTTTCAAAATCACTATGGCTGTTTCACAGAAAACTGGAAATCAACCTACCCAAAAATACCACTCTTGGAATTATAACAAAAAGATGCGCAATCATACTACAAAGATATATGTTCAACTATGTTCATAGAAGCATTTTTTTGTAATAGTCAGAACCTGGAAACACCCTGAATACCCCTCAACTGAAGAATGGATAAAGAAAATGTGGAACATTCACATAGTTAGAGTACTACTCAGTGGTAAAAAAAAAAAAAAAGATATGTTAAATTCTGCATGCAAATGGATAGAACTAGAAAACACCATCCTGAGTCAGGTAACTCAGACCCAAAAAGATGAATATGGTATTATGTACTCACTCATAAGTGGATATTAGCTATAAACAAAGGATATTGACCCTATAGTTCATGATCCTAGAAGCTAAGTAACAAAGTGAACCCTAAGAAAAACATATAGATCCACTTGGAAATTCAAAATATACAAGATCAGCTGAAAGAAAATGGGAACACAGGGATGGGGGAAAAAGAAGGGAGGAGAAGAGAAAGGGGAAAGGGGAGGGGTGAGGAGAACTTGAGGAAATGGGATCATTGAGATGGAGGAAGGTCAAAGATGAAAGCAAGGAAAGAGATATCTTGATTGAGGGAGCCATTATGGGGTTAGCAAGAAACATGACTCTAGTAAATTCCTAGGAATCCACAGGGATGACCCCAGATAAGACCCTAAGCAATAGAGGAGAGGGGACCTGAGCTGGCCTTGTCTTGTAGTCAGAATGATGAATAACTTAAATATCACCAAAGAACATTCATCCAGCAACTGATGGAAGCAGAGGCAGAGCTCGTCTGTGCAGAGTCTGGGGGCCTCTTGAGTGTTCTGTGTCCGCGCCGCCGCGCGCAGCTCATACCTGAGGCCTCTCTCTGTGTGACCTGGGTGACGGACGGGGAGACAGGGAGACAGGGAGAGACCCGCCATGGACGTCTGTCTGTCTGGATGGACCTGCCTCCGCTGGCTGCTCCTGCTGCCTCTGCTCCCGCTGCCGCTGTGCTGGCCGGAAGCCACGCGGCTTGCAACTCCCTCCTCCACCCACCCTCCTCGCTCCCCTCCCCCGCCCGCCCGCCCTCCCCACGCTGTCTCCCCCAACGCCCCACGCACCCCCCCCGCCCCCGCGCCGGCCCGGGAGCCCCTGTCGCCCCAGTTCTGGTCCCGGGGACCGGCGGGAAGCGGCCCCGCCGCCGCGGGAACCGGAGCTCCGCCCCCTCCCCCTCTCCCAGCTCCGAACTGGCACCTCGGATTCCCCCACGGCGATCGCGGCTCCACAAGCGGCGGCAGCTAGAGCTGCCGAGGGGGAGGGGGGGACGACTGCAGTTTTTCTTCTTTTTGCTCCTTTTTGCTCCTTTTTTCTGCTTCACCCGCGCCCTGGGAGCCAGCTACAAGCCAGGCGGGAGAGGCCTGTCTGTATTTCCCGGGCAGGCAGGAAGGAAGGAAGGAGCCCGGGCTTCCAGGCCGGGAATCATGGGAGACCGAGTCCTCCCGGACCGGTCCCGGACTACAGGCAAAATGGCCGCCACCGGGAATCATGGGAGACGTAGTCCCGGACCGGGAACCGGGTCCCGGAGCCCCCGGGGTGGGGGGGCCGGGGAGCGGCGGGGCTGTCCCCCGCGAGCCGGGAGAGCGTCCACGGGCCCGGACATGCCCCGCGGGGACCCCACACCCAGCCCCCGGACCCCAGCCACCCCATGGACCCCCGAGTGCCGGATCACCCCGGCCCCTCCCCGGCCCTGGAGACACCCCACCCCCTAGTCACGCCCTAAGTGTACCTTTCTGGCACAACAGGACTTAATGGGGTTGTGACACTGGCACGGTATCTTGAGCAGCATTAAAAGGATGGTTTTTTAATGAAGGGATGGGTGTTTCTGCTGTTTGTAAAACATGGTTGTCGTCTTTGTTTTGGGAATGCAACTGGTTAATCCTAGGGAACAAACATTTATATCTTATACTAATCTCTAACATGTGCAGTTAGCATACCATTTACCTTTGGGGTATTTGGGATGCAACTGTCCCTTACCTAAATTCTACTTTGTGACTTAATATTTTCTAAGAACTTATACCATCAATCCTAGTCTTCTACATCACAGTAGCAGTGGAGTGCTACTCTATACAGGAACTACTGTTTACAAGCTCCACAGAATTAACTACAGATGGATACTAAACCTAAATGTTAAATGTTCAAAGTGCAAAACTTCTGGAAGATACTAGAGGGACCAGGGCTCTCCGACCTTGGCAAATCTGTGTTACACAGTGACGATACAAGCCGGCATTTCATGCTGATTTCAAAAAGGATATTTCAAAGCACAGTCCCACTCCCAGTGCTCTGCACAGACGCAGTCACTCAGAGACTGCCAGTCGGCCCAGGAGATACAAAGAACATTCAGGACCACTCAGATCATGCTGGAGCATTAAAGACCAACAGAAGCACACTGGATGATGCAGGACCAGACAAGAATATACTGAATTCTGCATCTGATCACTCGCTACCACACAGCCAGAGGAAGATGAACCACACTGGCTCTCGTAGCTCAACTAGCCCCTCCTCCCAGTCTGGGGATAGCCCCAAGCTCACCATGTCGTGGTTTTCCAGCTTTTACATGCTCCCTGCTCAGCTGCCCGCAGCAACACTCATAGCACAGCACAGAAAACCACGTGTGCAACTTCTCTTCAAAGCCTGGAACTGGGCCCGGAAAGACCCAGCACAACTTCTTGACTTACAGGTCACCTGGAGGATCTGATTGGCTATTGAGGCCTGACTGACAAGAGCACCTCCCATAAGGTTATACTGTGCTTAAAGACATAGCACAATGGTTCCTGACCCTGCCTTTCATCTGAAAAACCTTTTCTGAATCAGCAGAGATGCATTTCCATAGCACTTGCCCCTGGCTCCAATACAGACCCTGCTATCTTCCTGCTCAGCAGAGACACTTCCCCTTCTCCTTGACACAAGGTGACTAGCTGGTTGCCACTTGTAGCCAGTTTGACTTCCAAGATTAGCCATCACAACAGTCAAGACAGAAGAAAGGAGAAAAATTCTTAGCGCAGGAAACAGGGAAAGCATGGGAGTTATTTCCAAAACAAAGCTTTTCCTGAACAAAGGAAGCATGTGGATTTTATTTAGGGAGTCTGTACACATTCATGTAGATTTCAGCCTATTCCTAAGCAGACTCAGTTAACAAACCCATTTCTGAACATGATCACAATGTAAAAACGAAGACATTTAGGGGCATTCTTACTTCAAAGTCATGCAGAAACATATAAATTATAAAAAAAGATGGAAAGAAAAGCCTCTGGCATGTTCATCTTGTACCACAAGTGTTAGTATTCAGGCATCTGTATTGGCCTGTCCTTGGGTTCCTGACAGGATATGTCCTCACCTACAGCCACTAAGAGCACCTCCTGCACACATTTGATACTTTTGCGCACGCTCTCTCCTCTCCTCTCCTCTCCTCTCCTCTCCTCTCCTCTCCTCTCCTCTGCCTGTCTCTGCCCCCCACCTCTCTCTTCTGTCTCCAGAGGCTGGTCTCCCCATCCCCCACTTTTTTCACATTCCCTTCCCCCTAATAAAAACCCCTCCATGTGAGCTTTTCTTTTGAGCCACTTTTTAAAATGACAACAACAAGGTCTTAGCTGAAAGTCAGGTAAATGACACAGTGAAAGCAGATTTCTCAGGAGCCTATGTGATCTGTCAATCTTGATGTTTGATCTAAAAGATAACTGCATCAATACCACAGTTCTCACAGATACAAAAGATAGAGAACATAAATTCAGAAAAGTTCAAGGAAAGGTCATTGAACAGCACTGTGTACTCTGCTCTTAGATGGATGATTATGATGAACTCTATTAACCTCAGAACAACGCTGCTTTCACCTCTGAGCTGGCTAGCTCAGCAGAAGACCACAGCTGTTTCCATGCAAGATCAGAAGGAGTTCATTTTAAACTATCCCTGGCTTCTGTCTGTGACATCACTGTAGAGAATTCCATTTTTTCCTTTTTCTAACTTTTTGTAAAAATGTAGTTATATGAGCATTTTGATTGTATGTGCCTGTGAACAGTACTTACAGAGGCCAGAAGATGGAAGGAGATGCCTGGGACTGGAGTTACAGCAAATGGTTAGTTACCATCTAGGTTCTGGGATTGAAACCTGGGGCTCTGTAACATCACCCAGTGTTCTTAATTGCTAGGCCATCTCTCTACTCCCTCTTCTTATTTAACATTTATTTCCATAAATTGATAATCACATGATATCTATCACACCACTTTCTGTTTGGGTGGAAAGTTAGCATCTCAAACCCCCTCTCCTGGGAGTTGCTTCAGCACAGACTCTACCCCCAAGAAAACCTACCAAATGATGACCCCTCCTCAGAGATGCTTAAGACCACTCCTACAGGGGATTTAAACAGCAACCCAGAGAACAAACATGCAGTTTTCGGTCTTCCTTCCCGTTTTCACCTGGGAGCACTGCTATTCATTAAACCTGGACTTTTTCAAATTTGGTTTGATTTGGATTATTGTGCCAGCACAGAGGTTTATTGGGCACAAAACTTTTCATCTGAAGGTTTTACCAAGGGGGCTGTTTTTCCCACTGGCACAGGGCCATGTGTTGGAAAACACCTTTCTCCCCTGCACCTGCTCTCTACCAGGCTAAGATAGGCTTCCTCTGGGTAAGTTCTGTGTTCCAAGTCATTGCCTTAGAGGCCCAGAGCCTCATACCATTCGGGCCATCCCGTTGAAGCCATAGCCATGCCAGGCACCCGTCCTGACTTGACAAGAATCTGCCTTATTCTGGGGGAAAAGGGCCTGCCTTGTCTCTGTGGGGTTCCTTCATCAAGACATCCTTTCAAGGAATTTCTCACACCTCTCTTTTTTTTTTTTTTACCCAAACTCTATCACAGTGGATACACTGCACTAGGTTTTGAATCCTGAGTCCTGGCATAGACTTAAAAGCAAAACATGCTTACAGTTCAAGGACTGATCTCCAAATGCCCTTGGGCTGCCTTTTCCAAAATCTTTTTAAAATTGGGGCTATCTGACACCTTAGGTCTCTTAACACCTAAAAAATTTTTGCCAGTGTGAAAGAAACAAGCCCCATATGCCCATGGTTTGTGGATGCTGTTCTCACATGCCCCTTCCCTGCTCCCCCTGCTCCCCCTTCCCTGAAGACTGAGCCTTTCCTCTTCCTAGAATTCTTCTATCCTCGTCACCCCGCCTGTACTTCCTGTCTGGCTACTGGCCAATCAACATTTTATTAAACCAATACAAGTGACAAATCTGTACAGGGTACAAGACCATTGCCCCACAGCATTTCTTAGCCTAATTTTTAAGTTTTTCTTGAACTGAAGTTGTTGAAAGTAGTTTTAATTCTGGTTGTGGGGCTGAAGATGAGTTAAGTAGTTAAAGTTTAGTGGGTATACTTAGGAAGTATACACTCCAATATATTGAGCTACGTGCAGGCTTTGCAGTGTGTTCCATATCCCTAGCTTTGGTGAGCTGTCACCCATGCCATGATGGGCTTTGGTAATTCAGCTGTCTTTGAGTCATTTCTATTCCTATAAGTTACACATGAATCATATTCCTATAAGCAACCCCAATAAAAAACCTTTTGGTTCATCAAATTGGTCTTTGGTGTTATCCATGCTTTGATCTGTTGTGGGTTCCCTATGTGGAGTGAATAGACATGTGTGTTATATCTTCCCAGGAATTTTTTGCTACACAGTACAAGTTAACAACTGAAGTTAACTATGACTTTTCCAAATACCAACATGTTAGTTAGGTATAGGTGGTCTAAGTCAAGCATCTCACAGCATCTGGGTTATGATCTGCTAGGGCATTTCTATGCTGCTGAAGCATTCTTTGTACATGATGTTGAGTAATATGCTAACAGAAGAGAGGCAAGGACTTCTTGTGGCCTTAAAGCTATAATTGTTCACTCAACTCAGAGCAATGAGAGTAAGTGAGTAATGCCTCTCTCATGCCTCTACCTACATAGTGAAAGTGTTTACAGTTGGCTTGTTTCTCTTCTCCCTAATATTTGTATAGCCTTGAAATATGTTCACGTCTGTGAGAATATATTTGTTGTGTTCATGCCTAGACATTTTCTTTTTGTATTGAAGGAAAAAAGAGCTTACAATCCTGAGAATGTATCAAATTTTCCAGTACTTAGAACTGAATTTGAGGGAGGTTCAGTTCTTTTTACTTCTCTGACCTTTCCCATTATTATACCCTTTATAATGGTCAGCTACCAATGCAGAAGTCATGGTTCTGCCAGACATCTTTGAGGTATCTTAGACACCCCTGGCTCCTTATATATCTTGTGGTTTTGTGTAAAATGTGAAACACTACCCTTTGCTTTCATCTCACCAGTAGAACTTGTGCTGGCAAAAATAAACCCAACATTGGACTAAGCAGTTTGCTCCTGATAATCCCTGTTGGAAGCTCCTAGTAGACTTTTCTTGTTTTCACTTGAATTTTCTTTTTGTTACTCTTTCAAAAGTACATATCATTTTACATAAAATTATCAACATCAAGTCAAACAGAAGCCCTTCCATGTAATATGGAAATCTGCTATTTTGAATTGTTTCCCTGTATGAGGTATGGGGCAGCAGCAGCATCATTGTGGTGCCAGTCTCAACTAACAAAATACAGGTCCTTCAAGTGTAGCATATGTTGGCACAACTCTACTCAAATTGAGGTGTTGTGGGCTGAGTCATGTAAACTTTAGATGGTAAGAAACTCTGGTAGTTGTTAAGTTGTTTTCATAAACTAGCCCAGTGAAGAGTACCTGAGTCAGACAGATTCGGGCTTAAATTCTTACTTGGTAGTTCTTTGATCTAAGAAGTTGTCTCATATCTACAGCAATGGAACTTTCAGATATTACTAGAGTTGTTTGAATAGCACACATAACATCTGTATACCTCCTGATGGAAACCTTTCAATCCTAAGGAGTTTCTTCTCAAGCTGCTTTCAGACATGCTCCTGGTTCAGCCAGTTCTTTCAGTCAAGACATATCTACAGCTGCTTGATTCTGACAACATGACCTCCAATATTGCAAGCTGAATGTAGAGAAAGAGTAAAAATGATAGACCAGCACTTTTGGTTCAGATGCTAATTTCCTAAGGAAGTAGAAACTGAAGTGAAATCAAGAGCTTCTCCTGGAGAAGTGTCAGTCAAGGATCCCTCCTAGACTTGCAGCTTTCTCTGCACCCCCCCCCCGACAGCTTTCTTAGTACTTGGAACATAAACTGGGAGATCTCTTCAAACAGTGATAGCTGTTGGCCCTGCACAAAGTTTCCCTACTATGATAAATTCATAAAACTTCCAAGAACATTTAAAAACACTCGCTTGTTTTTCTTACAGTCCTTTATAATTAGAAAATACACTGATTTCTTAATAAATAAATTCAGGATCTAAAAATTGCAAAGTTCATGGTTTGATCTTGTACTACACCTACTGATGTGATGATACTGGAGCTTCCTAATGCATTGTGCTTCTATAGCAAAAACACTCCGCAGTGCATCATTTATAAGCCGTAGCAATTTCTTCTCATGATTGTGAAAGTTGGGAGTAGAAGAAAATGCTCTGAAGTATTTACTATCTTGTAAGGGCATAGCTTTAGCTTCTGGGATTGTTCTTCACTGGTGTGTCTTTGTGATGAATATGACTGTGTTTACTGTGGTAGCAGAAAGAAAGGTGCAAAGGATAGGATGTTTTTCATAAGAGTCTCATGAAGTAATCACCTCTGATACCTTTCCATTTTAACAGAAGAATTTTAGATATTATATAATATTAGAAAAAAGAAAAGTGTGAATTCTAATGTTAAATTTTAACATTTCTAACTTTTAAAAATATTTTATCTTTATTAATTCATGTGTATGTGTGCATATACATGTGTATGTGTATGTCAGCACATATACATATGTGTAGGTGTCTGAAAATGACAGATGGCACTAGATCTCCCGGAGCTGGAATATCAGACTGACACAGATGCTGGGACCTGGACACCTATCCTCTGCAAGAGCAGTACATGCTATCCACAGCTGGGCATCTCTCTAGTTCTACTGATCGTCATTTGCATCCCCAAATTGAATCAATCAAAAGGCATCCATTACAATCACTGAAATATTAAATTATCTTTTCATTACAAAACTATAATTATTTCTCAAACTTATTCTTTTATATTCAAAATAGGTTCCTGATTATTCTGATCAATGCATAGACGTATTTCTCAAGTTGCCAGCCATTACCATTACTTCTTTGCTCTCTCACTGATTTTAAACACCCTTATTTGTAGTGTTTGGCAGGGATGTCAAGAATTATATCTTTGTCCAACTTATTTTGATATGTAAATAAAAATTCCATGGATACTGATAAACACATGCAAAAATAACTACATAATGAAAATGAACTTTAAAAATATCATAATGATAAAAAAATTCATCATGAACTTAAAAATACACTAGTGATACAAAAGAAGGCTCATTAGGTAAAGGTACTTGTTGCCTGGCCAAGAACATGAGTTCAATTCCAAGGATGAACCCAGTGAAATGAAAGAACTCTTTTAGGCAAGTTGTCCTTGACCTCAACGTGTGTGCCATGGCAGGTTCACATCCACACAACCCACACCCACTCATGCTAATATATAAAAAAGAGTATTAAAATACACTACTATTTAAAACAATTGTGTGTGATCATAATATACTACTTTTGCCAAGAATGCACAGGGTACATAGGATGTTCACACACTTGGGCCAACCTTCCTGAGAATGATGAAAATTCCTCAAGTGATATTAATGAGATGTGTACCAATAAATGAATATCATGTTGTTATAATTACATTAACCAGTTTGTAACTTTAGTGTGCATTCTAAACTATTAAATATTTGTTAATTCAGTACAAGCAAGACACAAGAACTATTTTCATACATTTGAAAAGATTCCATGTTAACATTCCCAAACACATTATATTTTAACATGGCTGTAAGGAATATGGGATATTTCGTTAGGAAAACATGTAATATGATATTGGAATTGTCAGTTGATGACTTCTTAGAGGATAAAGCATCACTTTTCTTAGGGGTCTGGCCACTGGTAGGTTGCCTATGACCCAGGAGATAGCTCCACACCCATGCACTAATTGGTCAGCATTAATTGGACTCAGGAGGCTATTCCTACTAAGGTGCAAAGTCAGGAAGGAGGGAGGTTGAGAGATCCTGAGGGAATTTGAAGTGGGGTGCTGAGGTATAAATAAGATAAAAATGCATTGAATGTATGTACAAAGTTTTCAAAGAATAAATGATAAAATACTATTAAGTTTTAAAAAATTCAGCCAGGAAAACACATTTTAACTGTGAAATAATTTTATTTGTTATACTATCACCTAGAACATGAAATCCTTCTTGCCAAATTGCCTAATGCCCTCTTTACATCCTTATTCCTCAAAGTGTAAATGAATGGGTTGAGTGTAGGAGTCACCACACCATAGAAGAGAGCCATGAACTTAGGTTGGTCCCTTGAGATAGAGGAGGGAGGCTGAAGGTACATTCTTATTCCTGGGCCATAAAATAAGGAAACTACTATAAGATGAGAGGAACATGTACCAAAGGCCTTTGTCCTTCTCTCAAAAGACTTAATCCTAAGTATAGCACGTCTGCTACTAATATAGGAAGCAAGTATCAAGCATAATGGAACAGCTAGTATAAAAATACATGCCACAGAAAGTGCCAACTCATTTGTCTCTTTTTCACCACAAGCAGTCTTTATCAGAACTGGAATCTCACATAATAAGTGATCCAGTGTATTGATGCCACAAAGTGGCAACTGTAACGTAAGTGTGGCTTCTGAGATTGCATAGGCAATTCCACAGAGCCACATGACGCACACTAACAGAGTGCATGCATGATGGTTCATGATCAGGGAGTAGTGCAGAGGTCTGCAGATAGCCACGAAGCAATCAAAAGACATAATAGCCCGAAGAAGACACTCTGTGCCCCCCAGTGCACTAAATAAATAAAGTTGAATTGCACACCCCACATAGCTTATGGTCTTTCTGGAGCTTCCCAGGTTGAACAGCATCTGAGGCACAGTGCTTGTGGTGTAGCACATGTCCAGAAAGGAGAGATTTGTGAGGAAGAAATACATAGGGATGTGAAGACGGGGTTCTAAGGTGGACACCAGAATGATGGCAACATTCCCAAACATGGCTAGGGAATATGTTACCAGAAGAATAATGAAGACAGGGAGCTCCACCCAAGGATGGTTGGCAAAGCCAAGGAGAATAAACTCTTCAGGGTGGGTTGCATTAATGACTATCATTGTCTTTAATCTGTTTCACCTGTAATAACAAAGCAGTAGAGAGAAGGAGAGGGAGAGAAAAAGAGAGAGACTTGAGAAATGACAAATGATAACACATTTTTTATCTTGTACTTTTTACGGTGATAAAAAAAATAAACAGATTGTTATGGCTTTGGTAGGGGTAAAGAAGATAAAGAGTCTTGACCAGGTAATCCATTTCCTTTTAGGACACTAAATAACAAAATAAGCTACTTTAAACAAGATATATCTCTGGATACTGAATTTCTTCATCTGTATAAGGATAAAACACTGAATTTTCATTATGATTAAGCAAAAAGAGAAGTTTGCATCCATTGAAGATTCACAAAATTGCTTTTCTAACTCTAGCTGACATCAAAATCAATCAGGCCTTTTAAAAAAATATTATCCCCAGCATGTTACAGAATAGAGGTTTCATGAGTCTGAGGACTGACATGACTCCTTTTCAAATAAGTGCTGTGGGCATTGTTTAAATAGTCAAATTGGTTATAAATAATAGGATAAAATAAAACAACATTAAGATGATTTCATCAATTGCAAAATCATCAGAATAATTATTTCTGCCAGGAGCAAGAAGAGCAGTGTTAAACAATATATCTGAGCTATTTAGAACTTATAAATGTAAATTCTTTGTAAATGTTTTATGTATTATTGTTGTGTGTGTGTGTGAATGAGTTAAACAAGTATGGGTATCTGAGTGGCACAGTATGCGTATGCGTTGTGTGGTCAGAGGGACAACTTCTGGGAGTGAGTTTCCACTTTCTACCCTGAGTTCTAAGGATCAAACTCAGGCAGTCAGTCTTGGGCAGCAAGGGCTTTCACTATCTGAACCATCTTGCTACCCCAAAATGTAACTTCATTATTCAACAACACGATTAATTGACATTAAACAAAAAATTATATTGGTTTTGACACTGCAATTTTTCTTGTGTAATACTTAGACTTTGAAATAATTGAAAACCTTATTTAATTTGAGCTAATTCATTCACCTTTGGCATTTTTGTATTATGTGTATTACCCTGTCTTAAAATGCATTTATACACTTACAAAAGACATATTATCTATAACTAAAGTTACATTTATGAATATGAAGTATTTTAAGACTGCCAGGAGAAAATCTAGCTCAGAGACTAAGACTTGCAAGTAACTTTACATTATTGAAATATATATACACTCTCTTTTCAGATAAAAGACGCATACATACAAAACACAATATTCAGTACCTGAGTAATATAATGTTTTGATAAAATAAGAGATGTTTTATATAAAAAATTATGAAATAACTTAGACTATAAAATTATACATTTGCATATTTCTATCTACCCATACAATTTTATAACTATAAGACAATTTTGTCCATTTATTTAACAATGTTATTAATCACATTTTGTATTCCTATACACTAGCAACACTTCAATATTTAAAAAGCCAATTTATATTTAATACTCTAAGTTCTTTATAAGTATCTGTATCTGTCTTTAAAGACAGTAATTGATGCAGTATTTTTTTTATTATTTTAAGGTTTCTTATTGTCGACATATTATTTGTAGGTTAATTTGTGAATGGTTATCATCTATGTCAAAAGACAAAGCTAGCATATTTAATTATACATCCAATAACTTTATTTTCAATGCTAGAATCAAGTCCAGCTTCGTTCTACAATACATGAAGAAAGTTTCTGCCATGTAGAAACAGGGCTGCGAGTTCTCCAAGGTGGACAACTGAGAAAACAGGTGATTAGTCAGCATTAGCTTTTCCCAGCATATTTCTCTTCTTGTAACTATTAATTGTGGGAAGACTTTTGCAATTTTTCCACCTCAAATAACATACATTTCCTTTTTCCAAGAATCTCCGGACAGAATTCTTGTTTTTTAGTGACATTTTTAACTGTTTTGCGTCTCTCTGTCTTATAAAGGTACAGTTTGATATGTGACATTTACACTGAATTTGTGTGTCTGGCTTAATCTGATCTATCAGAGCCTAATGAGGGTCAGTGCTGTGTGGTTTGTTTCACTTGCCCTAAAATATACACAAGTTCTATAATCTTATCCCCACTCCCTTAACTTTACACATTATCTCATAGTATTTCCATACTTTCATACTTAGATTATATAACCTTTGTATCTTTGGCTTCTGATAAATTTGATTGCTATTTTAATACACGGAAATTTCTTATCTAGAAATTTCTAAATCACCTTAGGGTGGCTCAAACTCTATTAGATATCTCCTTAGTGCACACATAGACACACACACACTATATGTAAATAATCTATATACATATATATTATACATATGCCATGTAGGGAAAGATCAAAAAAGTAATACTGGTTATTTTATCTAAGACTGAAACACATAGATAAAATAGGTTAACAAGTCATGAAAAACTTGGCCACAGATTTTTAAATCATTTATACAAAGGAAAATATTTCAAAATAATCTATATTTTGTGTGCTAATATTAATGAAATTATTATATAAAATGTTTATATGTGACATAATTCTGTCATTTAATATTTCATATATAGTAGTTCATGAAATTTAATACTTTTATTCGTGTTTCAAGTAAGGGGTAGATAAAAAAGATATTACTTATGAAAAGATCTACTTGTTCTCAGAGTCAATGAATCAGGATTTCCAAGTTCCAGAGAAGATTTCCTGAAATGAAAGGTTATTAAATGCTATTAATTACTAAGTGCATTAAAACATACATTCCATTCTTTCCTGAAATGCATGACCCATGAAAATGTGTCTTTTGACTTACCTTGTTTTGATAATCTTCAAAAAGAAGGAAATATAAAGGAATTCAGAGTTTTTTTTTATTTTCAGGTACCGATTAAGAAACTTTAGTTAACAGAAGAATACAGGGTTTAACAATTTCAGGTAATTGATGGACTAAGCGAGTGATTGATGAACTATGACAAAAAGGAAATGCTGTGTTAGGCAGACAATGATAGAAAATACATGGAATGATCCATATGTGATATTTGTATACTGCTTCCAAAACTCCTGGGATGGTTCTTTTTTTTTTTTTTTTGATTTTTTTCGAGACAGGGTTTCTCTGTAGTTTTTGGTGCCTGTCCTGGAACTAGCTCTTGGAGACCAGGCTGGCCTCGAACTCACAGAGATCTGCTTGCCTCAGCCTCCCGAGTGCTGGGATTAAAGGCGTGCGCCACCACCGCCCGGCTCCTGGGATGGTTCTTAAGCAGATCATTTATGTAGCTTTATCCTTGTTGAATTAGCAGAAAATGTTCCTAGGGACAGAGTTCTTTGTGGATTTGCTTCTTATGTACAGTTAATTATCTCCTTAGCTGGGTAGTAAGCAAGTCTCTTCTATTATTAGATGTGGTATAAAATAAACTCATTAAATTTCCTAATTCACTACATACATTTTATGTTTAAATCATTCTGTAAGAATTTTCCTTTGGTGATTTGCACAAATGTCTCTTTACCCAGATTGGCACTGATGACCAAAGAAAAGATTCCACCAAAGTCTAACTTAGAGGATCAGTGAGTTTATTGCAATTACTTACAGAAGCATAGGTGGTTCAACAGGATTTGTAGCACTAAAAGACTACCAAGGAATGGATGCTAAGTACATGACTTTTGGGCAGCCCCACAGGTCTGAGAGTCTACTCCAAACAGATAGTCTCATCTGCAAGTTTCTTCTCAATAGCAATGTTGCTTCTATAACCTTTGGGAGGGACCTTGTGAATTTTGTTAAGTTTATGGACTTCCTGAGATTTTCAAGTTTTTTAATTTCTAAAACTTAGGAAGCCTCCATCTAGGAGGAAATCTTTCATTTTAAAGGGCATTTTTATATACCATTCATATATTGATAAGAGAATGTATGCAAGTATTTATTTTGTAATTAAAAATTAGTAATTTCTCATAATTGGGGATTGTGGTAGTTTGAATAAAAAAATATTCCCATGGATTCATGTGTTTGACATGCACTCATCATGATGGAGTGATAATTATTTGGGATGAGGATAGCTTAAGTAGTCTCAACTACTGTCCAACTTAAAGTAATATTAACACTATTTTTCCTAGGTAATAATAATTTTATAAATTAATGCTGTACTGTTGATTCCAATCTTCTCTACTATAGATTATCTGTTCACTTATTATTTCCTTTGTTTTACAGAAACTTTTCACATTGAAAGAATCATGTTTGACTAACTTTATCTCTTTGTTACCTATACATTTGCATTCTTATACAGGCAATTCTTGTCCAAACTAATGTCATACAATTTTCTCCCCATTTTTTTTCTGGCAATTTTAGAGTATGGTCTTTTTTTCCCTTCTTATTTCTCTTTATTGTACTTTGGAGATAGTTTTTATAAGTGGAAGGTTTGTGGCACCCTTATTAGACAAGTCTCTCTAGGTCATTTTTCTAGTGACACGCACTACTTTGGTAAGCACACATTCTGTCACATTTTGGTAATTCTTACAACATGTTTTACTATTTTATTATCTGAAAACAGCCATCTTCAGTGTTACTATCATAACTGTTTTGGGATACTATATATTACACCCATATAAGAAGGTGTACTTAGCTTTAACAAATTTTCTGTTTCTCACTGCTTCAAAAAAACAGCCATTTCCTTGTCTGTCTACTCTGTTTTGTTTTATTGTTTTCATTAAGCTATTCATTTTTCCTACTGTAGAATATGGGCTTTATATTTAAATATTTTGATCCCTCTTGAATCTATTTTATTTTGGTGAAATCCTGAGATCTAATCTCAATTCTGTTCTTCAGGCATCCTGTTTACCTAACTCTGTTATTTAAGATAATGTCCATGAAAAATTGGAACTTTGAATTTACCAAAGGTAAGTTTTTGCAATTTATCTTATGTCTGATGGTATTTTCTTCATATATTTTGGTGATTCAGTGCTGGTTTCTTATGTATATATGATTTTTATAATTTGTGCTAATTTATGCATCCATCAATAAACAATGATTTTCTTCTTCCCTTCGTACAGGTTCTCTTCCATATAACAAATTAACATTCCCTAAAAATATGAATTATAGAGCAGTAATATATTTAAACCAACTATAATACTTCAAAATATCAGTTCAAAATGTTTTACAGATTACATCTACTTAATAATAAAGTTTTATATTGCTTAGGTTTTGGATACTGGGATGAGGACCAAGATCAAGGACAACTAGATGACAAAAAGGTTTCCTTGACTTACATGTCACAATTATAATTCATTGCTGAAGGAGGACAAAGCAGGAACTCAAACAAAGCAGGAGCCTGGAGGCAAAAACTGAAGCAGAGATCATGGAGGAATGCTGCTTCCCAGGCCTTGACCAGCCTGCTCTGTTATATAAACTAGGATCACTTGCCTAGAGGTGGCAGAGCTCTCAATGGTTTGAGATCTCATAATCAACCATTAATGAAGAAAATATCTCATAGGCTTGCTTACAGGCCAATCTGTAAGTTTTCTCGACTGAAGGTCATCCCTAGATGACTTCTGCTTGTGTCAAGATGACAAAAAACTAACTAGAACAACTATCTAATGTTAGAAACTTAT